>VXAB01002435.1:0-101442 GCA_013399175.1 Odontophorus gujanensis | reverse complement strand
AGAGAAAGGAGAGAAAGAAGAGAAAGGAGAGAAAGAAGAGAAAGGAGAGAAAGAAGAGAAAGGAGAGAAAGAAAGTAATCATCCAACCTTCAAAGTAAACAATTTATGTTTTATTAATACAGTAAAGAGAATATTTTGGGAAAATAATAAGAAAACTATGTGGAAGAGAACTATGTTCAGAGATACAGTTTACATGGAGCAAATATGCATTTCCCGACATGCCTTATTTACATGCCTTATTCCTGCAATGACAAAACATATTCAAAGGGGGAAGAGGTTAATTTGTTTTTCCTACCACTTGGTCCACGTCCTCTGCTAATGTTGCCAAAAAGGATGCTAGTTGCCGATGGAAAGACATCAATTACCAGCTGGACTGAGGTCAATGATCTAGTCAGGAGGTTAATGGTTTTGTATTGTACTGTATTATTTGAAACACAATATGTGCATTCAGACAGAAGGCACAGATTCCTGATATTAAAAAAATAGAAGAATAAAAGCCTTTCTGCTTGAGCCTTACAGTTATTTTTCAGTACTACATTTTCCAATTCAGTCCTACAGTGTATACTTCTTAGGGCAGGAAGGATCTCTCTTTTTAAACAGTCCTGCAGCTCAGGAAAGTTTGGTCACTTCTGATTCCACTGTAGACTTTGTAATTTTTGGCAGGAAACAGTAGGCTTGATTGAGAGCATCTTGAAAGCCAAAGTGAAGATCCCCATGATCCCCATTGGTTTTGTAGCAACTGCTAAATGCAGACTGTTTCTGAATGTATTTTGTGCCATGGTTTTCCACCACTGATACAGCAGGAACACTCTTGCCTCTTTAGAAAGACTAGTGTATCTGGACTGTCTCCACCTCCTCAGGCAGAGATTGCCAGTTCCAGTGTGTTTTCAGTGAACTACCCACAGGAACTCTGATCTTCGTGACACAGAGTCCTGGGCTGGATACATGCCAGCACCTCAGGGTGAAGAGAAAGAAAAGAGAAAGAATTTTGATTGTTTTCCGTATATGATACCGGTCTGTTATAAGACATCATTTCAAAAACCAACTATGTAAAAAATGCTTCTACTGAACTCACCCCAGCCAATGATGCAAAACTTCAGTATGTATCTCCGTATATAGGTGTTGAACACTTTCACTAGAGCAATGTACATATGAACAGCTTCTAGTCCCATCCATGTAAAGGTGGCCAGAAGAAAATAGTGCAAAAGTGCAGCAACAGCTATGCAGAGGCCATCTATGTCGAATGATGCAATCCAACCATCAAGCAAGAAGATCAAGTTGAGAAAGAGCAGGGCTGTGCTCAAATTCATCAGGATTTTGGAAGGATAATCTCTTCGTAGCTTCCTAGTGAGAGAAATACAAACACTTAAGATTAATTGGTTCCAACTACCCAAGGGGAAGCCAGAACTTTTCTGGGTCTTTAATGAGCACATAATTGTCAAAATATTTCATCAACTGATTTATTTGTGGTAGCAAACCATCAAATTAAATATAACACTGTGTTTTGTACATAAAATAAGGTCAGAAGAAACTAAATAGCAAACTTTCAAAATACAGCTGGCTAGAGGATCAATTCTTATTGCTTTATATATTAGTATCTGATACTTTTTGAAAGGTATTGTCCAGTGCAACATATTGTGGTTTCTTTTCTTTCTGTTCTCAGGGAATTTTTTTTGTTTGTTTGTTTGTTTGCAAACTGAGACACGTTGGAATATACGAACTATGTGGCAATTTCTGCCACCTTGGACCAGAACATTATTCTGGTAATGAATATTCTGCTAATGAAATAGAAATGCAATTATTTGAGATATTTAGAACTATTATTGAAAATCTCAGAAGCCCTCTGTTCTTTGATAAAACTATCCCTTAGTAGAATGCCAGGATGCTTGCTTTGCATTGATGTGACTTCATTTTCTCCCTTTTCTTTTCTCTTCTCTTCTTTTCTTTTCCCTTCTTTTCCCTTCTTTTCTTTTCCCTTCTTTTCTTTTCCCTTCTTCTCTTCTCTTCTCTTCTCTTCTCTTCTCTTCTCTTCTCTTCTCTTCTCTTCTCTTCTCTTCTCTTCTCTTCTCTTCTCTTCTCTTCTCTTCTCTTCTCTTCTCTTCTCTTCTNCCTTACAGTAAGCCTGGCTGTGAATTTTATAGTATAGATCTATTTGCAATCTAGAGGATACCATACTCATGAAAGAGAACATACTGGGCCCTATTCATCTTGTTGCCTGGCCTGACGAGCACAACACACTGAAAACAGGAAAGAATTTGAACTTATGCTTCTTAAAAAATACTCCTCTTATATCATTGTGCCCTGTTTCCCTTCCAGTGCAAGTAATAAAATATGCAGCTATTCTATTTATCACAGCAGTGTACCTTATCCATGTTATCTTTTACAGAACTAGTACTCACTCAAATGCAATGTATGTCAGAAGAGTTGCAGCTGAAAATATAGCAGATATCCCACAACCTATGTAAGTGATGAAAGTGAGGATCTTGGTATTCTGTGTGTCTATTTCTGTAGCAGTTCCCTGAAGGTCCTGCGGGAGACAGGAGGAAGAGGAGTCAGTTGCAGCACAACACTCTTATTTGACAATTAGACAAGTGAAACTTAGAAACACTTTGGCAACAGCAGTGTAACCCTAATGTCAGGGTTCATGTTTACCAAGTATACTTAGTTTACAGTTGATACACCTCTCACTTCCTTCCCATTGCTCTTGAAAACATTGTGCTGTGAGAATTATAATTGCTCGATTCAGCAGATAAGACAGAGCCTGATGCTGCTCCTTACAATTTGGTACCAGGAATTTCAATGTCCTCCTATGGAAAAATCTTTCCTTCTCAATCAATCAATCAATCAATCAATCATTTATTTATTTATTTATTTATTTCAGTTGCTTATGGACAGCTCTCTTAAAACAGATATAGAAAGTAATTGTTCATAATGATTGTTCATAATGAAATGCACAATGTTCTCAGGGAGTTTCTGACATCATTTCTTGTTAAATGAAGCTCATAAGAATCAATTTAGCTAATCACCTATTGGTGAAACCAAGGATAAGATATTGTTCTCTGCCTTTATGTTCTGTTTTGACGTGCAAACTGCAGTTATAAATAGAATTGCTTAGAAAAATAGTGAAAACATTTCAAAAAAAGATTGGAAATGAAGTAGGAATATTCTGGGGCTTTTTTTTTCCAGTTCTCTGTCCAACTCTAATTGCCACATACTCCTGTCTGAGAATAAATGCTAGGGTTATTTCCTTCTTTTAAGGGAAAGAAAAAATGAGAATGTTTGGATCTATATTACTGTGGACTGAGTGTGAGCAAATACTACTATATAATGTCATTTGTTCTACAGTCAGTGGAACTGACTTCCTTAGCAAAAAAGATAGCAGAAAGACACCAACAAAAGGCTACAGAATATGCCATTCTTCAGAAAAAAAAAGAAGGTGCTGTATGCAGCTTTTAAAACTCTGTCCCAGTCTTACAACAGTTTATATATATAAAGGGATTGCTATTTGAAAACAATTTAACATCTAAATTGAAGTGAGATAAGATTATTGAAATGGAAAAGCAATTGGAAGGGTCAAAACTGAGTAAAAATCTATTGGAACACAGCCCAAATTCAAAGAACTTCTCCATTATTTCCTAATGTCACTAAAGCATTTAGGGAAGAGAAGGGACTCATTGAATATATTCTAAAGAAAACCCTTTTTTTCTCCCCCTTCAAGGATGAAAAGTGAAACAAAACCACAATTTAGCCTGCAAAAAGATAAAAAGCTTATGACTATTTCACATTGACATCTGAGCACGATGTGAAGAGAGCAGCTCTGTTAGGAAGGCTATGCAAGGCCAAAGCTGAAAAAGTCAGTGCCTGTAGCTCCGTGTCACAAAGAAGTTCAATTTCTCACTGAAAAATATGTTAAAACAAGCAAACAAACAAACCCTTATTTTCATTAGGAGCATCACTGTGATAAGAAGTCAACAAATTTTCAGCAGTTTTTACTCACAGGCCAAAGAACATTAATTTTGAACTAAAAAAAAAAATAGGTTTCAGTCTATTACTGAGGGCACAAGATCACTACATTTTAAGCTAAGACAGAAATAATCCATCCTTTTCATGATGAGATTTTTTTCATTCAAAAACACAACAAACATTAGATAAATTGCTGGATACATCTGCATATTAGAGAAATCATGCTCCTGATGCTGAAAGTACCCTCGACATTCTTCCTGATAGGCTATGCTCTACCTACCTCAGCCACATAGTCTGGAGGCCTTGACTAAGGTTCTGATAAAATATGAGATACATAAGAGAGAGCTTTTTTTTTTGTGCCAGCCCTTGGTGGGCAGAGTTGAATCAAGAGAAAGTCTTTGCTGCAAAACAACTCCAAAGCTGATCAAAGATATTTAAAAGAAAAGAGCAAATATGAATTTACCAATTTCGCAAAACAAGGTATTGCAATTTAGCCCCTTGAAACTTGGGTTGAAGTGGAATTACTGTGTTCCATTGTCTTGACTTCTCATTCTCACTAGCTGTTACCCTGACTTCAGGACACTTTTCTCCCCCTGATCATTTTCCTTAAAAATACAGTGCTCTGGTTTTTGTTCTGAAACCAGTGCCTCACCTTTTCCTCTAAAAAAGTAATTTATCTACTTCTTTTTTCTGTCAACATTTTCCTACCTTTTCCATTTTGCTAGTGGAAGATTTAGTACTGTGCCTTCATTTTACTGTGTCTTATTCTGGCCGTCTTTGTCACCCAGCCATGTCCTGGCTTCGAAATTGGATAATATAATATCCTATCTGCTCAGAAGTCTTTGTCCAAAGTCTTCCGCAGCACAGTACTTTTAAAAATATAGACTACTTTTGTAGGAACTTTTTTTTCTTTTTTTTATTTAGCCACTTCATTCTTTACTTTATTCTTGAATCATTATCATTAGATGTATATATAAAGATAACCAAGTGACCAATAAGAGTTTGCCTACCATGAGTACCCCAAAGTGTGTGAGGTGGTTGCACAAGCAAACTGTTTCATTTTCATTGGAGTCTGCTTGCACTTTGCAGCCTGTAGGGTTCCAGCCACCATTGCCACCTGTAGAAATGAAACAGGGGTAACTTTATTTTCCAACAAACATCTACAATCTATTCATTGGATTCCTCATTGCATCTTGTGCAAATGCAGAAATGGATAAATAATAAATAAACAATACTAGTGAATATTAAAAACAATCAATCATTAAAGAAGAAAGTGGTAGATATCTTAGTTTCTTAGAGTATTCCATCACAAATGCGTCCCAGTAATGGCCTACTGAGCAGAAGAGCTATAATAAAGTTAGGGAATTTTTTGGTTAAAGAACGAGGAACATGCACTTAGACACACCCCAGTTTTAGCCAACAGTAGAGTGGTTTTAGAACTCCCTTTTACCACCCTGATGTGATGTTTGCACCTGCCTTCCTCCTACTCACATATTCACAGGCACATGAAAGCAATTATGGCCCACAAGCAAAGGGTCCCACCCTTCCTTTCTGCAGTGTGTGATACAGAAGGTCAGAGTGGATAATCACAATTGTTCCTAAGGAGAACAAGAAATAAACTATCTTCTTTTTATCTCATTTTCTTGAAAAATAAAAGTAGAAAGATTTTATTAAAAAAAGTTAAAAAGTAACATTTTTCCTATAACTTTTTTATTTTTTTCCCCACTCAAATATGAGCTAATTTTGAGAAACTGCTCTTGTTCTCTGAACTCTTAAGGATGCTAACTCTGTGAAAAATTCTGTGAATTATCTGTAAGACCCCATAACTTTATCTCCAGTTCAAGACAAAATCTTTCAGAAGACTGTCATGTTCCAAAATCACTCAAAACTCTGTGTTTCTCCTTTGATGTGCTTCATAAATATAGATTTCTAATCAGTTGTTTCTTTTCTCTCTCTTTTTTTGTTCTTCTGTATTCTCCTCAGTACCTCTGACTGACTTTCCTACTTCCATATGCTATGTTGGACAATGAATTTTAGCAGGATAGCTAGGAAACACATGTATCTGATTAGCATTACTATTTGATTTTCACATATAGACAGATCAGTGAAAAATAGAAATTCTACAAATTTAAAATGTTGATCAAGCTTACATACAGAAGTTTATCAGAATATTTAACATCTGCTTTTACAAATGACCTTACTAACAAAAAGAAATGGTGTAGTCTAAAGATGACACCTGATTTTTAGAGAAATAAAAGAAATGATGGTATTTTTAAACTNTTTATGTATAATGTTACATTTTTCTTGTACAGGAAAACACAAAACAAAAAAAATACTTCGGGGAATTATGAATGAACAAATTTTTGTCTCATCAAAGAATTTCAGTCGTTTTAAAGTTCCAGCGTAACAAATGATGTCCTTGGTCATGGACATAGTCATAAACTGATCACGAACAGTTTTACTTACAGTTATTGGCATAAATTACCTCTGAGTAGCAGAATCTACAGTCTTTCAGATAAATTGTGGATAGAGTAGGAAAGTGTGATAATGAGAGATGTTATTTATTTTTGGTTTTCTGCTTACCTGCTTTTCTTAGAGATTTTATTTACATTTGAGTTTATATACAAAATCTGCTAAAATCAAAGAAGCTGTATGCTCAGTCTTTACTACTAGGTCACTCCATAAGTAATGCCTCCTATTTATTTCCATGGAAACTACAATAGATACAAAGAACACAATGCCACCACTTGATAGAGCAAATTCTCAGTTACAGAATGCTATTTTTCAACATACTCACCACCATTGGCTATGTATTTTTGCAAGCAAGAACAAGGGCCTGCATGCCTTGCTTGTTTAAAAATGTGCCNGAAAGATTTTATTAAAAAAAGTTAAAAAGTAACATTTTTCCTATAACTTTTTTATTTTTTTCCCCACTCAAATATGAGCTAATTTTGAGAAACTGCTCTTGTTCTCTGAACTCTTAAGGATGCTAACTCTGTGAAAAATTCTGTGAATTATCTGTAAGACCCCATAACTTTATCTCCAGTTCAAGACAAAATCTTTCAGAAGACTGTCATGTTCCAAAATCACTCAAAACTCTGTGTTTCTCCTTTGATGTGCTTCATAAATATAGATTTCTAATCAGTTGTTTCTTTTCTCTCTCTTTTTTTGTTCTTCTGTATTCTCCTCAGTACCTCTGACTGACTTTCCTACTTCCATATGCTATGTTGGACAATGAATTTTAGCAGGATAGCTAGGAAACACATGTATCTGATTAGCATTACTATTTGATTTTCACATATAGACAGATCAGTGAAAAATAGAAATTCTACAAATTTAAAATGTTGATCAAGCTTACATACAGAAGTTTATCAGAATATTTAACATCTGCTTTTACAAATGACCTTACTAACAAAAAGAAATGGTGTAGTCTAAAGATGACACCTGATTTTTAGAGAAATAAAAGAAATGATGGTATTTTTAAACTTACCATTTTTGACCATATCCCAGAAGACACAGGTAGGCTTAGGATCTTCCTAAGAACACATAACAAAAGTAAACTTTTCATACCTCTTCAGACACAAATCTCATCAATGTATACATTTTCAAAAAATGCTTTTCTATGTAATTTTCATGGAATGAGCAGTAGAATAAATATTTTCATTGTTGAAACTTTGTCTAGTGACAATTCAGTCTTTATTGTTTATTTACTGTCTTTCTAGCATAGAAAGACAAATTTGACCAGATTACAAAACAGAATACTGTTCCTCTTCGCTGTTCATTTTCCACATCCTCAGAATGAGAACATTTTACTGTCTCACTAAATACATGAGTTTGATGTCTTTATAAGGTCTAAATATTTTTTAATGTTTACTTCCTCAGGACTTTTCAGTGAATTCTCTCTGTAACTGGCCTCACAACTGTGCAAAAGCCTGCTGAACCTGAGTGGAGGCTGTTATGCTTAACCTAGAAACAATCATTAAAATAAAAAATAAGATGAAGCTAACTGAAACATGAAAATTATGAAGCAGTTTCTCACTGTGTAAAAAATCTATTTAAGTACTGAATTTCAACATAACCTTTCTTCATTTCTTTAATGCAATTGTCTCTTTTGCAGTAACTACTGGCAGCTGTGGTTTTATTTTTTTTTTTAACTGAAACTCTAAGGACCAAAAGGNTCCACATCACAACACCATGTAGTGAATTAGGAATTAGAGTTAATGCTCCAGCTCTGTGGATCATTGATAGTTCAGGGTATACCTGTCTCAGAAGAGAAGAAGAACTACATTCCCCAGACGACTGTGTGATGCTTTGTATTTTTACGTATTTCCGCTCAGAAGGAAAGATAAAAACTGTCTGTGGTCATGGGACACTCTCTCTTTCCTTTGGGATCGACTCAGCACTCTCCCACTCAGTGGGTGCTCACTGCTGTCTCGCCTTCAGCGTTAGCGTAAGGCCTTCGGTTTATTGGACGCTCTCTCTTGCTCATTTTATTTGATTTATTAGCTTCAATTCCAATTATATTGTATTATATTGTGTTATTTTGCTTTCTGATATCTTATTTAGTAAATTAGCTTTCCTCCTCAGATCATTGCCGCTGTTTTGTTTCTGGGCCCATCTCCCTTTTCCTTTTTCCCTTTCCCCCTTCCCCTTTCCTGGGGCATGGGTCTGTGGGTCCGCACCAATCATCACGGAACTGGGCCGAACCAGCCTGGTAAACCATTGACATCCACTAACTTCAGCAAGTGTTGATGAATGTCAGTGGGTGCCATTTTTTCCTCACAGAGCAACTCAGTGACACACCTTTGCTTCATATGCACTTCCATGTCAGATGGCATCTCATCAGACTGCCTGTCTGCCGCCATCTGTCAAATAGCAACAAAATGTTCAACCTCTACTGCCATACCATTATCTGCCACAGAGGTTGCGGGCCAAGATCATAAAATAGGTGGCATTACTTTTGAAGCAGGCCTTGTATATACAATCTGCTTTCCTGTTCTGAATAATCAGTCTCCTCTTACTTGAATTTTTGTATGTTTAATTGTAATCTTCACATATTCTTGAAGATCTCGAATAGTTGTATTTCCAATACTGCATGCCACCACAAAACTGGTCAAGTTGCCAGGAGTTTCTGCATCCTTTAAAAGATTCAGAAAAAAATATAATTACTCATATAGCACATAAAATAAAAGCTCAAGCACACTTTCATTTTTTGCAGCATGCCAGAATAAATAAACTGTCAGCATTTTTGCCCTTTTGATCACATAATGTTATGACATTCGGTTTACAAAATCAAATAATGGATTTTCTTCATGGAAGTTTCCATATTTTCCTCATAGTTGTAAATATATATTGGTATTATAACAATGACGGGTTAGAAGGCATCCTTTCCTCCTTTAATCATTTTGTGTAATACTACCAAAATTGTACCTCAAACAATGTAGCAGATAACAAACCATGATATGATCAGCTTATTTCCCTAAAGGAAAATGAATTAGATTTCCTGTCTTGTTTTTGATGTTTTTTTTTTTTTTTTGCTAGGTGGGGAGTTTTTGGAGAATATCTTATTTTCTGTGTATAATTGTTAAGTCATCTTCCATCTTACAATCATATAGTAAAGAAATTCAAAGAAATACTGTAAGATCTTATTTAGTGAGAATGTAAATACAAGACTAAAGATACTGTCTATGACTTGAAGTGAAAAAGCATCAGGTTGAGAATTTTCCAAAAGAGAAGTTTTCCTTGGAATCTGATGATTTATTAAAATGGAAGTGCTTTGAAAATTTGATTTCCCTGTGAAGAAGTTCCATCAAAACCTGAATGGCTATATAGCTGGTGTTCACTTCAGAGGTTTTAAGGTATCTTCCCTGGTTTACAGCTAGTCTCTTATCAGTTCACTGTCACATCTGTCAGACAGTAGTGCCTTTGTAACTTAGGGAGTCTCAAATGGCACTGTGCTCTTTTGCTTGAGGTACTGACGCCTGCTCCTGGATCCTCCACTAGGGTATGTCCAGTCCATTTTATGATAAAGAAGCTTACGGAATTTCAGTTGCAAGTTTCATCACAATTTTTTTCTTCTGGTTTTGTCACAGTTTGATGATCTTTTGTTACTGATATTCCATATCATAACATCCTGTAGTGCAATGGGAGTTAAAGAGTTAATGCTCCAGTTCCATGGATTGATCATACCACTGGGTACATGGTTCTCAGAAGAGAATAACTACATCTCCCAGAAGACTTTACTGTTCTGTTTCCATTTTCTGTTCAGAGGGAAAGATAAAACTGCTTGGGCATCACGAGATCGCACCTTCCTTTACTGCTCATCTCTGCAGTATGTATTCCTTAGCTGTCTCCCCTTCATCATGGAGCCTTTGGTTGTGGACAAACTCTCTCTCATTTAATTTGATTTATTAGCTTCAGTTCCAATTATATTGTATCATATTGTGTTATCTCGCATTCTGCTATCATATTTAGTAAACTAGTTTTCTCCCTTAGCTTGTTGCTGCTATTTTGTTTTTAAGCCCATCTTCCTACCTTTTCCCTTTTTCCCCCTTCTCACTCTCCCGAGGTGTAATACCATGAGTCTTTCTGTCCCAATTAGTCACGGAACTGAGACAAACCAGGCCAAAAACCATTGACAGATTTTCAGAGAATGATTGAGAATCACTTAAAATCACCATTAAAGAATACACTTAAACTTTGTACAATTTTATGTAATTATGATAATTTTATATCTGTATTTTCCTGGTTTCTTTATTGAAGATATTCATCCTGTTTTTCCTAAAAGTGGCCTTAAAATGAATACTATTTTAAATAGTTAAAGATACTTCAGGGTGTATTTCAGAAGGTAACTGATGGCCATGAGTAATTTCTTGCCTTGATTATCTGAAGAATCTGGATACGCTGCCAATAAAAATGATAATATAGGAACAATACAATACTACAGAGTTCTATGGATGTTAAAGCGTCAAAGGTCACTTAAAATACTACTGGGAAAACAAACTAAAGCTTTCTGAGGTGTAGGCTGCAGTTTACTATGAAATGTTTCCTTATTAATTAATCCTATTTTTTTTTCTTTTTTTTTTCCCCAAGACTAGGTACACGATCGGGCTTTTTCCAAGCTTTTTTTTTTCTTTTTTTCATTAAACATGCAGGAATTATTTACAATTACTACGTGCAGGGACACAAAGGAGAAGAAAAAAACATCAATTTGTGTCTCTCCTGTTTTCAGGTACAAATACAGTTAAAACTAGTTTGGATTGTCTGTAAATAGCTCCAGACATCATTAAAATACACTCTACTTATGAGAACAAATGAAAAGAATAGTATGTACAGAAAAAACGTTAACTGGCCAGTGACCATCAGTCCAGAATTTCAGAATAGTTATAAGCAGCCTATTGGGCATGACTTTCTATCATCTCTTTCATGTTAAAGAGAAAGAAAGTTTGCAGCATTACAGGCCAAATTCGCAGCTGATATAAAAGAACCCAGCTCCACTGAACATCAATGACTTGTGTCAAAGTACTTCTATAGAAGATATTCCTTTTCAAGGGTCTTGCTACTGTACACTGATTGTAATCAGGTGGGATCAAGCTTGCTGTTGATTACTCTGAAAAAATATTTCTCACAATGTGACAGGAATGCGCTGCAGTTAAATTGCTCTTGCTAATTCAGTGTGGATGGCTATTTTGTCACTCTGAATTCAAGTGTCACTATACAGATTGCTCTCACCATCTGAGTCCCACAGGATATTTTTATCAGCTGCCTTTGACTTATTCCACCTGAAATTAATTCAAACACATTGAAGTTTACCTGAAAAAGACCATTTTTATTGAAGAAAGTAAACTGAGCTCTTGATATAACTTCAAAGTCATCTTGACTTAAATTCTTCAGTAAACTTGGTGGCAGAATGACAGAAGCTAAGGCATTTGTCTGATCATTGTCAAAGTCTATCTGTTAAATAAAAAAAAGCAGAGGAACATGTTCAAACAAAAAGCAAACCATCCTTCATCCACAGCTGTTCACAGTTCATGAAGATGTCTAAAACACTGCACTAGAACTTTCAACACTAGTTTTTACCTGTACTTACGCAAGATCACTTTCATTAAAAAAAAAAAAAAAAAAGTTTGGAAGACTTTTTGCACTCAGCATGAAATTAAGTTTCTGCTACAGAAAGTCAGTAGATTTGGAAGAAAAAAAGAAAGAAAAAAAAGCCCTGTTTCACTGATAGAATGATGATTTGAAAATACTGAGATGGCAATAATAGCAGTCTTAATAATTCTCAGTAACCATCAAGATGAATTTCCTCACACCAAAAACAATGTTGTGAAATGAAAAATATGCTATGATCCTTCTTTCTTTAGGTGTATTTTTTTGCTAGACCTAGTATCTGAATTTATTCTCTTACTAGCTTTTCTAGTTTCTATGTTACAGATAAGAGACTTCACAATACCAATTAGAGTCACCTCTCTACAATAATCACACAATGCAGCACAAAAAAAAATAAAAAAAAGACATTTTCTGTCATGAGGATAATCAATATTGGGAACATGTCAGACAGATGAAAGCCCTCTATGACACAGGGAGCCAACAACAAGTGAGCAAGAGATAAATGAAGATGCAAACTTGCTTTTCAATAGCCATCTGTCAGTAGGTCTATGATTGCCTACTCTTACACCATGGCAAACTCAATGCATACCAGGCTATCCATCAGAGAGAGGGGAGTAATTCATCTAATACTGGCTCTGTTGTAGAAGTGTTCAAGAATTTTACTGCAAGATAAGGAAATTCACACTCCTGACTTCTTCAGAGGTAAATTGTATTTATTTCTCTCACAATCAATCACATGATTCTAAAAGCGTCATCTGTTATTATAAAGTTATGGGTAATAGGCTACTGATATATTTATTCTGATAGATTCATTATAAATTTTCAGTGATTTACTGTGATTAGCAGGCAACCTTGGAAATTAATAAATAGTTCATAGGTATCTCCTAACAGGGTTAAATGCACTTGAATAAAAGTCTGTTGAAGTGTAATTCTGCCACATTAAGCAAAGGATATACAACTAATAAAGATACTCCATTAGGTACTGTCTACAAATGGAATGGAATAGGTTTCTATGAAGAAGCAGGGATATATTACAGGAACAATTTAATAATATGAATCACCATAGCCTAACTTAGTCAAAGGTTTGGCAAGAAACATAAAGACAAAAGGGACTAAAATAGAATCTTTCCAAATTGCCATGGTTACATTTGCTTGATATCTACTTCAAGAAAACATATGAAAGAAAATCTGGAAACACTGTGACGTACAGTTTGAAGACTTTAAGGCTCCCTGATGATCCTAGATCATCACATAGCTGGTGAAAAGCCTGTGCTTTCACAAGAGAATCTTCCTCCAGCATGGAGAATTAGTATCTTTCTTGATAGGTATGGAAGGTATAAACTGTGACCACAACAGTGGCTGACTTTTCTGTTAGGAAGGGTGCTAAGAATTCTCAGTCAGCTTCTGGAAATGTAAAAGTCTGTGAATAATCTTGTGTTCCAAAAGGAACATTATAAATAATTTGATGGAGTTTTGATTTTATGATTATTTAGACAGTGCTGTAATAAATAATTCCAGGGCAAGAAAATTCCTGGATGTCCTTAAGCCACAGATGGTCATTCTTATTACGCATACAAACATCTCAAACCTAATTTCAGAATTTTTCCTTTCCTCTTTCCATAAATATAGAATGAAATCTGGAGAAGAAATATTCCTTTGATAACAATCAAAGAACAATCAGCTATTAAACTTGAGGGATTCTTCAACCCTAGAGGTGTTCAAGTTCAGATTGGATGGATGGGGCCCTGGACAGCCCTATCTAGTGGGTCACCACCCTGGAGTTGGATGATCTTTAAGGTCCCTCCCAACTCAAGCCATTCTATAATGCTATGATTAATATGAGAGCTAAACAAAATTAGATTTAAAATCATCAGACATTTCTGATAAAATTGATTCAAATAAAGTTTAGCTGAAACTTCTATGAATATGAATACGTGAAAACTCAATTACATTCAATCCATTTGCATCTATTTAAATCATAATTTGAGTTTTGCTATGAAGTCTACATACACAGCAAGTATGTAGACGCCTATAGCCTATACTACCAGTACCACTAAACACTGTCTTTGTTACTATTTTTTGTTTTTACAGTACATTGTACTCTATATAAATATGAGATTGATGTCTTGCTAGTTTGTTGCATGAAATAATTTTGTTCCATTAAGTGCTTACACTCTAGTGATTGGTCTTCAACCATTATAATAGTGCCATGTTTTGTTTGAGTTCAAATTTGTGTCTTTTGGCCCAAACTACAGTAGATTGATGGTGGTTATTATTTTTTTTTTTCTGTTTAATCCCATAAGTACTGTGCTTCTCAAACGCTATTTCACAGCTTTTAGATACCTGTGCATTTTCATTTGTGAAAAAAGATGAAAAAATATTTTTGAGGTGATGGCAAATAACTACAGCAGCCTTACTGTAGTAGTGGAGATCATTTTGCATTTTGAGGGATGTGTCCTTTTATTTTTTGTATGTCTGGGCAGATCAGTCAAGCCCCATGTGAATGTCCTGAACACTCTTGGACATCCCAGGCAGCACTAGCCTATCAGCTTTCATGTGGAGAACTGGTTCAGCCTTAGGCCCCTGTTAGCAGAAAGTACTGACACTGTACCAGAAGGTTGAACATCTACTGTATCAGCAGAAACCTACATGTAGACATCTACATCTACTTGACTCATGCTAAATCTAAAATGCATTGGTAGAGTTGGTAGTATACAATGGATAACACAACAGGCTGTTAAAAAAAATTTCCCTTCTCATTAGTTAAAAAAAAAAAAAAAAAGGAAAAGATAAAATCTATTCTGGATTTGTAAGCAAATAAGTTTTCATCGGTATGGAACATATGTGGGTTCATCTGGGCTTTCTACCACTCAAGGAAATACTGCATTAACTTATTTGGATGATTACAGGAAAAAGGAAATAGAAAGCGGGGGGAAAAATGGGGAGTTGTAGATGGTTTTACAAAACACACAGTAAACATACTTGGAATAACAATTACATTTCATGCTCAAACACAACTAACTGCTCATGCCATACCTGGAAATCAGATGCATTACTCTGTGGACTGACAGTGAAAGAAGAACCTTTGAATGAAGTTGAGTTTATAGAAGACACCCCGAGTGCAAGATTACGTGTTGAAATACTCATGGATGGTCCTGTGAATTGGATCTTTAAAGCCAAGGCATCAATAGTTTTAAGAGCTCTGTAAACAGAAATCAAATCATTTTATTCTATTCTATCTCCTTGTATTCTCTTCACCGTATGGCAATCCTCTTATTGTGTTTCTGTCACCCACCTTTGTATTCACAAGGAGACTGTCAGGCTGTAAATATATTTGTATCTTTTGAACACAAAAGATTTTGGTTGATAGAATGCCTTATTTACATATCACTGGTCCTGAAATAATCTTCTGACAACACCTAAATATACACTTTGTCATTCATCAGCAGTTTTCTTTTCCATTAAAATATTTTGTCATGTACGTTAATTTTATTACAAGAAGAAATATCTGCTTATCTCATTTGGATTTTTTTTTCATGGAATTCAGAAAAAAATATATTTTTATGGTATTTAAATGGAAGAATGAATCAATTTCCTAGATTTTCTTAAAAGCAAATGCCAAAATACTTACTCTGAAGATGATGCTGCCAATACACTGTCTGAACTGTTTAAAATATTGGAAAAAATTGTCACCACAGTAGAACCCAGAGATTCATCAATTTCTTCATCGTTCACAATTTTTTTGAGTTTCTGGACAACATCATTTACTTTGTCTGAGGTAAGCTGCTGCCCTTCACCAGTGAGATTCAGAAGCTGATTGGCAATATCTGCTGCATTTTCTGTTGAAGCAAAAAAAGTACATAATCTGTACCAATCCTAAGGTAATTTATCAGTTCAAATATTTATTCTCATTACTGAAAGACAGAGCATGTTCTTGTGGCACTTGTAATAACGTGAAATTGTTTTATTTTTTCACACTTACGTTTCCATTCAAAGCACATATAACCTGCTAATTCTTATATACTGGCCACACTGGTTGTGTCTTACTTTACATTAATTTGATCTGAGTTTGTAAATCAGAGCGACTACTGAAAGGGCTGACTGATAGAAAGAAGTAAGAAATAAAAGCATTTTTTTTTTTTGTTTGTTTCTCCTTATGATTTAGTCTCCTTTTCAATAGGGAAAAAAAAAACAAAAACCCCACACCTGTTTGTTTCTCCCTTGAAGTGAAATCAATGTGCCCAAAAGTGACAAAACTGTTACTTCAGCCAAAAAAATCAGAATATATACACTTACCTGTGCAATTCCTAAGATCTGGTTGCCCCCAGTATGATGTGTAATTCTGCAGACCCAAATAGCTAAAGAGGAAAAATGACAAAATGCATATGAAACACAATAGCATAATTATATAGATGTTCCATAATTACTTTGCATATGTCATAACAGTACAGTATTGTTGATTTACAAATTTCCTTGCAATACTGGCTCAACTGAAATTAAATGTGTGCTAGACAGTGGAAATATGTGATCTGTAGAGCAATGGTGTTGAGAGAAACCCCAGTTCCTTTGGACAAATTCACAGCTGATTGGTGTACTGACTTGATAAATTGCTTCAGCAGAAGTTTTGGTCTTGTATTTCAGAAAAGACCCAAACGTTGACACAAGCTATTATGTCCCTATTTAATATAGCCTAATCAGATGCTGTTCCTGTATTTTTCCTTTGATATAGATGGCTTTGATCGGGTCATTAGCAAGTGGTAATGGCCCTCTGAGGAACAAGAACAGGATCTGTGCAGAGATAGAATGTCACACCAACACTGAAAAAAGTTACCATCAGATACAGGTCCAGGTGAATGGCAGACATAAAAAGACAGTGAGGTTTTTCAAAATGTTTTTCTATAAAACCTTATCGTAGCAAAATTCCCAGATATAGCTCTAAAATTTTACTACATTTCCTTTCAGAACAACCATGGTACCATAGTATAACAAAGGCAGGATGGAGAAATGGAAAAATTTAGCCTTTCACTCAGCATATGCTTGCATTAAGTTATTCCTCAATTGATCATATTTTTATAATAGCACTCTTGGAAGCACAAATCTAGAAGACACCACTGGGACAGATTCCTTTGTCTCAGAAGAAAGCACACCACACTTGTGCTCTTGGTAAAAGCTAATGTGGGCAGCACAGAACACAGTAACTTTTTTTTACAAGAAGTGTGTCAGGCAGACAACCAATGGTATTGTTTATACCACAAATGAATAATAAAGATAAGCAATACTGGGGCAGCAAAGGCCAGAAACCTTAATTTTTAATGATCCTGAGGCTCTGACATAAAAACAATTTGACCCATACACTACTTACTTTAAAACAAAAGTTGGTCAATCAGAATCTAGCTGCTCTAGTAAAAAATTATGAGGCTGAGGAAGTGAGTTAGTTAAAAATAATGCTGGCTGTTTTCCTGTTTGGCTCAGAACCTCAAAGCTGATTCCTACCCATGCTGACATATTGTTTGTAAAAAGTGAAAGATCTAGTCTTCTCAGAACACGTTCCAGATGCAACGTGGGTGGATGAGACTACTGTACTGCAGTACAGTGATTGGTGATCATCCTAAATACTGACAAGATTAATTAATATTGCATCATAGCCATATTCAAGGCACTCAAAGAAGATCAAAGCCACATTATTTTAGTAATATATCAAAGGAAGTCATAATATTCCCTTTTTACAAAGGGGAAATAGAGTTACAATGTTTAAATCATTTGTTTATGTTCACAAAGAAAGCCTACATTAGAGAAAAATTATCCTCAACCTTGAAAGCGTAAGTCCAAATCTTTAAGTACTAAACTATCCCCACATTCAGTTATGACTAATTACTAATACCATTCATCTTTTAAGGGATTTATTTTACTTTCATTTAACTGGATAAGAAGTTCTGGATTAAATTAACTATACAATTAATCTTTGTAGAATTTTTGTCAAAAGTTTCTTTCACAAGTTAAGATTGTAGCAGTGAAGTAGTAGCAGATATCTGATTTTGGCAACCTAAGCATCACAAATTGAAGAAAGCACACTTGTTCTTTAAGAAGGTACTATTTTCACTTTGATAATACATTAATTGTGAGTCTCAGTATGTCCTACAGAAGTAGTAGATAAGCTTTCTTCTCTTACTAATGAAGTACATACTCTTACTGCAAACACATGATCTCTCACAACATAGAAATCATCCTTTTGAGATATGGTATCATTCAACAGCATCTGTTGTGCAGGATGCAGTCTAACTATATAACCAGAAAGCTGAAGCTTCTCTGGTCTATGACCACCTACCAGGTTCTTGATGCAATCTGAACCGAGCTCCCATGGCAAAACGTAAAGTTGGTAACTGTCGGTCTGGTATCCGGCCAAAAATAGTTTGGAGGGTTTTCTTCAGCTAAACATTTTTCTGTAAAAATAAAAATATCTCAATCAGTGTTAATTACTAATTTCTGCATCTATCTTCTATTTTTGTTTCCATTCATCATCCGTTCTGCAGCACATAGCTCTCTCAAATGAAAGGTTTGAATGTTTTCTATAGACTGGTGGTAAGGGAGGGGCGTACAGCAGAGGACAAAAAATACTGCTACTGCTGCTCTAGGAAAAGCACTGAATGTGCACACTGCATCCACTTTCATTCCACCAGCCTCTCCAACTTCTCTATCAAAGGAAGGGCAATCTCTTACTGGAATATGATTGGGAAAATCTGGGGGATATACAAGAGCTGGAAAAAAACTGATTAAAGACAGCAGCTGGTAGAATCACAAAGAGAGCTGAGGAGAGGATATGAGGGTCCTCAATGGTCAAAAAAGTCTCATAGCATCTCTGGTTGAATATAATCTTCTTTATCCTCAAACAACCAAAGCAGCCAGAAGGAAATGTCCTAGCCTCTTTAAACCAGCCAACAAAACACTGACTGAAGCAATCCGGACAGCTATATATTTTTTAAGAGAGATATCTTGAGGATGTCTCGAGCATGAGGCTAAAAGGTACAAGTCAAAATCTGAAACAGATATAGTATTTGGAAGTGTATGATTATTTTAACCCAGAAGATGCTTGTTTTTGGACATTCAAATAAAATCAGTTGTGTAATAAGGCTGAATCTACTTACCCACTGGATCAACTTCCACAGTGTGAAGCCTATATCCCTCTGCTATGGACTCATTATTATTTATGAGCTTTTGTCGGATTTCTTGCTCTTCTAAATTGATGTTGTTGGTAGCATTATAAACCAGAAGGGCTAAAACCTCAAAACTGCAAGGAAAATTATCCAAATGTTTGAGTCAGAGCAGCAGATCCCAAAGATGTGGAAATAAAAATATCTGACAAATTAGTTTTCTCAGTAACAGCGTCACCAAGACAATATTGTTTGTTACTGTAAATCATACAGGAGCAGGAAAATAATTTATGATTTGGAAATTTCATCCTCTAGTTGCCACTGAAAAAACAGCTCATTAAAAGAGCCAATAAATATTTTCAGAAGATTTAGATTACTGCAAGTTATATTAAAAGATGAAAGAAAAATATTCTCCACTGTGAGTGTCCAATGCCCAGTTCTAAATGGGTCCGATTAAATCCAAGAAGTCTGATTGCTGATGGTTTAGGAACTTATAAGCTCTTAAGCTTAGAAGTTTTACAGAACTTGTCAGGTTTGGACAATTCATCCTCTGGAGGGCCTCTCTCTCCATTGACTGCTGAAGAATACTAGAAGACTAACAAAGAATAGATGCCTAACTAAGATGTTCAAATCTTGATGGAGTGAAAAACACCCTCACACACTTCTAAGACTTCTAGTTCTAATTAGGAAAGTCTAGTTGCTCAGATGAGTAATTCCAGTTTGAGCAGTAATAGCTGTTTTGTACTCCAGCCCACTGCTACTTTCTTGGGTTTAAGAAGTAGTTCAAAGTGCCCAAGTCTCTTTCCTGCGAGAGAAATAAAACAGTCTCCACCCTTGCCCAAAAACACAGCTTTTCTGGAAGGGAAATAATGAACAAGAAAAGAAGTTCTAGCAGGACACAGGAAAGAAGTTGAGAGTGGAAGGCTGAAAAATTTCCTCCTGGGACACAAAAAACTCATGTTGGAGAACAGAATACGTTGATACCCACGAGCATTGCTTGGCTATGGTTACTGGGAGATGACGCCAATGAAGCATGGAACATTGGATCTCCATGGGAGCAGAAATGTGGAAAAAAAGAAAAAGCAAGGCTGCTTTGGGATGCCTTCATCTTAGTCTTGACCTTGTATACCCAGGATCTTGAATAAAGACAGACCTTCCTGGTGTGTGAGCAGTTCCTGGCAGCCTGGGAAGTGGCAGCACTGCCAGCACACATACAGTGAGTAGTGCATACACCGAACAAAGCTTCTTTCACTGGGGGGCCCCAAAGCCAGGAAGCAGCAGTGAGCTGCTGGGTCTGGAATGCTTCTTGAAGAAAAGGAGACAAAATCTGCAGGGGTGCTGAACAGGAGCAGGTTGGTAGGGATTTCTGGAACCCCCTCTTAGATAGACTGGTGCCAGACAGCTGCCTCCAAATGACATCCCAGAGCTGTGCTTTCTGGAGATGTCTAGTGTGGTACAGCGCAAAATTACAGCTTGCTGTACAGATGTTGCTGTGCAATAACAGACTTAATAATCTTTCTATCAGAACTCATTTTGAAAACTGCTTACTTCCATCAGATACTTCTGAAGAATATTCATTGCTGAAATATTATTAAAAAAAGCTGGCATTATAAATTAAAAAAAAAAAATTCATTCTATGGGAAAAATTAAGAAAGGCAAAGCACAAGCCTCACAAAGCCTTCAAAAGTCACAAGTACGAGCTAAATACTCCACACATTTCACTATTGCAGGTATGACCCACAAATAAAGAATTGTATACGTTACTCGTCATTTGATTTGTTTTCTTTTGAGCATCTGTACTCTTTTTTTCTTTCTTATCATATCTACAGTTTTACTTTTAACACTTCACTGAAGAACAAGCTAAAAAATTCCAGCTATTTCTAGCCAGGTTGCACTTGCCCTGCTCCCAGATATATGAAGTTCCTCTTAATGTTCCTTTGGCCTTGATAGTGGTTAGCACATGGCAATAGACTCACCAGGGTGGATATGCAGACTTTTGCTGTATATGTCAGATACATTAGTAGGCACCTGTTTATTATGGCATTTATTTTTAGCAAGGCATGGAAATTGCGTACAGGATTGCCAATACTTACAGCCCTCCAATGCTTCAGCACCAGTCTCTTGGAACTTATCCATCTTTCCTAAAAGATTCTGGCTTCACTCATGTATTCCCTTTACTTCAGAAGAAGAAAACTTAATATTACTGATGCCACTCCCTACCTCAGCTCTGGCTGCAAAGCAGAAGTTGTAAGTGAAGAGTCACCTCTACTACTTTGCTGCTTATTGCGGTACTCCCAGCAAAACAAAACGATATTTAGTACCTGTAACTGCACAGAAGGATACACAAAACAGAAAGGGTAACTATAGATGAGATAGAATTGGTTAGAGTTATCTTGAACAGTTATGGGGATAATGATAGATGAGGTAGGACTGGCTACAGTTGTCTTGAGTGATTACAGGGAAAGTCATTGATTATGAAGCATTGATAAAAATAATCTGTTAGACCATTTTGTTATTTGTTTTCTGCAAAACTTGTAGAGCATAAGTCAAGTACACTAATAGCCTGTTCCATATTACGATGAAAATGAATTCTACAAACTTTTCAGAATGACTCATGCTAGCTTCCCAAAGTAAGTAAATACCTACTAACTTGACAGCTGATGCAATACGAAGCTGAATGCTTATTTCCACTTTCATCACACTTGGAGCCCAGAAAGAAAACATTTTAATAGTGAAGAAAAAAATCCTCGATTTGTGAAACAACAGATCCAAACTTAAATAAATGGCAATACGTGCAATGCTGCCACGCTGCGCTGGTGCCAGGGGATTTTACACAGCCAACATTATTTTTCCTATTGAGTGCCATATAAATGCAGATGGATTCTTGTAGCAGCAATTAATAAGAAATTACATCACCCACAGTGATTTATACTGCTAGTATTATTGCTGTCAATATAAAAAAATGTGGTCTGTGATGTGGGGAAACAAAATGGGGCTACTTTTCTCTGCTTCTCTTGTCTTTGAGTGTCAGCTGGAGCAATAAAGAGAGCCAGGAAGCCCAGAGTTTCTCCTGCTTTGCCCTGGCCTGCTGAGCTAAGCAGAGAGGAGTCAGCTGACACTGCAGCCACACTGGGGGCATGGGGATGCTGAAGATGGGACTCACACTGCCGCCACTCTGGATACAAAGGCAGCTTTCTTCTCAGGAAGTGTGACTCAGAGCTATTCCAGGACAGTGTGCCTACACATGGGCAGAGCTCTCACTGCTGCATGGTGTGAGGAGCCCGAAGTGAGGATTAGCAACTAACCATGTGAACAGTACAGCAGGCTGTGGTGTACCTGCTGGTAATTAGCAGCGCGTGTCTATTCCCTCATTTAGGTCCACCAGACGGTATGAAATAACTGTGGCTCTCAAACTGTTCAAACAAATCACTACTAATTTGTTTTGCTGTTAATATTCCTTGATTTAAAGTGTAAAATGAATAATTTTTAATGCATTAAAGTACTCAGTAAATCTGAACTACTCCTGAAAGTGGAATTTTTCCCAAATATCCAATCATATTGGAGAAAAAAAAAAGATATTAACATTAAATTCTTTACAAATCTTGCTGCTATTTTGGCTTTGAAGATAAGTAGCAATGAGTGGATATAATTCAAGACTGGGAGCACAGGTAGGTCCTACTTCTAAGCACCGCCAACTACTTAGTATTAACTAGACATCCAGCAAAGAATGCTGACTCTGGCGTAAGCTACTCAGTGAGGACTCAGTAATACATACAGTAGATGAGATGCTAGAAAATATGTAGAATGAGAGATAAAGAAATACAAGAAGTCCGTTAATGAAATCCATAATGGAATCTGCCAAAGCTTTCCTCTCAGAAATATTGAGCTCAGTTCTGCAACCAAAAAACTACAGCACAAGCATAGGGAAGTTAGAAGTATTCTACAAAAGCATCTCTATTGTCAATACTTGAGGCACTTGATAGCACTAAAAAGTTCAGAATTTAAAATATGAGAAAATTTGTTATGAAGACCTCTCTTTACGAGGCACTGTAGCAGAAAGGCAAAGAGAGAAGGCTGGAATGCCTCTTGATTCTACAGTTGGTCTTGGCTGAAATGAGTATCTGATTATGTTTGAACTATGTTCCAGAACAACAAAGGAAATCCCTGCTCACCCTCAAAAATGCAATCCAGTACTTTCCTGAAAATGACTTCTGACAGTGTCAGGCATGTACGAAACCCAGGTGAAGTCAGTGGAAAGATGATGGAAGTCAGCAGAAGCTGAATCAAAATGAGGCAGTTTCAGCAGGAGACAAAGGAGGAATCATTTCTCAGTCCCTTGGGTGGAATATCTGAATTCCTCTATCTGTTACAAAGGCTTTCTTTACAGGTCCCTGACAAAAGACACCAGCAGGGCACTTTGCAGAAACATGTGGGTTCAGTTGGTAACACCAAAGTCAAAGTCCAAGGAAGCAGAAGTGGACCAGTACCAAGCTGCTCCTAAAACTCTATTGGTAGAAACCAGAAAGACTTAAGAATAGGCATTACAGATGTGTTCATTTAGAATAGCACTATTATTTACTAGTAAATAATCTGGAATAATTACAAAGAAAGCAAAAGCCTAATATTTGTTTATTTAACCTTATTCAATAAAGATCCTTAGGACTATAAAAGCAAAATTACGTTGCTCTGACGTTGCTAACACTTGTCTAAAACTATTATACAACCTAATTAGCTTAAACTTTATCTGGAGTGTTGAACTTTCCATTAAGCAACATGGCAGCCAGGAACACAGCATGTAGAATCCTGAATCCGCCTTACTGACACTGGTGGCAAAACTCCCAGAGGCTTCAAAAAAGCAGGTCTAGGCACAGGCAACTCAGAATTCCTGCTTTCCTTTTTATTTTCATTTCTAAGAGAAGAGATTTCTTTTCAAGTTTTGTATTCTTTAAACAAATTGCAAGCACTGTGGTTTTTTATTTGGATGAGTTGTTTAACAATAGTAACATCAGTGTTGTTTCACATAGAAATTAAAAATGGGAAATAGGCTGAAGTTATGGCAATTGAGTAGTGGAAGCTACAGAAAACAGAATTTGTGTATTAAATAGATAAATGTTTATAAATGAGTTGGGGCCTCAGTTCACAAAACTGCTTGCAAAAGAAAAGACGAAAGGAGAAAGCAGGGGAGCTGAGCTGCTTAGTAAGCATAGTTCTGCTGAGGTAGCCCAATTATTAGCCATCTGACTACACCTAGGATAAGCAGGATCCATCTGAGAAACACAGCAGCAGTTACGTAAGAGTATGACATCAATGCAGTGTCATAAAAGGCAAATAATTAATGAGAGAAGAAAACACATTTATTTATCTACATAACAAACACAAATTGGTATCACATTCAAAGGTCTGTGCAAAGTCACAGGGGATAAACAGTTATGCTCATAACCATTTACATCTTTCTATTTTATTTTGAAGAGCTGCCTTCTCATTAAGAGACAGCAGCAGTATGAATAGAAGAAGAAAATAAAGTCACAAACAAAAGTTTAGCCGTGGCTGTAATTTTGCCTATTACCGTAGTTAATAATCTACCAAAGTGCTAGTTTGATACATAGCTGTCATCTAGAGATCTTATGGTTTTAAAGGTGCTGATAATAACGTGCATTTTTGAACTTGGTACTCTATTTGTTTCTCACCAACATCTATGATAACACATACTAAGCACACTGTCCTCTGAAATTCTGCAGCTCAAAGAATTCAACAATGAAAGAATAACAATCCATTTCCATATTTTTGTTTTGTTTTGCTCTTCTCCAAAATGCAGTACAATTCAAAATATTTTTGGAAAACACTTATTTTTAACTTGCCAACAAAAGCCAGCTTCTTACCTCCCACTAGCAGCTTCTATTTCTCTTCTGAATCTTTTTCTCTAATGAGTATTCCTCTTTCACTTGCAAGAAGGGGTGGGGGCTGGGTGGGGTGACTGATAAAAGCAGTTTGTTGATAAGACAGCACATTTAGCAAATAAGGGTTGAAACAATGAAAATTTGATAGAAAAGTTTGGGCAAGTTTACTGTGCAGTTGTTTTTTAACTGTTGTACTGAATACTAATCAAAAAGGTAAGAGGAAAAGATAACATCCGAATGATGAGAATTCAAATTAATGTAAAGAGAGGGAAAACTCCTGCAACAGAAGCCTGAAGAACTGTGGTAGTGTCCTACAAGGATGAAGACTTCCCTTGTGCAAAATTCAGAGACGATGAGAAAGTTTAGTGAGTTGGACTAACATGGTTACTTCTGTAAAATATAAAGTTCCTGATAGTTCTGGGTTGTGTCTAAAGTTTTAACTGTAAATTGAAATTATATTCAGATGAAGATGATGGAAAACAGAATAAGCAGTACTTGAAAACCAAGGGAAACACTGGAGTGTGTAAAACTGTGAGGGATTTATTCTTGACTCTAACAAAAGTAAGAAAAAATGTTGGGCAAATATTTATAGAAATAATTTATAGGAATGTTTCATAGGAACAGTTTGAAATTACACTCAGAGTAAGTTACATATGAGAACTCAGCTACAGCATTTCAGTGGATCTAGTGAGACTAGTTAGTATACTAGTTAGACTAGTAAGGAAAAAAACCTCCTTCCATTGTGAATTAAAAACTTCCCAACTGTAATTTGCTAACTTATTACACTACAAATTGTTACTCTGATGTGTTGTAGGATTTGCTTAGAATCTTACCCAGGACAAACTCAAGAAAACAGAAAATTTAACAAAGCATGATGAAACCAATATTCTGGAGAAAGTTAAAAAAAAAAAAAAAGGAATTTACTTTTTGGATATTCACAAATGCAGATGGGTTTCTCATTAGCCCAGACCATCCTTGAAAAACTTTATGATATATTAGTAACACATAATACAACTGTCTCTGAATTTACAACACGTATCTATGGCATTTTATGGCTCACAGATGGTAAGCAAAGTAGGTAGGAAGAGGGTTACCTCACATAACAGGAATACATTATTGAAAGAAGTCTAGTGCTGTAACTATAGTGCTGTAGGCCAATCATGAAAAACACCTTGCTAAAGAAAATGCAGTAAACTCCATGGCTCTGGTTTGTGGCCATAGAACCACACACTGTCATAAATACTGACATACAGACATAGATATATATGAGACACACACTGCCAGAGAACTGACACAGTTGGCATGTTTGAATATGCTGGAGTCATTTCTCCCCCTTAACCATATATTTTAATAGACCAGGAAAAAGAAACAAAATCCAGAGGGCAGAGTGATGGTATAGCGCCATGAGAGGAAACCAGATGTTCAGTCTGCATGAGAACAGACGCTGACAAGCTGGACTGCAAATCTCATAAAACACTCACCAATAAGGTTGGGAAAAGCTTTACATTCCCCTGTAGCCTGGGATTGTTCATGAGACCTGATGCATGGTCTGAACTTCAAAGGTTTTGCTGGCATAACTGTATCATTGGAAAGTGTGAAAAAAACCCACAGCCACATCACTACGTTCTACCATAAATGCAGTTCAAGCTGCAAAATAGCCCTTTCAGAGTCTAGGTTTACACTACACCAGCTAAATGTTTTTTGCCAATAAGAGCTGTCTTTCTGCTGTGGGTATGTGGGATGGAGATAGTACCATTTATAAGTCCTTTAAAGCCTAGGTAAACCCTGTAGAAAACTGGAAGCATTGGTAACTACTTCCTGATGGTAAACTGCAAATAGAGGACTATCTCTAAGCTGAAAAAACTCAACTTTACCACAGCAATTCTCAAGAGTTAGCACCTGAAGATTATGCAGGACTTTTGCCTATGCTGCAAAAAGATATGTCCTATACCCTCTTCTTCCCCCTCCCTCCCAAGTCTAATTATGTTTTGGTTTCCTCTCTTTAATTTGGTGCTAAGAGTCACTCCCTGTCCATCTGTCCCTCTGAAATCAGTGTACTGCTTTCAAAGAAATCCCCTGAGTCCCAGTTTTCAGGAGGTGTGACCCATCTAACTGGCTGCCTTTGAGGCCATCCCAACTCTAGTGCCTCAGAGACCAGCAGAAGTCAGGAAATGAGAGCACATGGTAAATAGTTTAACACATACTACTTTGGCTTTCAAATCTAGCATGATTTTTCAGTTTTGCATCTAGTAAGATGTGTATTTACTCAAAAGGCTTTGGTTAAAGAGAATAAATGCAGTGCCAGTGGACAGATACCAGTGTACCAGTAGCTTCTGAAGAAAGTGCATTCTGTCATACCACAAACATATCTATACGACAGTATTCAATTTTGTAGTGGATGAAACCTGAACTCTGGAAAATGATCTTTTACAGCTCAAAGAAGCTCAGCAGGTTTAAATCAAAACGAACATGATAACCAGTGTGAGGTTTCTGAGCACACCCAGAGAACTCAGGTCTCCAGCAGTCATATATTTACAGACTAGCGGCATATACCTAATAATAGGCCATAAAGCCATACCTCTGTAGTATTAACTATTGACTCTATAAATAAAAATTCTATGAAGATGTTACCGTTTACTATCGATGCTTCTTTTTTCTCTTACTGCCTCTTTTATGGTACCAGGTTGGATGCTATGAAGAAAATAAACATTAATTAGGGTGGGTTAATTCTCTAAAAGGAATGTGGCATAAACATCTTCTCCCTTCATTTACCTGATATTGACCACATATACAGTGTAATTCCAGTTCTGGAAAGTATGGTTTAGCTGAAAAACAGGAAAGCATTGATCACAGAAATGGCATGTTAATACAGCATTTTCTTGTTTAAAACAGAATTTCACCTCTCTTTCCCTTGAGAAATTCCCTTCAGTTCTTCAAAGCAAAGAGAACACACTCCCATCACAGTGAGGTGACTGTTAAATTATATTTACAATTGGTAGTGACAAATCTATTAGTTCTTTTACCAAGAGAAGGAAATCTATGAGGTCATGACAGTGAATAGTGACTGCACAGGATGATGAACTTTATTCCCTCTCCATCATCTTAAATTCACAGAAACACTTTAATAAGAAAAAATTTACTGACAGAAATACAGGGCCAATATTCACCTAAATAAAAGTCTACAGCCTTATGATAACCTCTATTTCAGACTTTTCTACAGCTTATTCACTGTTGGCAATGGTTGCTCAGTTTTTCACTCTGGAGAGCCATTTGCATGTTCTGCCAGAGCCAAGTGACACCTTTATAGATTCTTTGGCTCAGACACTGACATACTTTGCTTGACTACTGCTTCTAAGGGAACAAACTTAGCTGGTGCGGATGACTGCATCTTTGGTTTATAGAGGACTATAGATGGTTACTCTTCTCTAGCTTCTGAAAGCTAAAATCCTCCACGTTTATTCAAGAAAAATAAAGAATAAATGCCATTTATTTATGACATCACATTTTCACATGAATAGTCGGTAGAAAGATAGTTTGCAGAATGTGTTCCATTATATGAATTGTCAACAAAGAACAGAGAATATTTCTATTCAGACAGAATAGATTTTCAGATGTAAGAACTTCAATAATCCTACATTTGAAGGGGCTGTTAAGAAGCTTATTTCTGCCAAAATGTGCTGAAAATCTAAAACTACTATAAATCTGAACAGCTGACCCATGGGAGAAAACTTCTAACGCACTGAATTGGAAAAGTGCACTGCCTCACACACATGAACACTGAGTGTTTATTGTTATCCCTATCAAGGTCCTGCAACTGGGCTGGGGCAAACTTATGCACAAATATAGGATTGGTGGAGAATGGCTTGAGAGTAGACCCAAGGAGAAGGATTTGGGTGGGTCAACAAGAACCAGCTATCTATGCCTGCAACCCAGTAGGCCAACTGCACCCTGGGTTGCATCAAGAGAACAGTGGCCAGGCAGTCAAGGAAGGTAATTTTCTGCCCCTCTACTCTGCTCTCATGAGACCCCACCAGGAGTATTGAGTCCAGTTCTGGGGACCCCAACACAAGAATTGCATTGAGCTGTTGGAGTGGGTCCAGAGGAGAGCCATTAACACAGAGACACGAGCACCTCCCCCAGGGGAACAGGCTGAGAGCTTTTCAGTCTAGAGAAGGCTCTAGAGGGTCCTTATAGCGGCCTTCTAGTACCTGAAGGCAGCCTACAGAAAAGCTGGGGAGGGAATTTTTATCAGTGCTTATAGCAACAGTTTGAAGGTAAATGGCTTTAAACTGGAAGAGGGTAGATTTAGACTAGATATTAGGAAGAAATTCTTTACTGTGTGGGTGGTGAGACACTGGAACAGGTTGTGTGGAGAGGTTGTAGATGTCCCCCACCCTGGAGGCACTCAAGTGCAGGCTGGGTGGGGCTTTGAGGTACCTGGTCTAGTGGGAGGTGTCCCTGCCTATAACAGGAGGGTTGGAACTAGATCATCTTCAATGTCCCTTCCAACCCAAACCATTCTATGATTCTTCCACTATATAACTTCAAAACCACATTAATATTTGAAGATACAATTTGTGTAGTAACATAGGAACTCAGAAATGTCTATTGTTTAGTGGAAAATTTTGATTTCCACATACTTTCAAAAATCTCAGCTAATATCTCTTGCTCTTAAGATGCTGGCTGGTGTAGTGGAAACATTTCAAAATTCTAACCATAGTGACAGAACTCCCAAACTAGACCCAAATTAATTACTGAGTAAAGTAAGAAAGAAAACTTTACTTACCCATTCTGCAACCACATCATGTACTTTTGACTCTGAGTCGGAATTGTAACTAAAGACAGTTATAGATATCCTGTAGAATAGCCCACCTGTTCATTAAAAACAGCATTATAATTTTAGAAAGTGAGCAAATTTGCTTTTTCAATAATATGAGACTCTAGTGTCATGATGAATATGAAGATTGGACCAAATCCCATGTGCAAGGACACCTCATGCTATGGTTGATGAGTCTGGAGTGAGCAAGCTCTGCAAGCTTGCTTGGTACCATTCTCACTAGTCCTATCAATTTCAACAGGAATTCCCTCCCTCCGTATTTATAGAGACACTTGAAGTATAACATGGAAACTCAGAACTAATGCATCTATAAATAGTATTCTGCATATGCCTTAATTGCAGCAAGATCATGGAAGTATCAGGAATTTCAAAATAAACAGATTTATTGAAATCTGTAACATGGAAAATTCCTGCACTTGGTCATATTGTTATAATCCAGAAACAACCATTGCAAACTTGACCAAAAAACAGTTAAAAGTTGCAAGATCTTTGGGAACAAAATTAGGAGAGAGAAGCACTCCAATTATTTTATATTCTCAGCACATCCTTTACTCTCAGGTCTGGTAATGGCCAGACAGTAGAAGAACTCGTTAACTTTGTAAAACTGGCAGCTGAACAAACCATCTTTCAACCTGAAAATGCACAACATTTGGCTTAGAGAAATCTCATATTCATTAAGGTTGTTTTGAACTGACACCAGGTAAATACAAATTCTCTTTAAGTTCGTGAGCTGGTAGACAACATTTTGTCACAAAAATCTAATCTAATAAATATTACAAATTCTTATGATTTTGCTCTGTGTTAATCACTTTTACTTTACATGTGGTAACAAAATTATCATAAAGCTACTAAAAATTGCTATCCACTCTTGATGGAGAAAATGTCCCAGGATATATGCTGGGGGGTTGAGAAGTTCTACATCAATTCACAGGTATGTGCTCATGTGGCATTACTTAGTATTACTATTTAGGGCTATTACAAAATGAGGTTGTGACTCTTGATCACGCAGACATGTTTTCAGAGAAATCTTATGCAACTATTACTGAGGCACCACACAGGACAGAGCAGGACCTGAAGACGATTACAGTGAAATTCCTTACTGCCTCTTGTCTGGAAAGGAAATGTTTTTATATGTCAAAATATAAAACAAAACAACAAAAAAGGCTTTTTATTCTAGCTTTATACATACAGAGGAAATGCCATAATTTTACAGCTTCTTAGATAATCATTTTACAAGAGCTTAAAATAAAATTCTCTGAAGTATCTTACTATATTCCAGTTTGATTGTACATATTGGTCACTATTCTATTCGTGAGCTACCTTGGGTATAGTTCCCTCTCTTTAAGATGGAATTGATCATATTTTCAGTGAGATAAATACAAAAATTCCCTGAGATAAAGTGATAAAGAATCATTTTCTTACAGGAAGATGGTCTGCCAGTTACCTTCTTTGGTAAGTGATATGAATTTGCTTGTTTTTTGATTGATTACCATTTTTTTTTTCCTCCCTTAAATCAAACATTCAAATTTAGTGTGTAATTCAGGAAAAAAAAAAGTGTGTCCATTGTTATTATTACTGTGATATTTTCACTTAAAAAATGAAAATAATATAAGTCTTCTGGACCTTCGGCAAATTGAAAACTCTTCAAATTAAGAGAGAATCCCATTTTTATGTATATATCTTTGTATATACATATATTTAATTTTATATTTATAATGTACCTCCTATATGTGTTATATAGATACACACACATAGAAAATGTACACTATGTATATTGTAAATTCACATATACTCATATATATAATTATAGTCTCATTTGAATAATTATATATGTGGACAAAATCACCTTAATATAGCAATATGCAAAGTACTTTTAAAATTAAACTTGGTATCTACAAACAATAATCAACAGCTTCAAGACCTCCACCAGATGGTGAACAAAAGCATGTTTTAATGAAGTGAAAAAAGAACAAGAACAAAGAACTAATCTACACTTTAAAACACTCTCAGGAGACTGCAGTCACAGATAGTGAAAATTAAACATAACTTCTCACTCCAAATTAAACAGTGGAAATCCCATCTCAAAATACTAAATGAAAAAAAATATTTTTATGGGCAGAAAATTGATGAAAAGTAGCCAAAAATAATTTGAAAAAAAGAAGAGGAAAAAGAAGCTGGAAAAACAGTTCACCCACACCCAACCCCAACTACAAACAATATAATGATCAATGAAATACCACAAGTTTCATTTGTCAGTTTTCTTTAGGAAATAAAATACCCCGAAGTATATGAATATTGTAAGTAAAAAACATTCATAATATTTCAAATAATGAAGTGGCATAAAAATGCAAAAAATACATAGCAACTCAATCTCTATTTTCAAACTAATCTCACAGTCTCATGAGAGTTGATTTAGAGAAGGACACAAAAATTAGGAATCATATGTTAATGATGTTTACTATCACCAACATGTTACAAATTCCCTTCTACTGTAATTAAAATACTATTCTAAAATCTATATCTAAAGAAATGACATTCAGCTACTGCTATATTCGGTCTACCAATTGAATCGTAGATTAGGTGTTTTTTTTGTTGTTTTTTTTTTTCTACATCTAACTTAATAGTTTGACATACTGCAGTTGATCTCTGGTCGGCACAGGCAGCCCAGCTCAGTGAAGGTACAAGATAAAAGGACTGTGGGAGAGCTACTAAACTGATTCAGTGTTGGGTTAAGGCTGGTATTGTGACTTGTCCCAGATGATGAATTAGTTAAGGAATGAACATGTGACAAAACTGATGACTGATGGTACATAGAAGGAGAGACAGGAGAGACTTGCATTTGGGAATGCATGTAAGAGTCATGGATTGCTGCTCCAGGTGTCATTAGAGAGTGGCTCAGTACGGCCTCTGTGTGTTGAATAGTAATTCCACTGTATGAAGATGGTAAATGCATCCCATCATTAATTACTGCAGTTCTTGATGATACCAGAAAGGAAGATAAGGGTCCATAATCAATATATTCAAAATCCAAGACATGAGAGCTAACAATATTCAGTGAAGACATTCCTTTTCCGTGCTTGCTGAAGGATCCATACACCTTGCCTTCTGAATCCTGACCTGAAAATCTTGATTTGTTAGTTGATGTCAGAACAGCAGAATTCCTTTTTTCTTTATCATCACTAATAATTTCTTGTTCTACTGCCCTTGGAGAGTATCTAATAGTGTCCTCTTGATTTTCAATGGAGACTTTTCCATATAAGTGTGCTAGAAGACTTCTTGGTATCTCTGTAGTTGGCAAGCTTAATTCCATTACATCCCACCCAGGGGTCAGGCTTGGAGAAATAGTATCAAGGTGGTTCTGAAGACTCTGTGGGAGCTGAGGTGTGGAGTAGCTGTTGGGAGGTACAGTGACTCTGAATTCTGAGTCTGAATGAAGAGGCTGCCTCAATTCCCAAGACAATGTTGTTATGAATAAGTCAGAACTCATTGAATCATTTCTTATAAGAAACCCTCCATCTATTTGAACATCGCTTCTTGCATTATCAACAGAATTTGTTACAACATCGTTCTCCAAAATACTTTCGAACTGCAATAATCCATGTATTCTTGTACTGTTCATCAAACTGTTAACCAGTGTATTGACCAAGCAAACAGTTTGGCTGTCCTTTGAACATGAAGGCTGGATTCCTGAATGTGTTGTAAGGACAGAAGCAAGCTGATGCCTATTGTTTAGGACAGTCACATTGTTTCTATCATTTACTACATCAGTTCCACCTTGCGTATGTAAACTATGATAAAGCATTAATTTTTCCACAGAGCTTGCAAGCACCTTGTCAAAGGGACTTATCTGTACAGAGTGTTGATGCAAAGGTGCTTCAAGAGAAGGGAAAAGAAAATAAAAATGTAACTCATCATTGGAAGATATGGTTAGATTTGCAAAGTTCACTGACGACTGCAACTGTGATATTGTCTTGTCATGGCTTTCTGAAATTCTCCTTGAAAGGCCTGGATTAAATAAACTGAAGATTTGTCTTTCTGAAGACATTGCACGCTTAGAGAAGTTCATTTCTTCAGCTCTGTGATCTAACAATCTAATTGTAGAATCTTGCTCTGAGATACTGTTGGACTTAGCAGGTGAGCTAATGGATGGTAACTTTTCTGTTGGGTTAGAAAGCAATTTATTAAATGAGGCTAACCAATTTTCTGACTCTTCAGAAAACACTGGGGAGTCATGATAGGTATGATAGGAAAATGTCCAGAAACTCGATGTCAAAGAAGGGGAAATATCTAAATATTTTGTTGGATAATGTAAATAACCTGGCTTCCAAGAGATGCCAACTCTGTTAATATTCTCAGGCTCTAATATGGAAAAACCTGACTCTTCATTTTTACTATGGAATGCATCTAGGTTGTTCTCCAGTACCACCTTTCTGAGGGTCTCACTTGGCTTCTTTTGAATATATGCTGAATGCTTTAAATAATCAGACCAGTACTCAGTATTAGAGATAAATACGCTGTCACTTTCCAAAGACATGTCCATCAATGATGGCTGATAAACAGGTAGAGTTGCTACAACATGCTTAAATGCTGAGTTAGTCCACCTTGTTCCTACCAGAAGTGCTGACATTAGTTGTTCTCCACTGTATACTGTCACAGAACTTGTCAGCTGACTGTCAGGCTTTTCTGTATATGTTTTTTTCATGTTAAAAGAAGTTGTTGGCTTCGCATGTGGCATGTCCACAGAGGTTAATTTTGTAATATTTCCTGAGTAATGCTCCTTAACATACATAGATGTTGTAAATTGAAATTCACTGTTTGCTGCTAACATGGAAAAGTATTTCCTATTACTTATGCCTTCTATAATTTCTGGGTAAACATTTTGAGGTGCAAAATCTAGCAAATCTAGTCTACTACTTTGCAACAGTGGCTTCTCCTTTGGTGATATAGATAAGCTAGAAAGAGAATGGTATTTCTCTTCTTTAATGTCAGAGGTGATATGACGATGAAATGCAGTCTCACTCCAACTGTCAGGCTTCAAGACACTGTTCATATGCAAGAAATTGGGTGTGTTGTAGGAGGATGAAATCCACAGGGTTTCTTCTCTGTGTTCATAAGCAGTGTTTCTGCTAATGGGAAGATGGAATGCTGACTCAGAGTCAGCATAACGCAGCCCATCTGCCAGAGTCTGTGCTTCCTCTGCAATAAGACTTCTGTTTTGAAGAAGAGGAACTGCTGCATTCACAGAATGATCTGCAACATCATCTGCTGCATCATAAGTGCCATCAGATGAAACTCTAGAATCATTCAGAATATTTTCATTTGGTAACTGATTCATCACAGTATTATCTAGGTCAATATTTTCTGTAAAAGCAGCCAAGGTACCATTGCTAGTCTCCTCAGAGGCAGATGATGTGGACACAGTTGGACGAAATAAGCTGTATGTGTTTTTCCTCTCCAGATTCTCATCTGCTGAGCTTTTACTGAAACGGGAAGGCCTTTGTTTCACTGGCCAAATAATTGGGGTTGAGATAATTCCTATGGTTTTGACCCCTTCTATCCTAGACGCTTGCTGCCCCTGAGGTCGTGAATGGGAGGATTCAGGTGAATTTCTCTTCATTCTGAAGATAACTGTAGCAGGAAGTCCGATTTCCTGCAAGTCTGTGTAGCAAGCCGCAAAGTTAGAGAATTAAAGAAAATATCTGCAACTTAACTTTCTGTTCTTGGCTGTCTGTTCTGGGTCTAAAAACCAACTTACCATCAGGAATTATTCCAGTTACCTGAGTGAAAGTTTAATGTGCTTCTACATTAAATGAATTTGGCCTACTTTTCTCAGTTTTTCTGCTTTCTCTTGGTAGTTTCAAAGTCAAATAAAGGATAACTTGTCTAGTTTTCATTCACACTAACATTATCAGGGTATTCAGTTCCTTTGGTAGCTAGGAAAATCAAAGTTGAATGCTCACAGTGAACATGGAGTGAGAGGCTTCAAAAAAGAAAAAAGGCACAATTTGTAAGTAAGTTTCAAGATTTTCCTTTTACTTCTAAGTAAAAGACTTACTGCTTACTAAATCTAAACAGAATGAGTTCAGATAAATTCCTTCACAGTGTCTATTATACTGCCTGATTGCCAATATATAAGGAGTGATTTGCCAAGAGAAAAAGAACTCTGAGAATGCTAAGTACTACAATAACAACTGATACATTTGGGGGGAAAAAAAAGACAAAAAAAACCCCAACAAATAAACAAACAAAAGCATTTCTTCCCCCCCAGCCAAAAGCAGATACTAATTTACTTCTGGGGTGCACACAAAATCTTTAGTAAAGAGATCTATGAGTCTCATCTGAAAATTGCAGAAGACTATTTCTGTATTCTTATTAATGATTGAAACAACTTCCTTTAGCAAAATAATTTTAGAAGCTCCTCAGAAAATGATGTTCTGTCTCTAGGAGACAGTGATATCATCAATTTGAGAAAACCTCAAAAGAAATCCTTGTTTTTTTTTCCTGTGCTAATAATAGAATCATTTACTATCTTATTTTTTCCCTTAATCTTTCTAAATGAAAAGTAAATGATATCTGATACTGTCAACATTTTCCCTAGTAGAGTCTGATCCAGGTCTTCTTTAAGTCAGTGGAAAGATTCCTGTTGACTCAGTGGAAGTGGCTTTGCTCCATAGGAATGATTCCACTTGGCTCCCCTATGTTACCAGTGAGGAATAGAGAGTCCCAGCATACTACCACACTGGCAGCATAAACCACTCAATGTCAGATTAAGCAGAATTAAAGCATTTCAGAAGCACAAATCTTAACAGCCCTTTTTTAAAAGTACTTCTCCCTTCCCTTATTCTTTGCATGGGTAAATACAATGGGTGGTGCAAAGGAACAAGGTAAACATGACACAAATAAACACTGAGTTTGGTTCTGTTCTCACACTATTCGTACAAGGGCAAGTCTTTCTAATGAAACTACTCCAATTTATTGCAGAGTAAATGAAATCAGAGCTGAGATATGACCCTTGACATTACACTATGAAAAACACATCTTAAAATACAATAAATTTTCTCTAGAGACAGTACAAGGAAAAATGTAACACAGGATTTCTTACCATTGTTTGGCTTATCGGTTCTATTAGTATCAGGCATGTTAGTGGTGACAGTGGGTGGTGTAGGAGTAGTAGCATTTACAGTAGCTGGTAATAAAGATGAGAAAGAGGTGAACTTGAATGAAATATGAATGTTAATGAGGTAAGACAAAATGGGAACAATGCATGACAATGTAAATTGAAACCATTCACACACAATGCCATATATGTTAAACACTTTCTCTTCTGTACAAAGGGATGAATGGACATGAACTGAAATCCTAGCCCTGCAATCTTCACTTTCACTGACTTCAGTGGGAGTGTTGCCAGTGGGAGGGTTGCAAGATCAGTCTCATATGACTTTCACAAATTCTAAATCCTCTTATGAGAGCATCAGGTCCAAACAGCTGTGCAAAGACCAGAAAACAGATCTTACAATCTCAGTGATGAGTGTACTTGGAATATTTACTTGTGAAAAAAATAGCTGTCTCTACTCAGGGTCTGAAGATGATGAACAAATGTGAAACTAAAACACCCATGTAAGCTTCTAATTAACTCAGTTGAACTCTGTAATGAAAAGAATTTAAATCAGACTTGGAATAATTTGAGTGGAATATATATTTTCAAAGTTTCATGTAGAATCTTAGCTGTACTGTTCCCACTGACACTAACAGGAGTCATCCCACACAGTACTGGAAAATGTTTCCCAGGAGAACTAGCTAGAACACTTTTCACATTTAGAGTAAGGAGCCAAAACTGAAATTTTCCCTCACTGAAGACTGGGAGGGTATACACTCTAGAGGAAAAAAGCACTTCAAAGATCAGACCACTAAATTTTTGAATAGTTTGGAAAAATAATTTTTTTAATAGCTCCCAGGAATGTAAATCCTCTCACTGACAGATTTGTTCTTTCCCAGAAAACTCTTTCCACAACGTGGAGACTTGTGCAGCATACTATCACAATGTTATACATCTTCTGCAGATTTTGAGAAAGAACTAACGTGGAAAGTATAGACATCATATTTTAAGTAAGAAATTGCACTTATGATTTTTGTTAGGTTGTTTTAGTCAACATTTTGATTATGAAAGTCATTAACTCAGGTCTCTGCTGAGGGAGTAGGTTCATGTTCAGGTTTCAGTAGAACAAGAAATTTGAGGAAAGAAAAGGAAGGCTGCAGTAAACACGAGTTCAAGCTGTGAAAGTGAGCATATAAAGTCAAAATCTATAATATAAAAAAGTTCTTCTTGCATGTAATTTCAAGGCTATATTGCCTGAAAAACAAGTTTTAATGCTCCTTAGTGATTTTGTCTTCCAGCCAACACTGTTAAAAGAGTGATCTTCCAATGAATGAAAATATTTGCTAAGCATAATGAAGAAAACAGCCCTGTCATCAGACCATATATGACACAGTCTGGTGGTATTGCACAACACAGAACAAACAAACAAATGAAAAAGGAATCCGAAGTAGCATTTCAGCTTAAAATAAGTCTACAGTGCTGAAAGAAATACACAGACAGACATGCGATTATGATTTTACATTATTAGGAAAATGATGATGATGATGGTGATGATAATGAACAACAGGAATCCAATTCACCACTTTCAAAGTAGCAAATGCAGAACTCCAGTGACACTTGATCAAGCACATTTCAGAGAAGGAAACAGTGTTACCCTGGTGAAAGGTACTCATATTGTTTGCCAAAATCTAAAAATATAAAGGAGGCAAGCTGGGAAGGGAATATCTTTTGTTAGAAGTAGTGTCTTCTGCCTAAGAAGTTAATACAGCTGAAAAAAAGAGTGAAGCTTTCAGGAAAACATGAAGTTTTTGTCTGAAAGTGTGTCTATTTCTGCAGTCCAATTAGCCAACCTAATGAGAGAGATTCTCTCTCCTTTCATGTCATGCCATTTTGATAGGACAAATCTTTCAGAGTTCTTCCAAAAGAACAGATAAACATCTTTATACAGTGGCAATAATACTTCTTTGATAGAAAAAGAATAACACTGAATAAATTACACTGTCACATTTACATAAAGTATTTGGGTGTGAGTTTTCGCAACATATTGTGTTCTGTGAGACAGATGCCTGAAAACTGCTGTTTCAAATCTGATTATGGACTCAACTGGCATGGCATTTCACTTTCCTTTTGGATACCTCCATATGATCCAACACCCTGAGCTGAATCTACTTTCGAAATATCTGGGATAAATACACTGAGGACTATTACAGATCTCTTACTGGTTTCCCAAGAGAAGTGCATTTTCCTTTCTATCTTTAAATTAAATCTGTTTTACTTGCACAGAAAAAGCTCCAAATATTCTCCTTTTTGTGTGTCCTCTACTGTCTCTATCTTTCAACACTCAGCTTGAAAAGTATTACAGAGCTTGACATTATTTTTGATGCAGCCTCTGTAGTGATTAAAATCCCACATATCACCTCAATTGCAGGCCTGTGTTCAGGAATGTATTGTGCAAATGGGTTGATCTTGTTCATGTGCTCATTTTCATTGAAATTCAGCCTCTAAACATTAAAGACAAGAATGAAAGAAAGTGGAGAGATTTGACTGTACCTGCATATGCAGTAATTCAAACATTATGAAAGTTTTTAGGGTTCATCTCTTCCTTGAATTCAACTGAGCTGATCTTTCAAGAGACCTAACAAATTTTTATATGTGGTGATTTTGACACTTAAATCATCACTAAGTGTTGAAACAAGTATTTTATTAACACTTGTTGCTGCACTTTGAAGTCTGAGGTTAACTTTTTTCCCACTAATCTCAAACTATTTAGCCTCAAAATAGTCTACTGGAAAAGTCCGAATGTTTATCAGATGCTTTGTTCATATGCGATCATTTTTTTATTTACAGATATACCCAATTCTTATTCTGTTTTACATTTTACTGTGAAAATATGCAAGAGGAAAAGAGACAGAGAGAGAATGAAATAAATTAACTCCATTTTCTTATAATAGAGACAATTTGGAAAACTTATCAAGGGAGTGATCAAATTTTCTCCACGCATCATATACATCGTATACATATTTTTTAATCACATTTAATTACAAAATTAAAAAATTCCTCTCCTCACTAGTTCTCATTGCAGTTCAATTTTTTAGAAATAAATAAACTAAAAATAAGAAACAGAATAAAACAAACAAAAAAAAATCAAGGAAAATAAAGATTTAGCAAAGATGAAACTGTGAAAATGACCTGAGCTTCTTACCTTGGCAAAGGCTTCCTAGGTTTGCACAACTGGTTGGTTCAATTGAAGGGGAAGGAATTAGGTATGAGCCTTTAGAAAAAGAAAGTCAAATAGTTAGACAGGTTTGGCTACTGGGCATAAAATCAACATATATCTTGCAGTAACACAGTTCTCTCCCTAGTTTCTCTCACTGACAAAACTGGTAATGCCATTTGCCTATAAGACTTAAGTATTTTCATCTTTTGTTGCTGCTGAGGGATCCACAGAACCCTCACTGACTTTCAAGCCATAGTCACTGACACATCATCTCCTAGCTTTCTCATACTCTTCCCAGCTGTAATTAAATAACAGCCCATTAAATGAATGCAGCTTGTGTGTACTCTGAAACAGCAATATGCATAGGGGTCAGCATGTCTGTAGAATTTATGGCATCTTCACAAGCAACAAAACATGTGCCTTGGAGGCACATCCATCCTGTTTTTCAGCACAGGTTAGCCACCGCACAGTTCTGAGTAATCTGCCTGTGGCAGACACCAGTCAGATAAAAGGTGATTAAACTTGTTACTGTGCCCAGGGTGTAGGCATGATTAATATTCTGGTATGCATGATTTATAAGTGGATAATGTTGTATGTCTGTGTCTCTGCTGAATTATTCATCATTACATGCACATAATCTGAAGATCTATATACAAAAATGGGGGATGTAAGAATGGCAAGGGGAAAAGAGCTAGTGAAACTGCTTTAATTACACTGTGTGTTTCAGTGGGTCAGCTGCAGATACAGCTGCTACTGCGCATTATGCTGAAAATAATGGAGCCATATAGCATGGCATAATCTGAACCTACAGGGAGTGTTGCCCTTTTGGCTTTCATTTTACCGTTTCAGAATCATATTGACTCAGTGAGTTTCACTCATGAAACACCGTATCCTTCCATTAAATTAAAGAGCCACCACCCACCAGCTCGTAAAGATAGCTGAGAAAATATTTCCTGTGATGGAAGAACAGACGAAGTGTGGGGCCTCAGTGCAGAAGTCAAGACATGCCACAGATAACATTACATATACTGCCAACAGAAAACAGGGAAGAATTTAAAAAGTGATTCTCTACAAAGATTAAAGCTCTGTAGATTTGTGTAGGGTTTTTTGTTTGTTTGGGGGGAAGGGGGATGCATTTGTGTTTTTTTTGTTTTGTTTTGTGGAGGGATTTGCCGGTTTCTTTTTTAATATATTGAGTGATTATACTAAGACAAATTTACTTCCTTTCAACTTCAAGAAGCATGTTCTAAGTGAACATAATATATCCTGCATGAGATATTTTCCCAACTTATATTTTCTAACATTAAACACTCAACACCAAAACCTGCTGTGAGTAACCTCCTCTTGGTTCTGTACCAGGGAAAAATGACCTGAATGATGGCAGAAAATCTGTAGACTTGAAAGAACTTGAGTCAGAATATTATATTTCTTTAAAGAGGAATATGTTCAGTCAATATATTAAATGAGCTTTTTAAATGTTTTATCAGGCTGAACTCTGGCCAGACTAGACTTTCAGTGATCACCAAAGAAGTATAATGGTCTGGCTACAAACAGATACTTGGCATTAACTCCCTTAATAAATGCAGTAGCATGATCAGTAATGTGAACAGCAGACATAGCCCTACATTACATACAATTTGTGTGATAAATCTCACCAACTTTAGATGTGTAAAACTCAGACATCCGTACCTGCTTGTCACACCAAATTTTCCTTACAGTCAGAGGAAAGAAACAAGCACTCCTATAGCATAAAACTTCTGACTTAACTGAGACACCTACCTGATGAACTGACTTGAGAACAGCCATTTTTTCTCCATAATTCAAAAACAGTACTGAGTGTATTTAGCTCAGCCTTAAACACCTATCCTTCAGCTGCCGAAGGCAGACAGATCCCACCCCAAGTTAAATTTAACAGTGAAATCAAGAGCTCTGATTTGGGAACAAAGGACTTAAGCGAAGTATACAATGCAGAAATTGCACCACAAGTAGACATACAGCCAAGCTAGCCTTAAACTGAACAGGTCCAAAATCATTACAAGAAATTGTCTAAATACTCCAGAGTTCTTCTACACTGAGCTCTGCACTGATGCTGTTACAGCACTCCCGCTACCTAAACTATTTATTTTAAAATTAGTTTGGCTACCCAAGCTGTGTACATATACCTTTAAATGCAAGCCCTGCAAAGGTAGAGCAATAAAAACAGAACTCTGTCAAGCCTTCCAGAAACATCCCAGCATGATTGCGCAGCTGTGAAAACATTAGTCTAAGGAATAAGCTAGGAGAAGGTAGATTTATGAAAAGATTATCAAGAACAGTTGGTGTTTTTATCTTCCATAAGCCTACTTGTAGAAGCTTTATCTGAAGAATGATGAAAATAATATTCTTTGAAAAATCTAAACACTGTTCAGGCACAAATATGTTGAGATCACTGATAAATGCTGAGGCTGTGGTGTTTCGTTTATTTGGTTTGGTTTTTTTGTTTGTTTGTTTGTTTTTCTGTTATGAGCAGTTCCTAGGAAAGCATTACTGGTGCTTGAAGAAAACTCTTTTCTGCATAAATCCTTCCACTGCAGCTAAATGAAGTCTAATCAGTTAATCTCATCAATGTCAGTGGTTTATTCATGGTTGATAGTCTGACGCATCAACCCCCCTGTTAAAGGGTGGTTTTACAATGAAGCCTTTTATTCAAGATGATGAAGGGAAGAAAATTCTAACAATTTCATCTCTGAGATTAGTAACAGTTTCGGAAACTGCACTGCACCCAGTGTTTTCATTTAGGATGTACTTTTAGGACATACTTTTTTTTTTGTAGGGAAGCCTATATCATAGTGAGCTATTTAATATCCTTGAAACAGACTGGCTAGTAAGTTCTTTCACCCTGGTTAGTTATAGGAAGTAAAAATTATTATACACAGATGCGCTCAAAGTGAACACGGAAAATAAGGCCTACATTTTTGCAAATGTGAGAAAGCTCATACACACTTTCTAAAATAATATTCTACTGAAAGGAAACCACTGAACAATGACATCCCCAAAAATAAAGGTGTGATGTGGAATAAAAGTAAGTGTTTCTATGAGCACTGCTATGATGTGACATTAATGACATAGGACTGTGTTTAATAGAAAAAGGGACAAGATCCATAAACCAGTCAAAATCAGATAAGACTGCAGTATTTACAGTCATCTTGGTATGTAGTTTAGTGAAAGTGTTATAGCCTTCATGCATAACAGTTTAGGAGGAGTAAGATTTTGGAAGAAATTACTTTCTCTCAAATCTTTACTTTCTGTTTGTATGGGCAGAAAAGCATCTTCCATTTTCAGAACAACTTCATCAGCCAAGATCAGTGTTGAGATTGCCTTTTCATTGTCCTGCTAGGCAACTACAAACATGCTGAGAACTGACTTAGTGAATCCAGCTGCTTCATATTTTGGTTTCAGTAAACTAAAGCAAGTAAGATGCAATACACAGGCAACCTTTATCCCCCATGAGCTAATAGATACAGAAACTAGCAAGTCTTAATTACGGTAGGTATTGTTTTAAGCTACAAATTCCTAGACTGCTGACAAGTGCTCCGTTAGGAGACACTATTTAAACTATATTTAAACTAGTAAGTTCTAAAGTGCAGAGGATAACATTAGATATAAAGAGACCTCACACTTCAGAACCAACATTTGTAATTCTTGACTCTATGTTTGTTTTTTTTAATAAACAAATGAATATTTGCTACAATAGAAGGTCTTACACCACATCAACAAGGAGTTCCATAGCAGTAGATTTTCAATAGCATCGTACATTCACGTATAAGCTACTGCTGGCCATGGCTCCAATTTTACCCTATGCATTTTAAAATTATCCATATATCTCTGATCTGTTTCCTTCTTTTAAAAAAATAAAATACTGCTCCAAACTGACACAGATTTTTCAGTTTCAATTATTCTTTCTTTTAAAAAATGTTCCTGGAGAAAACTGACAAATAGCTATAATAACATATACATACATGAAAGTTACATCTAGTAATAAGAATAAAGTGGCTGAGACACAGAATGAGAATAGATTGAACAAAGTATGAAAATTTGTCTTCTGATGTAGTCTACTAGAAGATGGCAGTAACTGCCAGTTTAAAGAAGGGTAGACAATATATTATCAATAAGATAAGAATGAATGATTTTGATCTAAAACGCTTCCTACCCATCTGTCTCCTCTAATTAAATCTACTTTTTTTTTTTGTACTTATCTGTTTTTGATGCATTAGAGTTTTGCTACTGCTTTAATGGCTCTCTGCACACAGAGCTCAATGCTAACAGGTTCTTCTAGCTAATGAAAACACAAAAGGGTAGGTACAAAAACATTTACTTAATGGTTAGTTAACACACTTTCATTCTCTCTGGAGACTGATGGTTGCAGGTACTTTCCTGTGATCCTCATTTCACGTATGTAGAATGCTAGTAAACAAATCACTGGGTAAGAACTTAGATTTGTAGATTTTTTCAAGCTGCATCTCCAAATACCTAGGGGATTTTTCTTTTCCTCATAGAGAATCAACTTCATGCCCTTTCAAAGCCTCTGTGTACCGTAAGAGTTGAACTGAAGTTGAAGAAAGACAAGACCTACCTGTTTTTCCTTCAGAAGAGCTCTCATTTTTCTTGCTAGGATATTTTCAGCATAATGCAAGAGTGTGTGTGGGGGGAGAATAAGCAAAAAAGATTTGGCAAGGCATACTTACCACAACTCAAATTGTTTTCTGCTTTCAGTGCTGAAGTTGGAATACTCCAGAATTCATTTTCCCAGTCTACAATGTTTCCTTTCACATCGCAGCTGAGGTTGGCCAGTGTTTGAGCATTCATGGTGAAATTCCAGAGGCGGAAGTTGTAAATGTCCCCATTTAGAGAGCTCACTTCATTGCTGTTAGAGCCCAGCACAAGCCTCCCATTTCCAGGGATAACTTTGCCAAACATATCTGGACAGTATGTATTATGATAGGTGCTTTTGGCATAAACACCTATAGCTCCTGAGAAGCTATCCCCTACGACACAAAGCTGTTCAAATGTTCCTGTGAAGAACTCCACATTTCGAGGCAATGCATTGTCAAGCATACACTGTGTGTCTGAGATAGACAGAAAATGGCCTTTTGTGGTCTTCCCGAAGCTGAAGAACTCTTTTGACGATGCATCGGTGTAGGAGAAAATCTTCCAGTCATCATTGTCATCACTGCTGCTCTTGGTTGCTTCAAAGCATAGAGTGAACTGGCTCAGCTCTGGAACCAAGACTGTTTCTGCCACGGACACAGCATCAACATCAGGATCCTGGGGAATTATGACCTTCTGATTCCTCAGAGACACAGCAACTAGGGGATTAGATAAATTAATTAACTGAAAAGTATTCTCATATAAAAATAAAGGCAGACTGGCAGCAGTTTAGCTGTGTTTGTTTTTTTTTTACTCAGTGCAATATATCAAAAACACACACTGAGGGGAATTTGACTTTGCAGAGTGTTCAATCCAGAACATGCAGAGTTCCTTTTCAGCAGGGTGGAGAATGCTGTACTGTCTTCAGTTAACTCCCCAAGAGGTATCAAGAGCAATATTAGGAAATACTGCCTGCTTGTTTACACTCATTATAAAAATAAGTATAAAAATAAAAAATATTCATAAAGGAAAGATGTAGTAGGCAATAGAGAAAAACAGTTATTTGGAAAACACAGTATGATTTTTTAAGTTCTATTACTTTCATTACTTGTCTGCATGACTACATTACCCCAACAAAGTTCAGATTTTGCTTCTTTTAAATATCAATATTGCAAAAAAATCCATTACATTTCTTGGCAAACTGAAACCCTTTGTTCCTGAATTCTGGCAATGAGTTTCTGCAAAACACTAAGCATCTTCTAATTTTGTCCTCAGCAACCTTAGGGTTGAACATTGTAATCATGTATCCAATTTGTACCCAAGCTGTTCACCTTTTGTAAATATTTGTGTTCAGATTTTGCACAAGTACCTATAAATGGCTCTTCCTTCTAAAGCAATTGACTTCACTAAGGGCATGGGCAGAACTACTTTGTTCTCTAATTTTTTTAAGCATTCTCATTTGCACTGGCAAAATAGCAGTCACCAAATGTGAAAAACAGTATCAAATGACACATGATTTTTCTCCATGAGTGCATTAACGACAATTTTGCTGAGTCTACTTTGGAGAAAATTATTTTTCAAAAAGAAGTGCCAATATACTCAGTTTTATTGGATCTTTATGGCAGAAAAATTCTTCTAGTAAATTTCTCCGCAGAAAGAAATTTCAGGTTATCAGTCATGCAAAGGAATCAAGGTCAACAAGACCAGATACACAGCAGTAGCCCTTCTTTATTTCTGGCTCCACAGTTCTGTGGTAGATCACATCTCCAGGCAATGTCTGCCATCTCTCTGACACTGGATATTCTGAAACTGAAATTGGATTTTGCTAGGCTTGAAGAATAACTGCCACATGAAATGCCTAGTATCCCTTAGGATTTTTGAACGATGCCATGTTACATACAATAACTATTATATCTACTCCCTTCTCAGAGTGAAAGAAATATTTTCTATTTGAGAGGGTGAAATATGTTAGAGAAGAGTGATTATCACACCCCATTCAGGAACAGACAGATGAGCTATAAAGATCCTACATGTTCACTGTATTACACTTTCTTTTGCCAACAGCTAGCAAAGACTTCGAGCCCCAGACTACCATATATGGGTATGTACAAGAACAAAATTTGGCCAATATATATAATAAAGTAAAACAACATAAAGCACATTATCTGCCAACCCAGCAACTGAGTAATGGGACAGTACTGGATTTACTTCATAGATTTTTCTCCTTTTCCAAGGGTAAAAGTATGTTGCAGTATTTTTATAGATAGAGAATGTGTTCAACTTTCCACTGAAAACAAGGGCTTTTTTTCATGGGTTAATTATACTGTACAGTACTTTATGTAACATGGAAAGTGTTCCAGAATTGTAAGGATTCAACACTTGAGAAAGAAAAAAGCTCATTCATATGAGCACCACTCAGCCAATGTTAGAGTGGCCAGGAGAGTTAAGGACCACCTGGTCACATTTAAACAGCGTAAGAAGAGAAATAAACAGGGAGAACGAAAGCTGCTGTCCTGATTCTGAACAAGTCTATTCAATGTTGCTGTGCTCTTTAGAGTCAATTGTTGGCATCTTCCCATACAGCAAAAAGGACAAAACTGACAAATATTTTGTACATGTAGAGAAAGAAGAATCTTGACATCAACATTAGGAGCTTTCTCTATCACTTTTACACAGCTAGTCATCACACTGATGGATTTCAGCTGTTAGCACTGGAGATGATGATGATTCTCTGAGGGTGACTATTCTTGGTCTGTCCATGTAAGTGTTTATACTACATTCAGGGTGATGCTAAATTGTTTCTGTTACAAAGGTAACAGCTTTTATTTTGGACACACTGCTTTTTACCTATATAAAATGTAAATATGTCTTGGAAGAAAAATGCAGCAGAAGCGACCAGCAACAGACAGCTCAGTGCTCTGAAATCCTCATCTGCATTTATGAAAGTGTTGTCATGACAAGAAGTCTGCCCCTGCTTCTTTTTGAAGCTCCTACTTTATTTGCCTTGCCTTCAGATCATGGTCTTACATACCATACTTGCCTTCACACGCAAGCAAACAGTAACTATTTTACAATCATTTGTAGGGAAAACAGCTTTTTTGCCAGTTCCTAGCTTCACAGCTTTCAACTACCCTTCAACTGACAGTGGAAGAAATATATCAGCTTTTTTGAGTTCTGCCAGTGTCTACGCATGGTATAGCTGCACTCACTTTCTGCTGCTGAGGATATGGCCCATGTTTCTGCTTTTGGTGTGTTGCAGGAGGCAACAACCAGGAAAAGCCTGCATGTGTGGGCAGCCAACTTGTTATGGATAGCATAATGTATCCTATGAAACTCATTTTGAAAACACTGTTCCACAAATGCTGTTTTATTCACAGCTAATTCCCTCCCTAAACTCATGCTATTTGTCTTTTCCCACATACATTGCTGTGCATACATTTTGTATAAGGATGTACTACCTGTATCTTTTTAAGTACAATTTCTAGATAGCAAACTGTTGTGTATCTTTGAGTGGACCTTTAGACTCCTTTATCAAACTCAAAACTGAACAAACAATTTTATTATTTTTATATATTCATTTCTAAGAAATAACAGAAAACATGGATAGATAACTATGTCTACAGGGTTTTATAACGTATTTTCTGTGAAAGGAAAGCAGTACATTATCACCCATTTAACAAAACTCCTTTTCTGTATTCATTGCCCGGCTAAATGTTGCCATGCAGAATGTGGCCTATTGGTTATAATTTGCCCTATTTGCATGTAGCCAGCTCTCCTTTATAAAATCCACAGTCAAATTCAAGTTGAGAGTTATCAGTTTGGAGTAATGAAACAAAATTCAGGAACCTCAGTCAATAGTTTAACAGCAGTACCTAAACTAACACATACGTGAAACATTTAAATGTAAGTTGCTGGTTAAGGTCATTGATACCTTCAGCCACACTGGAGAATAGCCTTCTAATTCAAAATAAAAGGGATCTTCCAAGATTATTTAACTATAAGGGTGCTATCCATGAAGGTAGCACTGTTCAATTTGGCCTGGAGGTAATACTCTTGCTTTCACACAAATATCTATAAATAGGGATATAAAAATGATTCTCTCCATGGTCTTCTCTTCTTGTCATCATTTGAGGATAATATTGCATCTTAAATTCCTATTAAAATTCATCTTATTTTTATACTTGAACAATAACAGTAAAGAGGAACACAATAAATCATGTTGTATAATCTGATTAAATATCACTTTGTATGATATACTTGCTTTTACAACTCCTTGCAACAGAGAAACCTAATTTTGTCTTATAATTCTGGAGGCTGTTAATTTCATTATTTTAAAATATGTGTAATAAGTATTTTGATATTTCTTTTCATGAAAAAGATATGCTTGCAACTTAAGAGATAACTGAAGTTTTCCTTCCTCTGTTTCTACACAACCAGCTGATACAACATAGGTGTGCTACACTTGGGCAGTCCCTAGTAGGTACAGGCTAGTTAATGGACTGAATGAGAGCAACCCTGTGGAGAAAGACATGGGGCTCCTGGAAGATGAAAACCTGGATGTACCTTGTCTACTAGTGATAAAAAAGGGGGAATGGCTTTGAACTGAAAGGGGAAATTTAAGTTAGACAGTAGGAAAAAATTCTTTACTCAGAGGGTACTGAGGCACAGGAACAGGTTGCCCATAGAAGCTGTGAGTGCCCCATCCCTGGATGTGTTTGAGGTCAAGTTGGCTGGGACACTAGGCAGCCTGATCTGGTGCGTGGCAGCCCTGTCCACAGTAGGAGGGTGGAACCTGATGATCTTTAAGGTCCCTTCAAACCTATGCCATTCTCTGATTCTATGATAAACCAGAAGTATGCATTTGCAGCCCCAGAAGGCCAACTGTATCCTGGGCTGCATTAAAAGAGGGGTGGCCAGCAGGATGAGGAAGGTGGTTGTACCCCTCTACTCAGCACTTGTGAGGCCCTGTCTGGAGCACTGCATCCAGGCTTCGGGTCTTCAGCACAAGAAAGATGAGGAACAGATGGAGTGGGGCCAGAGTAGGGCCACAAAGATGACCAAAGGGTTAGAGCACCTATCCTACAAAGAAAGGATGAGGGAACTGGGCTTCCGGAGAAGATAATGTTCTGGAGAAAACTCATTGCAACCTTTCGATATGTAAGTGGGGCCATAAGAAAGATGAGGAGACTTTTTATCAGGGTTTGTAGTGACAGAGTAAGGGCAATGGTTTTAAATTAAAAGAGGAAAATTATCATCCTAATGTCCTCATTTATGTTACTGCCCTTTACTATTAAGAACAACTTCTAGCAATATCTTAAAATGGTGAAATAAACATCAGTCACATGTCATATTTGTCATAATCTCAGAGGGAGAAAAGCATAGAAGGATAAAGAGCATAAGGATAAAAAGAAGGATAAAAAGCTTAAAAGGATAGAAGAGTGTCTTTTTTGCAGTTAGGATTTCTACAATCTAATAATCTATGTATTTATGAAAAAAAAAAGTCAAGGAATGCAGGTAGCGCTTTTGCAAAGACAGTTCACCCCTGAGACTTACAGACTGGAAAAAGCCTTGAGGAAGTTCTGCCTTTTGTACGAACTTCTCCCCATTGTAGGGTGATTAACCAGGCCAATAGTTTTGGTTCTCCATTTTTCTGTTAGCGAAGAACCTGCTCATGCTAGTCATCATATTTCCGTATGTCCCAGTTTTAAAGTGCCCAACAAAAATAACTTGAAAGAGGCACTGCTGGGCCTACAATCTTTGTATGATAAAAGTTTTTCTAATGCACTTGAGGGTGTCATGTCCCAGAATAAAATAATTTATTTTCAACCATGGAAAAGTAAATTAGCTAAAAAAAATCACAGAAGAGAAGTCTGTAGCTTTATCCTGCAGCTTCCCCATTACCTGTCTTTCTCAAGGAGTACATGATTCCTTTGGAAAGAGTCATTCTAATAATCTGTAAGAAATATACTTCAAGCAGGATTTTTTTTCTGTAAAAGGGATAAAATGGTTTGTGTTCACTTACTTCGTATATAGCTGGCATTAAAACCTTTCTTTTGGATACTGAAGTCACTTTTAAAAGACACAATCATTTCATTTCCGGTAGAATTATATGATAATCCCTTGGCAGTGATGCCACAAAGGTTCATTGGGCTCTCTCCATTGTCCAGTGTCAGTGAATCATAAATGCAGCCTGGAGCTTCCTCAATGTCAAAATCACTAAATGTTAGCTGTATGATGAATCCATGAGGTGCTCGGATGATCCATTTGCAAGCTTGGCTGTTGGGATAATCACTTGGGTAGCACGGAGAAGTGAAAACTCCAGAGGGGTCAGTTAGCATGGTCCTACAGTTGTAGCATCCATGAGCTGGCAACAAAAACAGAAGGAGGTCAGAAAGAGAGAGGATTAAACAGGAAATTAATTGTCAGCACTATGACTAAGTGTATTTCTATACAGAAAAACATAAAGAGATGTGGGGGAAAGAAAGGCAAAAGAAGGCCTCATTTCTGGTGCAAGGAATGCTGGAGGAATAGTACAGCAAAGAATATTTTACATAAGAATACCTACATAAAAATAATTTAAGTTACACTGATGAATATTCACTTGTACAAGCAATATATATCTGCCATTCATATTTACCCACTGTGCAAATAATGGCAAAGCAAAAACATTTTTGAATTCTCAGATGCAAATGAATTCTTAAACAGAAACTTCAAAGAAGATGACTGGTATCCTTTCTATCTTTTGGCTGCTGGTCAGATGCTGACTGCTGCTATTCTGCAGCTCCATGCCCTGTCACTGTTCACAGTGGAATGTCCCTGGAATGCAGCAGCACAAGAGATGGGCAGAGGAGCCACAGCAGCAGCATTCTGCAGAGTCCAAGGTTAGTCATCAGCACTTCCAGCAGGCGCTTTCCACATCACCCAAAAGGGGATCAGTGAGCCATGGGCCTCTGAATCAACAGCATATTACTGAGCTCTTCCCATGCTGACTCAGCTCTACTGAGGGGTTTGCGGCAGTCAGGCTTTAAAATATTCTCGTTCTCTTCCTCATGCACCTTTGTTCACCTGCTACACTTCTCCATGAGAATTTCAGGCCCTGTTAGTCCTCAGGGTTGCACTTCTTGCTCTTTTTATAGTTACCCTGTACTGTATTTATGACATTATTACTGTGAACTGCCTGCTATTAAAACCTGTAAGTCTGCCAAAGCAGCAGAGAACAAACTAGGTGGGAGCAGAAAACTACCAATAGATAACTGAAGAAACCAAGCAGCACGTTTGCGCCAAATTACCTTCCAAACATTTCATTAGGCTGCAATTGTGTATCAAGAACGAGAAGTGTTAAAAAAAATAGGTGAATAGGAACATGTATTATTAGTTGCCTAAGCTAAAAACAGCTAAACAAGTTGTCTAGCTATGTAGGGATCAGCCCCAAAACAGGAATAAATACAACAAACTTCTCCACAGCACCCTCAACATTTCTTTCCACTGCTAGGTTGCTGATGAGTCACATTCATCTGGTGTTCAGCCTTAGCAAGCAGCCCCTGACCCTGGGAACAGACATGGTCAGAAAGAAAAGGTTTACGTCTGAAAGAACAATTCCTAGTTACACTGTGCAGAAGTGTTGTTATGTATCACATGGCCCCTAGAAAGTAAAGAGAATGGTAATTAATTGGATGCTCAAAGGCAAACAGAGGCTGATTATGTAAGAACTGTTGCAGGCCTATTTGAGAAAAAAAATTAAAAAAAAGGAAAAAAAAATATCTTAAAGACTTTCAATTACCCCTGGGAACATTTGGCACTCCTGGTGCTGGAAAACATTATATGAGCAATACAAGCTGAAGCCTGTGTAAACTAACTTCTCTGCAAATCTGTAAAGTCAGAGGACTACGCTCACCTGCTGTTCCATTTCTTTACCAGAGAGAGAATATTAAACTATTAGTGCATGGAGTATAAATTCAGTAGTCATACAAGCAGATGACAGCTTTGTGAAGAGGATTTTGCAGAGATACATACCAGTTTTCAGAGAGAACGGCCCTACACTGAAGGGATGAGGAACAAGAAAAGCAACTGAGCTGTAAGCCAGAGGTCTCCTAGTCCAGGACGAGTGAGCATCTACAAGGTGGTGGTCAGCTCTGGATGAGGCAGCCCTCCAGCTAGAAGGCTCCATGATTCATACTCCTGCCTTCATTATTTCTAGGACCAGGGTTACAGTGGCTGAGGATCTGGTAGTACGCCATACCCACTCTCCTACTCATTCCTGCTAGAGAAGTGGCACAAAATTACCTGGGCAGCTGAGAGCTTTCTCTGTGCACCAGCTACACCCAGATGGACTTGGAGGCAAGGGCTAAGCTGTTAGGTTATTCAATCACATATGGGTGCTAAAGCACTTCCATTCAGCACTAGATCCCTAAAGTAGGATATTACATTCAAACTATGACTGGAAAAGGCAAATTTGTATATCAGAAAGAATGGACATTCTTAGAAGAAGCCTGACTTTACGACTTTTATTGATCACTGTCAGCCAAAACAGGACTCAGCTGTTTTATTTATCTTTCTCCTGAGTATTTTCAATTATCTTTAAACTATTTTTTTTTTAATTATCAGAACACATTGTAAAAATACTTTTATCTCTGTTATCACTGTAAGTATAGAAACGTAGATATTACTTCATTTACTGTTTGGTTTTTTTTTTGCTCATTTCATCTTTTTACATATTTACTAACATACTCTCATGTCATTATTGTCCATATTGTTTTGCTAGTTTTACAGAACTAATGAAGTAAAATAGTCCCTACATGGAGGTAGGAAAATACGCACTGTACACTTAATATAGGTAGAAGAAACAGATTCTGTGAGGTAAATAGCTTTCATTTTGGCATTGTGGCTGTTCTGTCCATGACTGCAATTTGAAGGAGAAATATCCTGTTTTCATGTAAATGTCCACAGTAGTAAGTAAAAAGGAAAGAAAACAAACAACAAAACTATATATAAACAGAATGGTTTTGAATGGAACTTTTTGCACAGCTTCTCATGAGACAGTTATTTTTCTATAAACACCACCTATTTTACTCATTAAAGAGAAAAAATGCTGTGGCAAACCTAGGCTCTCAGCCAGATATTTTGCAACCCCATTGGCCCAGAGCAGTTCTGAACTGTGGATACTGAATACTTACTTCAATACACACCACAACCATTTCTGCAAGCAATATGAGATGGTTTATTAATTTAAATGGGAATAAATATAGGTATATTTTCTTGGTCAAGAACTCTAAATGCACAGAACTTGCCTGCAAAGTATTTTGTTATCACTCTAGACCACAGGATATATACTCCATAAAGTGAAAAAAACTTTCTATTTTCCTTCCCTATTGATTATGCTAAAAAAAGACAAACAACCAAACAAAAAAAACCCCAATAAAATAAAATAAAATAAAATAAAATAAAATAAAATAAAATAAAATAAAATAAACGCTCTCCCACTGCAGTGAAATCACACACTTATCTTCCACATTTCCTACACTGAAAGTTTCACATAGCATCTCATTTGTTTCCTTAATAAGAATATCCTGGAGAAATAGTTTTCATTTCATAATCACATTATTTTTTTCGCTTACACTTTCACTTATACTTCACTTAATAAATGTGTAGTTAAGAATTTCGTGTGACACTGGAACACTACACTGAAAAGGAACATTAATAAGTTCCTCTAAAATGTTTTACAGCTTTCATGAATGTTAACTGACCACAAATGCTGAGAAGCATCATTTTCCCTCCTATCATGTCCATTTCGTAAGGATAAAGTTAGACACAGAGATAATGGGCAAAAATGGCAAGTTTCCATGGATTTTGAGTTCCCAATCTGAGAAACAGAAGTTCTGATTTTTCTTAACTACTGAGTATTTGTATGGTATTTTATATGTCCAAAGCATACTACCAGTGACTTCAAACTGCATCTGGGAAAGCAGTCTACCAATCTAGTCTACTGTAGAAAATTAAAAAATGAGTACTTAGTGGCCAATGGAAAACTGAGGTCATAACAGTTTCTTCATGTTTAATAGGAACTTACCAGTAAAGGGGGGGGAAGAGAATCCTCATGGCTGCTGGTTTTTCCTAGCCATGAGACTGTTCCCTGTCTTCTGTGAGTCTGCTACCTATTTCACATATCTAACTTTTAATTTCTACAAAGAGTTAACTTTCCTATAGAACTCTTTCCTATATCATGCTGAATCATGTGAAACTAGGGCTAAGGGAACCAGTATATGATTAATTAAAGAGACCAGTGTGACTTACATGACTAATATAGACATGTGCGCACACAGAACCCATATCCTATGGAACAAAATTAATAGCCCACCTCAACCCATCAAATGATTTTGTGCTTTTAGAGCCTAGGCACATCCACTTGAATTAGTGAAGACACCTGCGGGCAGTGAGATACGCCATCTGGAAGTGGCTTTCACAAAGCAGATGTGAACAGCTGAAACCACAGTGCTATAATGTTGACCACCGGTTTAGAGAAGGAAACTTTCTGTATAGCCTCTTCCCATACATTCACACTTCCTTTTTTTTTTCCTATTTTTTAATGTCCAACATATTCCAGCACTCACCTCCAAAATCTATGGTAATACACGTATTTTCCTCTAGCTCGCTGTATTTCTCGATTTCTCTCTAGTGTCATAAATTTCCTCCTAAACCACATCTTTTTTCCCATTATATTCTGCAGTTATCTCTTTATCAAGAGTTTTGACTTTTACTTCTCTGTCTGATTTCACTTCTACTCTTAGCCAACAGTGGAGAACTGATGAACCACAAATTTTGTTCGGCCAAGAATTCTTTAAAAAGCCAAAAGCAATTCAGCTTGGATCATTGCTCAGTTCAGCCCTAACAGCTCAAAGCTTGTGAAAGTTAGGATCAAAAGTAAAGCGTCTATAGGGGAAAATGTCTGCTCTTATAATTCATTCATTATACAGTTTATTTTCACACCGAGTTACACCTTGCTAGACTTTTCTTTTTCCATCCACTAGCTGTAGCCATGAACGGGTCCTTTGCAGCATTTTCCACATGAGAAAGTGCAAATGACTACACAGAGTGCAGGCAGTAGCACAGGATTCCAATGATAGACTCTGCGGGTTGAATTAACACTGTTTTTCAGTATTTTGTTAAATCCATTGAAAGATTCCCTCATAAAAGTAAGATTTTGGTATAAAGTTTAAGTCTACATCTCCCTGGGGAGACACATTTCATATGAAAATATGCTGAAATAAATCTATGTTAATATGGGACTAAATTTTCAGAAAACAAAACAAAACAAAAATTTATACTACCTTCTGTCTTATTCAAGTGAACAATGAAATCTCACCTGCTGAAAGAATTAGACCAACACTAAACCACAGATGATCTTCACTACACTGCCTAGCACTTTAGATGTATATATATGTAAGTCCAAAAGTAATTATTATTTGCTTGATTTATGCATTTCAGATTCTTTAAGCACTTTGCATACATTTGAAAAGGTAGCATTTACAAGTATTGTCACTTTGGACTAAGAAAGGAGAAGATGGAATTACCACAATGTGGTCACACAGCAAGTATGTGGCAAAGCCCAAAACAGAAATGAAAACTTAAAATTGTTCACAGTAACAGTATAAAAAAATACCTATTTCGATTAACATTAGGCGACAAAAAGACTTGCTTTATAATAAGCAATTATTTTTTTTTTCCTATTTCAAGATGCCACAATAGAACAGATCTACAGAGATAATGGCCAAACTTTAGCTTAAACATATTTATGACATAAATAGATGGGTGAATGAGGTCAGTAGTGGACACACCTGCAGACAAGTGAGGAGAAGGGCCAAACCACCAAGATGTGGGTGGGCTGGAATGGCTACAGAACAAACAAACCCATGTTATTTCAATATGAGACACAAACACTAAACCCAGAAAAACTATCACATAGCAAAGGCTTCAATAGTAGCCTGTTTCTTCCATTTAAAAAGTAATTTCAGACATTAAAAGAAACCATAGATGCAGACAAAAATCTATATGCAAAATGTGAATAAATTTCTTGCAGATGCGTCACATAATTAATCTTGATAATAAATGAAAGAATTATCTGCATGGTTACTGCCATCTATACATTCTACTCAGATTCTTATGTAAAACAGTCAGCGCTGCACTCTTCTGAAGCCTCCTCACACCAAACTACACTGTTTTCTCTCTGCATAATACATAATTGTTTGAGTGCTTTCTGAGGAAGTACAGATGAGAAGAGGTGAGAGGTTCATTTTTCCTTCTTTGTTTGCTTTCCAGACTGTAGAAGTTGTTTGATCTGCCAAAAGGATCCTTGTTTTGCCATATTACACTAGCATGGATAGAAATCACTATTCACAACAGATAATATTAGCATGCATCAGAATCCTTAAATTAAGCACATAATACTAATCTTAACTATTAAAGCACCTCAAATTTATTTATTTATTACACTAAATAATGGAAAAACATAATACATAGGATTCTCTGCTACAAACAGAAGGGAAATAAGTTTCTTATCCTGACACATTTAAAAGTTTGTGTCTGCATATATAATGTGACAGGGCTGAGGTCACCTTCACAGTCACATCTATAGCCCTTAGAACTGCCCTCAAAAATGTCAGAATGGGGGATCACTACACAGTAGCAGCCACCATATGAAGGCTACAGGGGAGGCACTGTATGGACCCAAGCAGTGAAAAAGACCACATTCTTGACTCCAGTCCTAACCATTTTCTTTTCCTTGTAAGGAAAAGCATAATAACTGGACCAACACAAGCAAACACCCATGCAAGCAGAGAGATCCACTCTGAGGCACATGTTGCATATGAAAAGTTAGTAACTAGGTGGTTAATTAATCAACATGAACCATTCTACACTTGGCCCAATGTCCACACAACTACCCATACCCTTCTTTCTTCTTTTCCTTCCATGGGCCGTATTCTAGATTCCCAGCTTGCTGACTGAATTAACCTGCAGAGAACAAGGGGCTATTTTTCCCCAAACTGTCACATAAGTATTTCCTTCCAATCTGTGGGTGTTTCCTTTCTTTTTCTTTTTTTTTCCAATACTACCTTTTTCCTAAAGAGAGGTTTTAATTCTAATGCAGCAACAAACTTTCTAAAAATATCACTAAGTCAAAGTGCCTTATTCCCTGTCTTTCCCACTTGAAAATAAATGCATTATTTCTTCTGGTAGGATTAATCCTCATCCTACCACCCTTCACTAGTAAAATATTACATTAACTTTGAGCTCTGCAAAGGCATCAGTAGTAGGTTTGACACTGGTTAATATCTGTGTGAAGAAATCAACTCCAGATCACCTTTGGGGGAGCTTTAAATTTCTCCTGCTACTGAATAATTGAAGAGCTTGTTACAAAACACTTGGCAGTGTAGAGTAAATTATCAACAAATGAATCCCAGTGTAATTTAAATAATACTCTAAAACATTTCTAGAATATTTATGCTAATAGGTGTAGAATATATAGAATCCTGAACAGGATAAACATTATCAGCTTTCATGTGAAATCATCTGCATTAACCAAAATAAAAATAAAAATCTTTGCACTATCCTACTTTGGCTGCCACATAGAACCAAATGCATGCACAGCACGAATACAATAAAGATGCAATTATATATATATATTTCTGTTTTATTCTTAGTTTGCAAGTGTGACTTTTGTTGATTTGCAGTAAACACTACTTTCAGTGCTTTCAAAACCTCAGTCCAGTCACTCAATCTGCACCATTCCCATTGCATCATCTACACAGCACTCCCTGTACCCAGCAAGACTTGTAGTCCTCCATATTCCTGACTGGAATTAGCATATAACCCAGGCAGAGCCTTTTATAATTCAATGAAAGGCAAGACTGTACTCTTACAAAATAAATCAACTATTGGGTTTTGGCGACAGAAGCCAGGAGGCAGACAGTCCTAAATCTCAGCAAGTTGTGTCAGCTTGCCTCACATCTTTTGCCGATGCAGTATGTCTTTTAAAGGGTTGAACCTGCTGGTGTACCTAAGAATAATGAAATTAACAAAACCTCCTTGCAGGCTAATTTATAGACACATATGAACATGTAACTGCTGTTTGTGAAGTCACATATTACTCCTGTTTCCTATTGCTCTAACCCTGCTTAGTAGATTATTTAGAAATTAATTTTTTACTTAAATTAAATTAGAATATATATATTTTTCTCTTTTATTAGACTAGAATAGGGTGTTTAATGAGATTACATGTGGTAAATGGAAAACTGATAAAAGCCAATATTTTTTCATATGTTACACTAGTCTGTGGGACTCTAACCACATTGAAGAGAAACACTGAAGCAGGAAATTTAAAATTGAGAAAGCCAACAGACATTTCGTTAAGTATCCAGAATACTTCAGAATCCCTGCAGACATACAATAATTAATAAGAATAGATATAACCACAGGAATTTTAGATTTCATGGCTTATACCTGATCAGGCAATGTATCAGTAGCTCAATTTCAATGGCTAAGAGCCACAGCGCAGTCCTAGGCACTGAGATATAAGCGCCAGTGCTGCTGAAGTCCTGGACTAGCCCATGGCAACTCTCACCAGGCAGCTCATCTCCAAACCATTCCTGGGCATGGCTCAACAGCCAGCACAGGACAGGGACTGTTCTGAAACTACAACCAAATACGGCTACAGCAGTTTTTATAACAGTGCAAATTTGGGACACTGGATGAATTGTTCTGAGAGACAGAGAACATTCCTAGACCAGCACACATGTGGAAAAGGGAATGTAACCATGAGAGGTAGAGCACTACACCCTATTTTTTAAGTTTTACATAAGAGCCAATAAAGCAGGTTACTTTAGTGATTCAAATACTATATTTAAATCAAGAAGAAGCAGGTAGTAGTACATCCTATTTTCAACTCAATAATCATAGTTATCTCTCAGGATACACTTGATGCCAGTAACCCTAATAATGCAACAAGAATCAGAAAGAACAAAGCTTACTTTTAAATCTGAGGTTAAGTTTAGAAAGCAGAAGTGAGAACAGTATATTACTGAGTCATGCAGCATTTACCAGAAAACACAAGCAGCAAACTGGCTTTCTACAAAAACAAACAAAAGAAACAGCATAAGTTGTATAGCATGGTCCTACATTTGGAGAGCATTTAATATTTGCTTTTGTAATTAAATTTCTAAAAGGTAGCATAGTGATTCTTAACTCCTTCTGTAAGGTGTACATACAATGGACTGGAACCTGATACTGTCTTTAGGTCTTCTTTGTTCAGATTAATGAGACAATGCAGAGAATTAGAGAACTGCAGGAGTTGGAAAGGACTCCAAGAGATCATCGATTCCAATCCCTCTGCTAAGGAAGGTTCCCTACAATAGGTCACACAGGTAGGCAACCAGATGAGTCTTGAATATATCCATAAAAGGAGACTCCACAACCTCATTAGGCAACCTGTTCCAGTACTCCATCATCCTTACAGTAAAGAAGTTCTTCTGTGTGTTAGTATGGAACTTCCTATGTTCAAGTTTTAGGCCAATACTCATCCTATTGCCATGTACTACTGAGAAGAGCCTGGCCTCATCCATTTCCCTCCTACCTCCCTTCAGATATTTATAAACATTTCTCAGATCTCCCCCCTCAGTCTTCTTTTCCACTGGGTGAACAGAACCAGGTTACTGAGCTGGCTCATGGCCAGCCACCAGAACCACCAGGTCCTTCTCTGCAGAACTCATATCCATCAGGTCATCCTCTAACCAGTACTGATGCATTAGGTTATTCCTCCCCATGTTCAGACTCTACACTTGCTCTCCAGAGACTTCTCCACACTAGTATCCTCTCAAAGGGAGTCATCCAGGTATTGACACTATTTGCTACATGACAGATCTCCAACTTGGGAAAGTCAAAGTCAATGTTTGTCATACTCAGAGTGATATGATAGTACTATACAGAGAACATTAGGAACTCATTACACTTCCAGATATTCCACTCTGTCCTTAGAACACATTTCACTCTCAAATTCTTTAAGTATTTATTTCTCTTGGGTTATTATTGCCACTAAAAGCTCTGACCCCTCTTGATCATTCTAGCATATTATATCCTACCTCCTGACAGCAACTGACTTTATCACAGCAGTAACTCCAGCAGATTTTGATTGATCTGGGAAATTGAGGGAACCAGCTACAATAGAAGAAAATACATTCAGAGCCAGGGTGGGGGCCCTGCACTGCCTGTTTCCCCTTAGTTGTTTGGTTTTGTGCCAATGAAAATTGAAGTGGAAACAAACACACTGACTGGGTGAATTTGTCCTGACCCATACGAGTGGAGTTCACATTGTAGACAAAGTTATGGATTTCCCCCAGAGGGAGGGGGTAGTGTGAAAATCCTGTGTTACACCCATTGTAACTTAAGAATATTTTCATTGGCATTCCTGTGATAATCTTATAAAAATAACAGAATTGACTTGCTAGTTTTGGCCTGAGTTGGATTTCTTCCACAAAGTAACAGAAGTTTGGAACAAAAAGTGGCACTGAAAATATCAGACAGTTCGGCTCAGATCTACTGGTTTGAAGAGTAGTAACCAGTAGATCTACAGGATAATACAATAAGTATGCAGGCTAACATCAATAAAGAGAGGATTAAGTCAGGGAAGGAATCGGGTGGGAAAGGTGAGACTATTTTCGTGAGCTTACTGCGTGAAATATAATGGTTTCAAACCATGTATCACACTCTATCATAAATCAGGCCGAGATTTATCACAATCATCATCAAGTGTGTTGGTTTTTTTTCCACTTCAACAAGAAGGTCTGAATCTTTTGTTGCTGCAAAGGGTCATATCCACAGCTGGAGTAAATTCATAAGCGCAGTTATCTTCAATACAACTGTACAAGCTGAGGAAGTGCACAACTAAATAAATTCTTGGGTATCATTCACGCAAACAATTGTCACGCTTGCCTTAGAAATTGTTTAAGAATGTCTCCAAGAATGAGTAGGAAAACAGCTGTGGAAACAATCTTTTAGTAAGGAGTGGTTTATAGGTGTTTCAGAACCCACCAGACTGCACAGACATAGAGTCCAATACAGTTACATCCAGGCACAGGTCATGTTGCTAGTAAAACTAGCATACAAGAAACATTTATTCTATAAACACGCTAGACACAGTGCAGATTTTGTTAGGTTGGAATTTCTGGGTGACAGAATACTCTGTACTGTGGAAACAGAAGATATTGTTTCTTCACTGGGTTCATTACACCACAAATCTAACACATACTAAATAATAATACAATATCCAAAGCAGTTTCCATTTCATCCCTGGTATATTCAACATCCTTTATTGCTTGTAAGATTACAGTTCACTTGAAGAGTTTTGTTTCCCAGGCTGTAAAGTTGGAATGCCTTTTCTGGCTACTACTCTCCATATTCAAAGTATCATTTTTCAACTACGCAAAGGCCTCCAGAAAACAAGAGTCAGGAATTTTATTATACAGCAGTCAACACAGTCAATGATATTCTCTCATTTTTGAATGTTTATGAGCTGCATTTGGTTTGATAATTTTTAAAGATCTTCTTGTAGCTATCCTGGAAAATTTGCTGCTAATAATTTGGATCTTTCACAGAACAGGTTAAAACTACCTCGATTTGATTTGCTGGTATTTAACAAGATTCAGAAATGGCGTATAATTACTTTGCACTGGAATTCACTACTAGAGCAATACCAAGACATTCCAGACATACTAGAAAATACCTACTCAAAAGTCATTTCTAACAGTGTCTGATTCTTTTTTAGGGTCTTATGATCCGTCCTTTCTAACAGCTCTCAAACTATCTATTTTAATACGAATTGGGGCATATTTAAATACTTTAGCATTGTCTGGGTTCTTTCAGGAAGCTGTAAAAAATAGATGCTGTGTGCACTTTACCTGTCTTATCCAATCTTCATGCATGGAGAAACAATCTAAGTCAAAATATTTGTGACATTTTGATTTACAAAACACCACAAAATAATTTAAGTTTTTAAACTACACATAATGAAACATTATCTTCTCTACCATCACAAAAAATCAGTCATAATTTCACATGCCAAAGATAGTAAGATGTTCAGTGTTAACACATTGTTCATGCAGATTATGGTGTTTCTATCAGAGGTAATATGGAAGGGAATGGTATATTTCTCTCAAAACAGTAATTCCTTCACTGTTGTACTACCTATTTCCACCCCTGATTTGTCAGTGCATTTCTCTTTTCCGTAACAGCAGAAAAGGAAAGATAATGAATGCAGACAGTAAAGTTAAAATCTCTAATGTCTCCTTACTTAGTCCATTAAAGTTACAATGACTGATTTTTGTGTATACCAGAACCTTTCATTTTTGCCAGTCTAAGCTATGTGACTTATTTTTCTAACCTCCATCCAGATCTCCAGCAGCTCTAGACAACGAAATCCCACTGTCATCAACCAAGAAGTCTCCCTGCACATTCCAGTGCTTTTTCCTACTCTATTATCCTTTTTCTACCTTTCTTATTCTAGAGAAGAATATTTTATAGATGAACGGATTTCAAAATTAGGAACTTGATTCTGATCCAGTTACATGCATTTAGGTCCCTGGGGATGTATAGTATATGCCCCACTTCTCTTTTTGTGCCTTGCTTCTTTACTGAAAGTATGAATCAGAAATAAATAACTAATCTGTGTCTGTTTCACCAGCTATGATTGCTCAACATAAATAATAAAAACTATTTTCTTCAACAAAAGAAAAAAACTATGACAGCTTTAACCAAGTTCTGCTTGAAAAGTTGGTAGGTTTCAAAATGCTTTATGTCTTGTTTTTATTGTTTGTCTGCATAGTAACTAATATGTCTCTAGGTATTGACATGATGTTTTAATATGTCTACTACAGGTTTCTATGTTCAAAATGCATCACATTTAATCATGCAATATTGGACAGCTTCAGCAAACACCAAGAAAATCCTATTCTTAACTGAAAGAGAAATTATGAAAATAGACATTACTTCTTCTTTCCCAAATCAAAATCAGCAAGTTGTTCAGCTTGAAAATATTATAAGAACAAGACTTTCTTAGTCTCAAACAGAACTTGCTTCTTGTGGAGGAACTTGCTTTATTTTCTGCAATGATTCTGCAGTCATCAGCATTATTTGGAAACAACATCTAAAACACTTGCTACTTAATGGAAACTGCAGAGTTTTATAATTGACTGGCTTTGTAATTTCTGAAACCAAACCAAGGCAATCAACCAAAGGAAACTTCTTTCATAAATCTGTTATTTACATATAAAGTAGACAGGAAAAAGGTATTTTGTCAGCTCTGGAGGCACAGTTTAAGGAGGTTTTAAAAGATTAGGAAGTATAATGACAGGTGCACAGTGTTCCTTAAAATGAGACAGGAAGTGAGTACGAGACAGAACTTCATGGCATCATCCTCCCATAAAAGTAAACGGACAAATTGTTCTCTGAATAATGACTATACACTAAAATTTACAACCAATGACTGTACCTTTACTTGACCTTTAACACACTGTACTGCATTAATTGCCTTAACTATTCACATAATTATAGCCAATTCCCAGTTTGCATTCATACTCCTTTTTATCTGAGATTATTTTACAATATTTTCTGGAAATACAGAACTCTGCAGTTGTTTTGTATTCAGCAAAGCATTGGAGTTAAGTAAGACACGTGTCATCATCTCAAAACTTAAAATACTCACTTTGAAACCTTTCAGCTGGTAGTTTTATTAAGACTCATCCTTAGAAGACACCAGTGACAGCAATGCTGCCAGTACAGTTTGTCATTGCAGTTTCATTAATCCTCAAGGAAAACCTATTTCAAGGCCATAGTTAAGAATGTATCCTCTTGTTTAGAGCTGGAGTTTGTTTACCAGTTTTCTCTGTCTTTGCATCCAAAATACAAACTAACAGTTATACAAAAGTATCTGATTAATTATGATCTGCCATCCACATTTAATATCTACACTGAATATCTGATCTCCTCTGAGATCCCACAGTTTGACTGCCAGTTTACTACTGTCGAAACTTTAAAAACCTCAGAGACTGAATGCTTCAAGATATTAAGCCCTGGGCCTTCCAGTGTTGTAGCCTTATTGATAACTAAAGTAAAACAGGCTTAATAAAGAGAGCAAACACTAATCTAACTCTAATATTGAACACTTAACTCTGAAGTGCTGTGAGTGCTTACAGTTCCCACTGCTTTCACGTTACTTACTTTTGATTATGCTTTTTAATCACAGTTACTTAAAATACTCAAAATGTTGGCGATAAAGTAATCTTTAAGTTAGCATTTCAATAAGTAGAAGTGCAAGCCCAAAGAAGCGCATATACCAACATGCCTCTCAAAAAGAGGGAGGGGTATTCTGCATCTTGAACATGGGTTTACTTTACAGACAACAATAATATAATACAACAGAAACAAACAGGTAAAGTGTAGTATGTTTTCACCCATGATTACAGGGTTGTGATTGTGTAGAATTAATTGTAAACTTTGGAGGCAGAAGGAACAGGACTATCTCAGTGTTATGGCATAGAATAATCCAAATAATTTGCCATGAGAAAAATCAATTAAAAAGCTGTGGAATATAAAATATCTGCCAATTGCTATGGCGCAGACTACTGCCACTGCAGTACATTACCAGTATGACCTTTCGCAACATGCTAAATAGAGCAGCTAGGTATTTAAGCTTATCTCATACAGTAAATAGAACAAAGCAGCATTCTTCAGGCTCTCTTCTCTTCTTACTTTATTCACATCTGTTGCATAGCCTAAACTATGAAACTGCAAACTTGAGCTCTTAAATGAACCTATTTATGACTTTTATCTCAGCTCTTGTATGACTTATCTTAACGATCATTTCCCTGTATTGAAAATTCACTTCATGGGTTAATGAAGTATACCAGTAAAATGTTCAAATGCAATCTAAGGAGACTGGTGAATACAGTCTGTCTCCCACACTCGCACCCTACCATTGTGTCAGGAACTAAGTTAAGGAGAATTCTGTTCATTGTTGTCCAGCCAGATATTCGAGATGCTCAACTATATATCTGAATGCAGAAAATAACAAATATTTCCAAAGGAAAGGAGAAACGTAAATGCAAATCCAATTCAGGCAATATGTTACCTTCACAGATGTAGGATCAGGAAAGACAAAAAGTGGCCTAAAAACATGTAGCTGTTGTTTTATGAGTCCTACTTCTAACTCAAGTCATGACAGAAAAGCTAAGGTCATGGAAGACGCCCCAAGGCACCTCATGACATCACTTTGCTTGCTATATGAACACAGCTTTGTACTCACATGGGGTTGAAACAGAAAAAGGCAGACAAAGATAAGGAAGTAGCATATTAACCCTGCCATGCAGATCTGCTAAATTATAGCTCAGCACACTTCACAGTCTGGTAAGTATTCCTTGCTATGCCATGGCATGATTCTTTTAGCAGGAGTATTTCCCTCATCCAAGGAAGAGAAGAATGAGTCACAAATGATTTAATAACAGCTTTGCAGAAACTGCCATGTCTGTGGCAGAACTAAGCAGGACAAGCTGTCAGAGCACCGAGGAATAAGGAGGGAAAGTACAAAGCCATCATTAAGAAACAGAGAGTAAAAGAGGATAAAGTCTGAGTAAACAGGAAGTAAAGGAAGTCTTGCATTTCACCCTGATTGCAGTGCATAACTGTCATGGATAAGAAAAATTACAGCTACTCCTTTTAAACTACTTATATACACAACCAAGCAATCATTGTATTCTGTACTGCCACATCTACTGAGATCCACCTTGCTACAGTCCTGTGGGAGTGTTATCACTTCAGTGGAAGTCAGAGACTAAGCTGTGAACTGTTATAGACTTCTAAGGCAGGAATGGCAGAATGTTAAGGCAGATCATCTGAAGTTTATTTTGGTTCATGACAGATACACTTAGTTAACCCTAGATTTTTGCTCAAGTGTTCAGTCAATAAAACTTCACTTTTTTTTCTTCCTTCTGGATTTTCTTACCATGGATTCTCAGTACCTCAACTGAAACACAGTCAATACCATGAACTCTGTAAGTTATGGAACATATTCCTTCTTATTCTAAGTACTCCAGTTGATTCTAGTACCAAGATCTGCAAAATAGTTGTTTTCAAGAGTTAAAGAATTACCTAATTTCTTAAAAGAGGAGGGGTATTCCTGATACCACAGTTCTTACTAAATTAAATAATTTAATTTATTTTAATAGCTGTAAGGTTGACATTAGCACCAATCACTGCTTTTTTTTTTTTTTTTTCCAGTGGAAGTTAAATATTGGTTTGTGCAAAACAACAGGGAAATCAGCATAGTTGAGGGTAACTAACACCACTGTAGCTCTCTGTGTGCACAGAAACTTGGAGAAATCTTTTAGTATCAGTAGATACTAAATCTAATATGAATGTTGCACCTGACCGACTGATCTGGACATGTCAATATAGTCCAGCAAAGAAAATAAATGGAAGATAAAAAAAATTGTCAGTTGCTAGTCAGATCTCACCATGTGTAGCACAGGAATAATTGAATAGGAAATCTTATTTCTATAAAACCTGGAAACATAAGAAACCTTCTTTAAAACAAAAATTTATGAAATAATTCCAGATAAATTACTTCCAAGTCACTCAAAACTTGCCTTTAAAACTTCTAGACAAGTCTTTTTAAAACAAGGAAGTCAATTCAATGACTAAAATCCTTGCTTTGAATTTTCAAGACAGAATTTTTATCCATCATTAAAATAGCATGGAGATCATCAAACGCTGTCTGGACATTGGCCTGGACAGCCTGCTCTGGGTATTCCTAATTAAGCCAGGCTTTGGATTAGATGGCTCCCGGAAGTCCCTTCCAGTCTCAGCCATTCTGTGATTTCATGATCTGTGCTAGAATTTTTATCCTGTTACATTTCTTCAGAAGTAATATATGTGAAAATCAGACAAAATTTATGCTAGCAGGGATCAAGCCAAGCTACCAAAACAAAAACAAAAACCAAACCTATACCTCTGACAATTCATACTATTTCACATTAGGTTTGTATAAGCTTTCCACTGCAGAATTAATTGTAAGGAATGATAAAAAGAACAACAGAATGGAAAACAAGTTGCATTTTTTAAATGCAATGAAGATCTTAAAGATCTTAAACTAGAAACTGATCACCAAAACATGAACTTTGTGAGGCACAAGTAAATTACACATTTATTTCAGTTTCAACAAAACAACAATACTTCTTAATAAAAACAATCTAATTCCATCCAAACAGCTTTCCAGGAACTGTGATATTTTCTTTCTTCTGTTAAGTTTTCTTAAGCATTACTGTGCAGAAAACTCTGTGGAAAGACCTGCAGTCTGGAAAGCCTTCAGATGTTCTGTATAGCTTTGCTGGGATTCTCATTGCTGCAAAGGTTTCTCCATCAAGGCAGTTCCCATCCCTTTCTGCATTCAATCTCAAGACTGTTTAGCCGTAACAGCCACAACAGGTTTTGACAGTATACTGTACTAAAGCAATTATAGCATTTTATAGCATGTGATAATTGAATCATTATGTTTAGGCTGCAATAACCACAAAAAGGAAAATTCTTATAGTAGCATGGGTGGCAACTACTTACATATTTTCTTTAGTAAGATCTGGATCAGTTATGAGAATTGCAGAGCACTGTCTGATGGTCTGTCTTACCTCCCAGGTAAGAGAGTACTACAATACTGAATAGACCCTTACAGGTACCCACACACCTCCATACTACATCATATAAAAAAAAAGGTTAATGCAGACCCAATCTAAATGGTCATGGAACTGTGACCACATCCTCCAGTACAAAATCACATGCTCTACTGTTTGGAAGAAATGGTGGCACAGTAAACACTTTCTTGGCTTATCTAGTAATATGCTCCAGCCTGAACTCTAAACTGAAATGAAATGTCAGCAGCAACTTTAAGCAGCTTTTATTTATGGAAATGGCAGGAGAGTGTTTTTAAGTAATAAGTCAACTTAGGGATTCAACACTAGATCTGACTTACACACTTTTGGAAGAATTGTCATCTTTAATTTGTGACTAGACTTACAACTGCATTTTTATTATTTTTTTTAAACATGGTAGTTCACAATGGTAGTTCACAAGCTCTGTTTTCTGTCTGACTCTACCAACAAAAAATTCAAAATGATAACAGGCAAAATGGAAATACAGCAACCTAAAAAAATTGATTATATTGTTTTCCCAAATAAGACACATCAATAAAATCAAATCACATCATACTTATGTTCAAATCTTCTGAATGTTCTTCGTCTTAAGAATGGTCTTAATTTTTCTGTCTATGAAGAAGGGACTGTGTTAAAGCAGAGTCAATGAAATATATGGGTTAAATGATATAGGTGCAGTGAAGAGTCTGGGAAGCCAACAGTGCAGCAGCATCTGCTTTTTATGAGGTGTCACATCCTGATAAAACTACTGTTATGTGACTTTGTTACAGAGTGCAATAATTGTGACTACTATTTTTATTGTAATGTGGGTGAAGGGATGTGGGGTAGAGGGTGAGTGCATTGTCCACCTTTGTTGGTATTACAGTGATATGTTGATTTTGATGCAAGGAATTTTTTGTTGTTGATGTAAGTGAAGTTTGTGATAATTATGTGATGAATATTGGTGAATGTACATATTAATATATTTAAATGAGTATTTAAATACATGTTGCATCTTAACCCAGCAGGCAGCTCAGCACCACGCATCCTTTCATTCAGTCCCTTTGCTCACAGAACAATCAGAAAGAAAATCAGAGAAAAAAAAGGAAAGTAGAACTTGTGTGCTAGGATAAAAAATACTTACTAAGACAAAAAGGAAGAGAAAAAAATAGCAATGTATTAATGATACATATATATATATATATATAAACATAGATTAACAGAATCATCAATTTTGGAAAAGATCGCTAAGATCATCCAGTTCAACCAATATTTTCCCACAAAACCATGTTCTTCAATACAACATCTAAACGTTTATTCAACACCTCCAGGGTCGGTGACTGCACCACCTTCCTGGGCAGCCTCTTCCAAAGCCTAACCACTCTTTTGGAGTTGCTCCCCTGGAGCTACTTCAGGCCATTTCCTCTAGTCCTATCACTAGTTACATGGGAGAAGAGACCGACTCCCACCTCACCACAACCACCCTTCAGGTAGTTGTAGAGAGCAATAAGGTCTCCCTGGGCCTCCTCTTCTCCACACTAAAAAATCCCAGTTCCCTCAGCTGCTCCTTATAAGACCTGTGCTCTCATCAGCTTCATTGCCTGTCTCTGAACATGCACCAGGGCCTTGATGTCTTTCATGCAGGGAGTGGCCCAAAACTGAACACAGTACATAAATATATATACAATATACATATATATAATAAGCACAGTTATATATTTACAAAACAAGTGATGCACAATGCACCATGCAATTGCTCACTACCAGCCAACTGATGTCTGGCCAGTGCCTTAGATGTCTCCCAGCCAACTCCCACAGTTTTATGCATGATGTCTTATAGGATGGAATATCCATATCAGTTTAAGTCAGCTGTCCTGATTCTGTCCTGTCCCAGCTCCTCATATCCACCCAGCCCCTCACTGGTAGGGCAGTAGGAGAAACTTAGAAAACTAAAATGGCCTTGGCTCTACACAGCGCTGCTCATCAACAATGGAAACACTGATGTGTTATCAACACTGTTTTTTCTCCTAAAGGCAACAAACAGCATTATGCTAAACACTCTGAAGATAATCAACTCTCACAGATTAAATCAGAACGAAATATTTAAAAGAAAGCCCCACCTCTTCCATCAGGAGCCACAGATTCACATCCCTTTCTTAAGGGCTGTGAGACCACCACCTTGGTCTATCTGTAGCAGAGTTATGGCTGCCCTGTTGCCTATAGCAGACTTCCACTCAAAGCAACTTGTCTACACTGCCTGAAGCTGGTGCTTCTCCCAGGACTTCGCTGTCAAGACAAATTGAAGACATGGTTTCATTTCAGAATCTGAAACAGAAAATCACCTTGTTCTGGTGAACAGAACTCCATGAGTCTTAGCACAGATACCATACGGAATGTGTATTATTTCATGGCAAATGACAATGACAGTAAGATAACTGTTGTCCGTGTGTATAAATTTTTTAACCTTGTAAAGTCAAAGTGATGGTAAACATTGTAGAGGACCAAGACACCATGGGAAACAGATAGTTACCACCTACGCTACTATAAGAATTTTCCTTTTTGTGGTTATTGCAGCCTAAACATAACGATTCAATTATCACATGCTATAAAATGCTATAATTGCTTTAGTACAGTATACCGTCAACATTCAGAAGTACATGATCTTCCTTTTTGGCAATTAATGTAGTAAAATGCCATAATTTTAAGTATAGAAATTCAATAAAATCACACCAGAAAAGATTTTTATCCAGATGTAAAGAAAACACTTGCTTGTCAGACCTTCCTTGCATGCAAACAATGTTTCTAATAGCTAGTCTAATAGTTTAAATACATTAAACAATTTGTGCACTCTCATTCACACTAGAATTTCTTATACTTAAGTATTCTTTAAACCATTTTTGTTATTCTCTGCAAATACAATCTTTTCTATTGCATCTAAAAGTTACAAGGCTTCCAGTTCTGAAAAAAACAATCACTTTCCAGGAAGTTATAGTATCAGAAGTTTCTTGGCTTCTGGGTTTACTAAAAAAAACCAGAAGCAGCATAGCAGTGTTATCTTCCGTTTAGAGCTAACTTCTTCATGGTCTATCAAACAGAAAGGTATGCAAATCTCTTAAGCTTGTTGATCTCTGAACTGATCATCAATAAGAAGAGAGATTGGAGAGAGACTAGAAGGGTCCAGGGAGACCTCACTGTGGCCTTCCAATACTTGAAGGGAGCGTACAAACAGGAGGGGGAATGACTGCAGGTTGGTAGCGACAGGACAAGGGGAATGGAGGAAGCTTTTCACTCTGAGCGTGGTGTCACACCAGAACAGGCTGCCCAGTGAGGTTGTGGATACCCCGTGCCTGGAGGCATTCAAGGCAAGGCTGGATGTGGCTCTGGGCAGCCTGGTCTAATGTTTGGTGATCCTGCCTGTGGTAGGGAGGTTGAAACTAGATGAACTTTGAGGTTCTTTTCAAACCAAGCCATTCTATGATTGTATCAGAATTCTAGTCTCAAGACCACCAGATAAATACTGTGCAGAGGTGACAGACTTGTCTCTACATTTGCGTGAGAGTGTGTAACAGTGTGGTAAACTGCGGATTATTTTAGTTCCTTCTGCATTCCAGTCTATTCCTGTCTCTTCTGCACTAAAAAAATAAAAAAAAAAAAGCAGAATGTCACGCTTTTTTTTTTTTGCAGACACGTGTTCTTTTCTCCCTTTCAGAGTTTCATATGAAAAACATTCAACACCTTGCTCAAGATGATTAAAGCATGGTCTATCCATTCACTACAACTGAAAAGGTTCTTCAGCTAGTATCACAGCTGTGCTCTGTAAGAATGGCCCTAGGATAAAATAATAATTAGGAACAACCACTCAAGTGAGCCGCTCAAACCTTTCATTACAGTTTAATAACACTAGAACTACCACTCAGTCTTTTCCACTGGTTGTCAACGTAAACAAATATCATGTTATTTTTGAGACAGTTCTGCAAGGTGCAGTCTTAGCACAAAACATTGTAACAGCAGGATCATTACCAGACATTCAACCTGAAGATCTGTTAATAATGTTAATATCTGCAAAGATTGTCAATAATTGGTGGTCAGGTAAAATTGGTTTACTCCAACCTTATTTTTCTCTCTGGAGATATTAGCGTCTCAGTCACAACAAAGGATCTCTGGTATAAGACTTCTAGAATTAGTGAACACCTACATAAGTGAAATGTATTTGGGAGGGTCAACACTACTTCTATAAAGCGACATTCTTTCTTACAAACTTCTTGGAGTTCTCTACAGTTGTACAACTTGGGTAAATGTGACACAGTTTTCTTGGATATCCAGAATGTTTTTGGCAAAAACTCTTGCCAAAAGTTTTAAAGGAAGCTAAGCAGTCATTACATAATTTGGAAAGTTCTAGCATGAATAAATAATTGGTTAAAAGGTAGAGCGTAGGAGTAAATGGGAATCTGTAAAAAAGCTGTGGAGTTCCACAGTGTTCTTTGCTGGGTTCCCCATTAGTTAACATAAGTAGAAAGCAGAAAATAAGTACAAAGTTCGTTGATGATACAGTGCTATTCAAGATAGTATATACCCTGAAGGCAAACTGTAAAGAATTGCAGAAATAAGTCTCTTATAAGATAGAGCAACTAGGCAATATATCAACAAATATAATTCAATGTAGATAAGTGCAGACAGAGTCCTGTGTGCACTAAGAGCCCTTAACTGAATTTCAGCTCTTGCTGGGCCTATGCTGGATGTGTATCTGTCTCTAGTCTGTCTCCAGCCTGATGACACCCTGGGTGGACCCCATACCCAGTTCATCACTTCATCCTGCCTTTTCATCCTGCTCAGACACTGTGTGACCGTGCTTGGTCAGTGAGTGGCCTGCCTGCCCTGAGGTGAGCCAGATCCTTCCCACTCTTAGAATTCTTCACTCCTGCCATTCCCACCTAGCTGACAGCCCAGGGCACATGGGAACACCCCAGCCTTTGCTTAAATTAAGACCTCAAGCCACAGGCAGGGGACCCAAGTGGAGATGGTCAAGGCGAGTGAGGGGGTAGTCAAGTACTCTTAAGCTGGGAAAGAGATGGTGGAACTTTGATAAAAGTGCACAAGAAGTCTGTGGGTTAGGGCAAAAACGGAGAGGGGGAACATCTACTCGCTGTCTTCCACAGCAAGAGGCCATCAATTGAAGCCAGGTTCAAAATAAGCAAAAAAAGGTGGTTCTTTGTGCAGCAGAAAATGAACACACGGCCCTTCCTGCTTCAAGACAACTGTGGATGTGAGGATTCAAAGAGAGACTGGGCTGTTAGCTGGCAGAAGTCTATTTCTGGCTACTAAACAGTCCTCAGTGATAATTTTCATTCCTGAAATGAAAATAGTCAGGGAATAGGAGAGTTTTCAGAGGAAATATCATGCACGTAAGTTATTTTAATTCTTCTGATTCAAGTGCCCATCTATGACTACTGAGCCAAATCTGTAGCAGATATACCTTAGTTTCAAGAGCAAATGGGAATCAGGACATCGTCCATAGTTGCAAAACAGTTAAATTATTTGATGACTTGTAATTCAAAGACTGAAAGTTATTAAAGATGTTGTTTCTGAAAAATTTATTTGTCCTACCATTAGCTACAAGTCTGGAGGATAGAAAAAGAAACAATCCTAGCTCTGAAGGAAATCCTTTTTCAAATTTGATGCTATATGAATTTTAAAATCCTTGCCCTTTTGAAGGATGTTGGCACCAAACACACTAAGGAAGCAAGAGGACAATTGGTACTGCATGCCAGTTGCAGCCTTTCATCTAACAGATCTTCACATCAAAGATATCCCACCCTTGACAAAATTTCACATTTTTTTACTAAAAAAATAAAAAGAGACATCTTTCTACAAAGCTTTGGGCATCCTGCCATTACTTAGTTTACACAAAGATTTTATGCATTTTGGAGAGCCCTACATCTTAGCAAAATGCCACCTTCATTCAAACCTCATTCCACGTACGATTTGCTTACTCCAACACTTCCCAAATGCTCCTTCACATACTAGTACTAGAGAAATAGAAGCCTTAACATTTCTTCTCCAGATGGATATTTTCTTATTTCTCTTTTGCTGAGTGTAACTGAGTCTTCTGTTCCAAATGCAGTGTTGTAGATGGCTTTCTGTTAGTTTTTCTTTTTGTTCTTTATTTGTTTTGTTTTTCCTTTTTTTTTCTTCCAAAAAGGACAAATCAAACATTAATAAGGTAAGAACTGCTATGTGCTTAAGAATTACTATTGTTTTGGACAAGAAAAACAACAGCAAATTATCTGTGCACAATATTGGAATATTGCCTGATAAAAAATACTGGAGAAGACAGGCAAAGGATATATGGCAAATGTGAAACAAGAAATCCTCATGAAGTTATGGATGTGAAAAAAAAAGAAAAAGCTTCACATGTGATAGTTACATGTAAGAAGAACTACAGTAAAAATACTTCTATATTCCTTTTTTTCATTATGAAATAATATGCTCTGTTATTAGGTAAGTCAGAGAATCAGGCTGCTATTGTTACAGTTTCTGGGTCATACAAAGGCTGCAATAAATAATGAAATTAAAAGGAAAGTTCTACTGCTGAGTAAGTTGCTTTACAGTGAAGAGGCGTAATTACTACAACCACTGTCAATCTCAGCTTCCTCAAACTGTGTCAGAGATGTGGTAGAAAACATCCTGATTCAGTAAGAAGATATGAAAGAATGAAGAAGAAAAATGAGTAAATATTTTGCTAAGAAAGCTTTCAGCTCTGCGTATGTGTTAAATTAAAATTCTAAATAAGCAACTTTAACAATGATTATATCTCTGTCTGTATATACACACACCGTCATTAGAAGCCACTCCCAGGAACATGCAGACACTTAGGATTGCAAAATCAAGGACACTGAAGTTAGGAAATGCCAGAGTTAACCTTTGTTTGGCCTTTGTATGTAGATAATTGGAAAAAAAAAAAAAAAGAATTCAATTACATAATCACACACTACTGTTTTTACAGGACCTCATTCAGTGTACAGGAAGAAGAACAAATCTCATGTAGTAAGCAAGTTTCCAGAAGCCTGCTTTACCTTCATTCTTCAACGTATGACCCTCAGCCTTGTTACAATTCCAATCTTCTCCTGAGACAGAATTTCCTCACAAGCTCTTCTGCTGCATTCATTAGTGAAACATTTGAAAGTCTCTCAAAGAGTCATTCATTAAAGGCTTATAATCTGACTGTGAGGAAAGAAGGATTCTTAATTTCACAGAATCATAGGGGTTGGAAGGGAACTCAAGAGATCATCGAATCCAACCTCCCTGCCAAAGCAGGTTCCCTACTTCTTTTTTTAAAACTTCTTTTTATAAAAAGAGTATTCAGGAATATCAAAACTGCCCTCTGATGTTAGGTGCATAATTTCAGACACACAGGACCTAGCTTATTCATTATTATAACCTTCTATAGATGTTAAGATTGTCAACATAGTACCTGTTTACTTCAACTGAAATTATAAGAGTAAATTCTTCTTTACAGCCTCAGATTAGGCACAGAATACGAGACACGTGAAAGAAAGCCATAGAAAGTATTTCCTCAGCAATCCCCAGCAGGCAAAACTCAGACTGCACTTAGATTTCTAGGACATAATTCAACCATTTTAGCCATGAGATCCTGTAATCCAGTGCCTCATATAGTTTACATATTCCAGCTCTAGGAATTTTAATCAAAGGCCTTACAAACCATATTATTTTCTCCATTCTAGCAAGCTTGTTCTGTAGAAAGCTGGAGTCCAAGGACAAAAAACAGGTAAATTTGTTATTAAAATCTATATCATAATGATGGATTTGAAAATTGCATAGGTAAATGCCATCGTTCAATTCCGTTATTTCCAGATTATTGAATTGCTGTCTTTCCAACCTTAATATATTCTTATTACTATTTCCTTCATAAGGTTTTGTTCTCTTACTTAAAATAAATTGAACTTGGAAAACAGCTATTGTGTGACAGTCAAAGGAAAATTACACCACTGGTTTATGCCTTTATTTCCATCACAAAGATATCTGACATTTCTAAAGTAGTATTAAGAAGTGCTGATTCTCTGTTTTGGTTCACTATCTGAAGCCCTATCTTTTCCTCACTTCCACATGTGATAGGAAATGATTAGAAAGCTAAAAAATCTTATTCTGTCAGAATTGGTAGGAAAGAAAGGTTACATTACTGTATAGGCAGCAACAGATGAGACATTCAATAGCTTGTGAAATTTCAGAAATAAAGCCACTGAGTGTGTCATAACTAGAAAAGATAAATTACAGATAAAAGGAAAAAAAAATCAAGGAAAATGAACACCTGAAATTGTCTAGATTTCCCTATTCAATTGATAATCTGGCTATTCTCCCAAATCTCCCATGTTGCTGATGATTACAAGTAAGTTTTTTCACAATGAAAAAGAAAGCAGATATTCAAATACATACAGGTATATTTTTCCATGATCAAAGCATCCCATACTAAAGAACATAATTAACCTGAAGTGTGGACAGAGGCACTGTGCTCTTGGACTAGACTTATAAATCTGTCAGCACTCATCAGGCAACACAGGAGATTCACCTGCACAATCCAAATATACTTACATGTATTTCCATGCGGATGTTTGCCCTTAAGCAGTTCCAGAAGGTTTGCTCAAAAGATTGTTATATTAAAGACTAAGATATATAACGACATATGCTATTTTATAGGCCTTTTTAATTAGTCTTGGTTATGAAAATGTTTTCATTATACACGTGATTAATATTGGTTAACATCAATATTAACTTCTAAGTAGTATCAAGGACAAGTCAAGCATCATTATTTATGACAGTACACAAGCACAGGGTAGGAGCCAATTGTACACTGAACCAATGTATCTCCAGGAACCTCCAACGATGTTAACTCCTATTAGTAAATTTAGGAAGCATCATGCTACATGGAGAAAATAATAAAATAACACAAGTACTATTCTTCAACATTTCTAACTTTAAGGGACAACCCTCATGCCATTACAATTTCAGAAAAAATAAAAAGTGAATTATTAATCCTACTGAAAACTCTACATGTAAATATACAGTATAACTCCAAGAAAATATCATTGGCCTTCAGCATATTTCATTACTGTTGACAAATTGTCAAGTGTGCCCAGCAATGGTATCTAATGGCATAGATTAACTCCTTGCATATTTGGTATATCTGGTGTTTGAACGCATAAACTACTATGGCGATGCAAACTCTGCTTACATACCATGAAAATAAAATGAAGTTTGCTATTATCATTGTTTGTATACATACTTAAGTTTATGTTCCAATGCTGTTCATTTATGAGCACTTATATTAAAGGAATAAAGAAGAGTTTCTCTATTATGAAATGGAAAGCTAATACAAATCTAATGTGAAACAGTATGTATTGCTAAAAGATTACGTTTTAATTTTTTTGGTAGCTTGGCTTAATCCCTGCTAACAGCATACATTTCATCAGATTTTCACATATCTCAAATAAACAAACACAGTAGCTGACTAAGATAAGCATTGCAGACCTCAACCAAAAGATTAAAACTGGCCAGGATGGGCTAAGTTCTCTCTAGAAACATACACAAAATATAGTATGAAACCTCAAAATAACTTCCATGCCTCTTTAATAGAAAACAATCAACTTAAAAGAGGAAAATGAAAGCTTTCTTCTGTGTGTTAGAATTAAAGCACAGCCAGATTACAGATAGATAGGTAGTAATAACTGTAGGTATCTGGATTCTTACGATTTTTAACCTTTTCTGCCAATTACAGATCACCGATAGGATGCAATAAAGCTAGCTGAAAAGAAGGTGACAATGCATAAATACTGTCTTCTCCTTAACTAAGTTTCTGAGATTGCTGAGAATGCTCATTTCCCAGTGAATAAGTGGAAATCTTAGGTGCTTAAAGCTCCTACAAATTATAAAGTCTTTATAAAGTCAGAACAGTGTTGAAAGAGGAAGTCCTTCAATACTAGTGCTTTTAGGAGAGCTTGTAGTCTTGAGGGTTTTTGTTTTTTTTGCTGGGGCTCAAGTTAAGAACTAACTACCAAGTTGTGATTCACATGACATGGGGATTACACAGACAAAAAGCACAATACAAAACTTTCTTGCTTTTCAAGCATTAATGGGTGAGATCACAGTAATGTGCAGACAAAACCCACAAGTTACAACACATAATTGTTGCCAAGTGTACGCAGCAACTCTTCTTTCACCCTTTAAGCCTTTTTCCCTTCTGCACTCTGAATAGCAACGCTGCAGCACTCTGCAAGTTAATCTTCTGAAGGCATGAGACATAACTTAGGCTTCCTCCAACATAACACTGTTCGGCCAAGACATCAACCTCCAAATAATTTCTGTTTGGACATTAAATGATGGATTTTCAAAAGCATTCAATAGCAGCGTATCTGTGCTCATAATTAAGGGCACAATAAAACTTGCTCTAACTTCAGTGAGACCACCTAAAACCCAGTAATATGCACACTTAAAATGGAGGAACCTTCAGACTGCATACAGCTCAACATTTACTGAAGTGTTTAATTATATCTTACTGCAAAATATGCGCAAAAATGTCTGTCTCAATTTTAGCATTCTGAGAATATGAAAAAGTAAATGACAAGCTTACTATTAAGATTTTTTCAATCTTGTTAGGAGTAGGAAAATTATTTTTAAATAACTTTCATAAAAAAAACCTTTTACCTAAGAAAGATGTTTTATTAGAAATAAGAAAATATGATTAATTTTTAAAACTAACATAATTTTATTCCATCGAATTCCGAATATTTATTACTCCAGAAAACTGATTAAGATAAATGTTTTTAAAACAGTATATTTATAAACTGGACTAGCACGTGATAACATTCTGTTGTTATGATGTGTTATACAGAAAATAACTGCAGCCAAGTACACAAAAATGTGCACATATTTTTCTCCCCAGATCCCGAGTTCAGTTATAATCCACTTGCCAATCACTAAGTAGTGTCATGTCATCAAATAACATAGATCAACCTCAGATACTTTTATAGGAAGTAAACAGCCACAGGAGTTGCCTAAAAGAGAATGTGTTATCATGTACATCAGCACCACCAACACTCAGATGGCGGTGTGGGTGGTGTGGACAGAAACCTCCAAAAGAAAAGACAACTGGCTAAGCCAGACGTATTATTTCCAGGATACTTTTGCTGTACTAATAGGTGTCAAGGGATTTAGACATCACACATTTGATATTACTCACATGAAAAATTTGAACAGCTTTTATTAGAGGGAATGTGTATACATACACAGAGATTTGCATTTTTAGTCCTTAGCACAATCTTCTGAATGCCATGTGCCAGCAAAGAGAGAAATTAAATTATTAAATCAGTGAATCATGGAATCGTTAAGAGTTGGAAAGGACCCTTGAAGATCATCTAGTCAAAGTTCTCTGCAACGAACAATTCACTTTCACTGAAACCCCACTAAGAACATGGGAGGGTTAAATGCACTTTGTAGGAGAGATAAATAATCAATACAACAGAACAGTAGTTCTCTATATACTGAGACAGATGAAGGGAACACCCAACTGATGGCACTGCTGCTGTACAGGATCTTTGCCAGATCAAGAGACAAGATTTTAGCATAAGCATGCCCAATCCAAAATAAGAAGAAAACACTGAACAAAACAGCATGGAAACAATAAACAGCCAAAATCTGACAGGACAAAGAAAAAGAAAAGCCTACGTTTTATAAACTAGTTACCCAACTACCAGAGTAGTTGGTGCACGCAGCAAATCCAGTGAATCAGGTTTGCATAAGGAAGGGTTGTGTTTTTTTTTTTAATTTATGTTTTTATTAAATATTATTATCAGATGAACTATTTTTTAAAAACCACAAATTCTTAACTTGTACAAATGATGGTTTCGTTCAACACCAGCATTGCTGCTTCATGTTGCTGTTGTCTGTATGCTACAGATACTATTTCTTGAAAATAATTCTTTAAACTGAAGTTAAAATATGTGACAAGTTGGATAAAATTTGGGGGATTTGGTGTTCGAAACATTGGATAGACTAATACACACACACAGCATAAAATCTCCTAGTTATTCTAGTTTCTAGTACAAAGGACACATTATTGGTGTTCCATTATGTACATTAAATGACTCAGCTAGCAACCTGATTTCAGAATTCCTTGCATGCTTCTCATTTCTTTATGGTGCTATATGATTATCTCACTAACATACTCTGAGCCGGAAAACATTTAGATAGAAATGAAGTAGTAAAATATTTAAAATTTAAACCTCCTTCTCAGTATTTCCTATAAATTTAAGATGAAGAGGAACAAACACACCTTCCCTCACTCCTCTCACTGAGGACTGCATCACTTGCACAAACGTCTCTGTGGTAACTTCAACTATGAGGTCTTTTTCTCCAACTAAGAAGTAAATTCTGATGAAAAAATGACTTCAACTTAATAGTATGGATTTGTCACTGCACAGTTCTTAATTAGAAGAACTGCAAGAAGCCAGAGCATGCATCTGAACAAAACAAACTCTGTTAGCAAAAGGGAGTTGCAGTTTTTTGTCTGACACCCATTAAGAAGCATATTCATGAGGGACAAAGCTGGAGCTGGAAAAAACTCTGACTGCATTTCAGCTTTTCAAAAATTAGGTTAGCTGTGTGACAGTCTGCTCATGGTCCTACCCTATGTTCTGCTAAAGCCAACTTGCAGATTTTGAGCATTAAAAAGCCATCATTTTACAACCTACTGGGGGACAGCTGAAGTACTTCTAGGGTATTCTTAAGAATGGGAACTAACTTTCTGTCACCCTTTAACTGACCAAAGTATTTTCCATCAAATAGTTTTTTAGTCTACAAGAGATTTCAAAAAAATATGTTCTCTGAAATAAGACATACTGATACGCCTGTAAAATATGAAATCTTACATCTTCACTGATATTTTTGCAACTGTGTTGGCCTCTGTTGTCAAAAGTGACAATTTGCAGCAGTGGAATTTGGACAAACCACTGAATAACTTAAAAAGTGTTCAGGAGCTATAGAAGTAGAAATTCACCAAGTGGGAATTGGAGACCGTGCTTGAAGGGGTGAAATCTGGAAAAAGTTCTGTTAGTTGTTGTCTAAGTAATGAACTGAAAACAGTCAGCATACTGCGTAAGCTGATGTTATCCAGTAGGACAGACTACAGGGTGAAAACAACTAAGTGAAAGATGAGGTAAAAAAAAAAAACAAAAAACATATGAGAATAACAAGTTCAGAACGGTATCAAAAGTTTAAAAATGGATTTATGTTTGGAGTAGAAAGTGAAGAGAAGAACAATAAAATCAGTGTAAATTACACTTGGGGTCCTGACTACGCAACCGGAACAGAAACTCTGCATTACGCATTTCATTTTGCTGTACTGCAGGAAGGGTTGGAACTTAAGACTGTTGTTCACAGCAGCTAAACACACCAATGAGAACTGAATCCAGACAAAGTAAGGGATGTTTCTGTAAGCCATAATTTCCTCTGGATTAGGTGCCTCGACTACCACATGTAGGACAAAAAAATAGTTATGGTTCAGTGTGCCTCAGTAAGGGATGTGTTTCTCTGATGTAAAATCATTATTGTACTAATATTTTACTTCATTTCACAGAAGATACTTGCAGTCTATAGCCAAAATAATTATTTTCTCTCATGAGATTTTTCTCTTCCATGGAGAGTGAGAAGTTCAGAAACAGCATGTATTAATTATTTAATCAGAGATATTTCTATACACCATCTAAACAGAGAATGCATTTTCCAGATAAGTTTTCTAAGTAATAATACTTATTCCTTTGTAACTAAAATTACAGCATTTTTTCAAATTCATGTAACATCAAAGTTGTGTTCTTTTCCATTTTAATAATACATGTGCATAATGTACTAGGGCAAGTATATCTATTTCAGACATCTCTGTACTATGATTGTAAGAAACAGGTAGATGTTAACATTTCAGTTATCAGATAATGATATCTGACACCTTAATCTCGTGAACATTTACATGTTACACTTTATGCAAATCACTTAACCAACCACATTAAGTAAACAAATCCAAGATTCTAGCACAACATTCAAAATTTTACAATCCCCATGCAAAACCTGTAAGATCAGTGCTTCTTGTTAGCTTACAAATGCTGACTGACGGGTAATCACTTGTGCTTGAAAGGTACACTGATATATAAATATCAACCACTTTAATCACACTACTAACAGTAATACATTTTAAAATGCATGTCATATAATTGCTGAATTTATATGTAATATACTTTTATCTGGAAAAGTACTCTATTCCTAACTAAATACTCCACTTCATCATGTAACATTTCTCATATTACTAATCAAAAAGAGAAAAGTGTCATTCTCAATGACTTCAGTCCTTTAATGAGGCAGAAACACATTTTGTTAAAAAAATGTTCGGTAATTTTATTGAGAATAGCAGACAAATACTATAAGGAATGAATGTCTTTACATAATAACCTCTAACAGATGCAGCCCTTTGTACAGCATTGTCCAGTTGGCCATGAGTCACTTTGGGGTCTGCTGTTGGATGCACACCACTGAGCTAGATTCTGTCTTTACCAACGTCACAGACAATAGAAAAATTTGTCTATTTTTTTAACATTTAACAGCAAAAAGAAAAACAATGAGGCAAAAACACATTCTAAAATCTAAAGCTCATAAAGATGTGACCTTCAGTGAAAGGCATATTATTACTTTAAAGTTACATTCCTCAGGGAAAAAGTATAGCCTAAAGAATGTACCTAACAAAAGAGTGCAGAGAGCCTAGGCAGTAAAGGGCTAGTCAGCTTTGAATTTCTGTGATGTTTGACCATGTTCCATTTGGTTTTGGCTTACAGCTGTGTAACAGGTGAGGAAAAAAATCACTGTGCTTTTAAAGAGATACCACTACGATTAATGCAAAGAGGACTAAACACTTCAGGGAAAAAGAATTATCAACGTAATTAAACAAACAAAAAAAAAATCAGAGCTAAAAAGTAAACAGAGGTAATGAAAGGCAGCTTCCTGTGAAATTCGTTCCAAGAGATTTACTTTTGCATTAATGAGCTGTCAACTAAGGAAAATACAAGAAAGGTAACTAGTCATTTTTTCTCTGCAGGATTTATATAAACAGAAATTCTAAAGACATGCCTCAAGCCAGTAGAAATGTAAATACTAAACAAGCCATAAATGATTGCTTTTGATTTGTTTTCCTTAAAAAAGATTAAAATTCAAATGAAAACTGACAGGGAAAGGGATCAGAACAAGAACACTTTGCAGCAATTCACTAAATATCCAGATACCCCGATAACTTCTTGATTACACATGATGTATAGATGCTTAGGCAAGGAAAGAAACTGACAAACTGAATACTTCAAGATTTTTCAGGTTTCCTGAGTTTTTTATAATATTCAGCAATGCAAATTTTCACGCCTTTGTTTATGTCAATGCTTTTGGCCTCATTCGCCATCAGCAGGAATATGCATGCACTCATTCGCACCCTTGAGATATCACAAGACAAAAATGTGCTAGTGACAATGCTAGGAAAGCACTCCCTGCCTCCACACTGTATGCCAGGGTCACTCTGGCTGACTGGGCTAAGGTCTTGGTAAGAGCAAGGGAGTTAAGTGGTAAAAGCTGGCAATTATTTCATTACTTGCCCAGTGATAGAATCTTTGGCCCTTGTCTGGAGGAGGCGTGATCAGAGCTGTGGTGAGAAAACATGCTTCCTGCCCTATGCAGTTCCAGATAAAACCCATTTCTATAGACAGCTGCTAGCACTGGTGGCATTAGCAATGTTTCCAACCAATCCCCCTTTCCCAACTCTCAGTTGGCTCCTGAGCCCACAGAATCTCTCAGAAACCCTCCCTGGACCATAAGAGGTCTCAACTTTACAGAGAGCTCCAGTTAAGGAACACAACAGATAGGATCGATCCCATACTTGGGACTGTTATCAGCCATGTGGGAAAAGGGCCTGTTTTCATATTTACTTTCATCTCACCCTTCTTTTCTTGATGAATTAAAAAGAGCTAATTTTTTTCTTTTTTTCTTCAAACCACCACTAAAAAATGACATGAAAATTTTAGGGCCTGTAGTGGTATTAAAACTTACTTTTCAGTGAAGCCCTGAGGATTGATTAAGAGCACCTTGAGGACTACTGACATCAACACACTTTACTGCTGGATGAACGACAGTACAAGTACTCATGACACAAGTTACAGTTGTAATAATGCTGTGATAACAGCAACATGGACCATAATACAGAAACTGTGTAATAAGAATTGTAGGTACACTCATGCCATTGCAGGTGCACTTAATTTTTACAAGTTACAGATATCTGAGAAAATCTGAATTTTTACTTCCTGTACTGAATTGCTTTTTCCTTGTTTCAGACAAAAATGATATTAAGGAAAAAATGTGAACACCAACACAATTTTGTAAGCACAGAAAAATCTCTGTCATAATCTGAGATGTGGAATTTCCACTGAATCTTCTCATTTCCCCAAATTTGAAACAAAATAGAACTCCCCAGGGCAAAGACAAAAGGAAGATGTCCAGAAATTAGGGAAGTTTGGAAATATCTAACTTATTTCTCAGTCCCCAGAGCAAGAGCACTGAGATTTTAATCATGCCTGGCAGGCATTAGCATACATTTTCAAGGACTGAAAATCCACAGTCTGCCTTGGCAATCTATTTCACTGCTGTCTCTACTGTTTGATAAGATTTCCTCCCCTCATTTATCTTGCTGCAATTTCAACTTCTACTTTCTGCCCTTTCAGCTGTCTAAAAAGATCACTCCTCCTTCACATTGCAGCTATCTCTTCAAATATTTGCACATAGATGTTACCACTTCTGCTTACTCTAGACCAAAAACTCTTAGTTCCTTCTGTCTGTGACCATTACATTTTACAGAACCACATTCACTCTTTTTTGTCCCTTTTCAGCTCTGGGAAACCATTATAATATACATACAAACAAACGGATCAGGAAAAACTGAACCTCAGACAAAAGGGTATTTAATTAATTCTGTTTAAAACATCACTATTCTAATACCTCAGCTTCTTTTCAGTGCTTTCATTGGAAAACAGACAAAGTTTTGACAAGGGAGGCAAGACATACACTTAATCTTATAGATAGAAGAACAGGCAGAACTAAATGATTCAGTTGCAGTCACCAGACACTGCTACCTCAGACAGGAACAGAAAGCTGTGAAGCTGCTCACTAAGTGCATCTGTATCTTCACCCCATACAACAAAACACAACCTGACGCCATTATGCCACAATACTTCAGGCAGCTGACATTTCATTTTTATCATTTTTTATATTTATTATTTCTTTCTCTGTAAAGTGTCAGAATCCATCCATCAGTTCCTCAAAGGTATGAGATCAATAGTCTGGGATTATACTTCACTGCCTTACTCTACTGACCAGTTTGTAGCTGAACAGTCTTTCCACTCCACTAAGTTTTCTGCTGTGTGATCCTTCTACTAAGCTTTGTTTCTGAAAGTGGGCCAAGTCCTGTAGTTCTTCAAAAGTTAAACCATACAATTATTGCTTTTGCATTTTTTCCATGTCACAGCATGACTGATACTCTTTTACTTATGAATAGCCTCATAAATAATCCATAAAACCTGTATCTGATCATCTTAATCCCTCCACTTGTATGTAAACTCCTTTAGGCAAAGCTTAATAAGCCCCAATTGCTTTCTAAGCTTACAGCTCACTAGCTAAGCTGTGTGAATATCGAGTTTTACAATATTTCTTCTGTAATTTCAGTAAAGCTTAAGATGCCAGGGAGATTGTGGACACCATATGAGCCCACAGCCAAAATGACACATTTTTAGGACGCAAAGCAGTACTCTTCTCTGCCTTGTTTGCCTTGCCCTATTAAAAAGAACAGATGAAAAGGACACAGTTTGCAGCTGTGGTTTATAACCTATGCTTTCACATTAAGAAGAAGAAAAAAAGAAGAAACATGAAACCGAAGGGTCTGCAGGCAAATACTGCCAAGTGGCAGGTTGCTAGAGAGGTGAATGTCTCCTTTTCATTTCAGTTGAGTATTAGCAGCAAACTATCTATGATCTCTTTCACTGTTGAACAGCAAACACATTTGTCTATTGAACCTGGGTATGTCTAGTGTTCCCAGCATACTGTCTGGGGCCTTATTGCTAACAGGACTTAATCTTGCTATACTCTCTGCACTTTTTATAACCATATTCTTATCAAGAGGAATTAGCAAAGGCTAAAGGTCTTTGCACCTTGATGTGCCAGTCACCAGGCACTAGCCCACAGCAGCTGTAGATTACAGCAGTTTTTGCTGACTTATTTTATGATGAGAAAGGCAGCTGCAGGATCACAGGGGCACAGAGCCCATCAGCCAACTGATGACAGTCAGGTCCTAAATGTACATTCCTGGCTACACAATTTAATGGAGATGGAAAACACATATTAAAGTGACGAAAGGCTGGAAACTGCTACTGCACAGCCACTACATTCAAACATCAAAAAGCCCTGTACATATTATTTAGAGAAAAAACAGTGTCAAGCTAGAAATTCTTTCTATATATAACATCCTTTTTCCAATAGCAAGTTTGTAACAGCAAAACTACCCATCAGATATGGAATTAGCTGAGCAGTACAAGCTGCTCCAAAACTTTCGTCTGCTCCAGAATAAACTCCAGTCTTTTTTTCCAGTAAAGCAGCTGGAGCTCCTAAAATATTTTGCACTCTAGTGGTTAGGAAAAGACATTTAGTAAATGAAATCTCTTGTTCATATGTTTAAAGAAACAGTCACAATGTCTTACATTACTTTGTGCCTAAAATGATGTTAAGTTTGAACTGTCTGCTCTGTACTATCTATGACAGTCTCATGTACATATAGCTTGCTGAGAAGAGTTTCATACAAGAATTTAAAAATAAGCAAGGATACTGCAGTTATTTTACAGACAAAAAAAAAAAATCAGAATCTAGAGAGATACAGGTATCAACAAGGTAAAAGAAAAAAAAAGAATTTAAGTAAAACAAAAATAAAACAACAAATTATAAGAGCAAAAAGATACATAAACAACAAGAAAATTTAACAGTAGGAATAAATATGAGTCAGCCTATCAAAGCACAACTAACAATTATAACACACCACTTTCATCAAAATGTTATTCTGTATATAATTCAGTCATGTGTAAGCATAATCCTTAGTCAGACTTTGGCGCCTGGACCATTTATTTAAGCAAGAAGACAATTTGCTAACTTACCTGCTTGCTGCATGCATATACCATACAGGATAAACAAGTAGAGACAGTGCTGCAGCTTCCATCTCCAGTGACAGCACCACATTTCATTTACATGAGACATCCTGAAGGATAAAAAAAGCAAGTAAAAATTCAAAACACTTTAAAATAAGAAAATACTGTTCTTAGTGAATCTAGGAACTAGCATTAAGTAAGGCTGAAAACTTGAAAATTTTGTTTTGCCCTAGTATAGCTTGAAAACACAGACAAATATCTATTCTTCCTACAAAGGATCAGAAATGTTGTTGCCTGGTTCTTAACTTAAGACAAGGGGGAAGGGTAGTCATCACTGGGCCTCTAAGATGCAGATAAGGTGATATTTCAAGAAAAGAAACAAACAAGCCTTACAGATATGGTTAGAAAGAGTTAAGGTGTGCTTCAGTTTTCTGAAGACTGCAAAGTTTTGTCTACATAATTTAGGTATACAAATATTTTCGCTGTTTAAATATACATATATATACACTCACACATACGTAATTGTTATTAACTGGAAAAAGATGAGGTGCAAGAATTTGCCTACGCTCTTGATCAGCTCTTCCATAATTTTTAGTGGTAGCATTTTGATAGCTACGTCTTCTGCCAACAACTGAAACTTTTGCCAAAATCTAGGGGTGCTGTCCAGCTGTGCTACCAGTGAAGTCAGGGACATGTTTGTTATTTAATAAAAACCTGGAATTAAACAAAAACCATTATTATTTATAACTTGAAACTACAGTTTCCTTTGCCTTCATGTGCATGTGACATTTAATGGCTAAATCAAAATAATTCCTCCATAATGGGCTGAAGGAGAAGCAAGAAAGATGATCCACAACGATTATGATCAGAGCTTTAACCACACATCCAAAATGAATGGTTCTCTGTTACACTCCTGTCTCATTTTATTCAACAAGTTAGCAATGAGGAAAGGAGAGGAACAAATCACAGACCAACCATATTACTTTGACCAAATTCTTACCCTTCTCTTTGACAATGACAGTCAGTAACAGGCTTTAGTTCAACCAGATATCTAATAATACTGGAAGATAATCTCTAGCAGAATCCCCAAAATATTTCACAAGTCTATTGACAGCAACAGCATATAAGGAAGAACCACAAAGACACACTGACGAAGACAAATACCCTCCAGGACACTGTGTACTAAATTCAGTGGCAAGAAAACTTCATTTTTCTCAACTTGAGAAAAGAGCCTTCCTTCTGCTCCACAGACATTGTTGTGAGCCTGCTAGCAAAACCTGAAGGCAAATGTAAACCTTCCCCTAGTACTGGTTCCTGTTTCTTCCCAAAGTGAAGCTCTGTAATGTAGACTAGCCGAACTTAAAGCAGCGAGATAAACCATTGTAAAGGAGCAACTAATGTTTCAGTTTTAAAAGTTCATTAAACCACTTCTATGGGCTAGATGCCAATGGGCCCAGGTAAAAGACACTTCAATAGAGAGCTCCAGTCAGTTGAGTTTCACTTCAATGCAGTGTTACGTGGCAAAAGCATCTGATTACAAAAGAAGTTCAGTTCTTCATGGAACGTTGTATCAAATTAGGGATTTGAAGCTGATTTATTCCTCTGAGATATTGTAAAGTCAAACTTAACAAGTGTCAAAGACAAGCACTGAACACACTGGGCTCTGAAACATAAGAATCTCTTTGATGAAGCCAGACACGCAAAATAACTAGATTATCAAACAATAGAATGATTGTCCTCGCCTTAAAGACCTATAAATACCCATTGAAATCTCAGACAACAGAATGCTGAGGTTTGGGAACTGTTCAATGTAAATAATTCATAAATCCACAATGCTCTTAGTATTAATTTAGAAAACTTACTTTGAACAGAAGTCTTTTTAAAACATGAAGACAGTTACACATATGAATGCATATAACTTGCATACGTACACCTCACAGAGAGGTCAAATGGAGATGCCGAAGGTCATAGTATGATACAAAAGAAATACAGAAGAATACAGCTATTTCCACAGAAGGAATTTACATCTACTGATAAGATAAGCACTAGTGCAGTGCATAGTCATCTATTGATGAAAACTTGAGGAAGTGATTACATTACTGGACTTTTCTTTACAAAAAGACACAGCAGAAGTTATTGGGCTAGGAAACTATCACAAAAAAATTTAAACTCATAACTAATGTGTGTTCATTTTCATCTTATTGATACATTTTCTTTGTGTTGCTGCAATCATCACTTTTGATATCTCTGTAAGCTCACATGGAAAAATAACATGATAAATTTCCTACTGCCCAGATCTGAAGTGCATCTGTCTAGCCACATCTCCTTCAGTGTCCTTCTCAAAGAATCTGTATTATTCTGACACAGATATTATTTAATTTGTCCAACTTCTGTTTGCTAATGTTTGCTTGCATTGTGGTAACACTTACAAGCCAGGGCTCTACAGTGTTAGGTTACAGTCTGCACGAGTCAAGAACGATTTCAAGAACACAGACAGTCAGCAACAGAGCAATACACAAATGGTGCAAACCAGGCAGGAAACAAATGACTATCAAGACTTCTCCCCAGAGGAAAAGGTTAGATAATTATACAACTACTATAAAAATTGACAGTTCTCTACCAAAATAAACAAATAAATACATATAAAAACATCTAGCCTGAATCCTCTACTTACATTCTCCATTGCTGAAGGAAACAGCACATTCTTTCAGATAAAAGAAATGATTAAAGGCTTATCAAAGAAGAATGACCAAAGCAGAAGCAAGCTGCCAAAACACTTGACTAATGCAGGCATCAACTGTCAGATCTGTTTCTTTTGGAGAATACTTTGGGGAAGACCTATGGTTATCCATGGAACAAAGCACAATCTGTAGCAGTGCTCATACTTGAGAAAGAAAGTCACTTATTTGCACATGCTTGAGATCTTGTATATAAAAAAAGTCAGAAATCAAAAGCCTGATTGCTCACAATGATGTGTAGAATACCACTGTTCACACAAGATAGTTTCTTGAATGGATGTCAGCTAACTGACAACAAAAAGGCTTCTTCCATACTAAAATCCATCTCTTACAGTTTTATATGGCAGACTGCCATGAAAAGTAGTTAGAGCAACAAGTAAATACTTGCCTGAAAGGAAAGAAGTATTTACTAAAGGTTCATTTTCTTGATTACCAAGATCTATTAATCCCTAAAGCAGAACCAAAACAGCGTACGAATAATTCAACAGAGAAATTAGCGAACAGCTCTGGGCTAGTTTACATCAAGGGATGATCTGTGGCATGGTTAACTGCTGCAATACCATTGACTGTCCAAGAGACTCAAGACCAATAGGTATCATGCTCTTTTAAAAAAAAATAAAAAATAAAATCACAGAATTATGGAAGTTGGAAGGGACCTCTGGAGATCATTCAGTCTAATCCCTGCTAAATCAGGTTCCCTACAGTAGGTTACACAGGAAAGTGTCCAGGAGGTCTTAAGTATCTCCAGCGAAGGAGACTCCATGACCCCTCTGGGCAGTATTCTTATCATTTAATATGGTAGAAAGACAGAGAGATGGGATAACAGAGCAACAATGTGCTAGAACACACCAAAACATTAAGTAAGCAAGCAAACCATAATAAAGATGATAAGTCTGAAACTGGCTATCTCAGTCTTTAACCCTAGATAAATCAAAAATTGCTTAGCATAGCCCATAGTGCTTTCTTTACTTTGTTTCAGTTTAAATGAAAAAAAGTACTGTTCTTTTCCCCACTGATAACAAACTAGCAGCTCTGAACACGTCATAGTATACTGTTCGAATGAGAATCAAAACCAATATTTTACCAAGTGCATTTGGGGTCTGTTAGGACACCAGCTGTAGTACCTCCATTACAGTTTGATGTCTCACAACAGCAGTTCCTTTCATGTGTTTTATTTGCACATACACACACACACACAAAAAAAGTAGAGTAATGAGAAAGTGTCCTTCCATGGAGCCTTACTGAACTACCAGCTTTTCTATGAACTTGCATTATGACACTGTAGACACTATAACAAGGCCAGCTATGCAATTCAATAGTCCACTCTACAGCTACTTTCATTTCCTATAACATAGGGAGACAATGGGCTTATTCACAATTCATTCCAGAAGAGCAAAATAGACATGTAATTTATCTAAGCCATAAATGGATGGTAACAACACAGTTAAAGATTAAATTAGTGGGAGTCTTGCTACATATAACTAATAAACCTTTTACGTGCCAGCAGTCAGCTAGAGCAACCTCATCACCTTTTAGGGAGTAGAGTTCTCGGCAAGAAAATGCACATAAGATGTGAATAATCCTGAAGCATTTCATTCGTATACTGTGTGGCCTCAAATCATGGAACAGCTATTTGAATACACCATCTTCCTTGTTCAAGGCTTAGGCAAAGTTCCCCAGAGTGGGATGTGAATTCTGCCCCAGGCAAAGTGACTTTCTTTGGTCTCTGGCATGTCTAAAGCTGGCACGAAAAAATTGTTGCTGACAGTTTCAAATGAAAAGATAGATAACATCAATTTCACAATTTTTTTTCTCATATAGGTTGTAAACAAAAAGGTCTTAAGTTTAATCACTCTTACGTGGAGCTGCAAGTGAAGGGTGATTACAATTCACATTTCAGTTCTCGTGAATTAACAAAGGAGCAGGTCTTAACTTTGAAACCCGGGCTGTGAAGGATTTCTGTGAGCTTAATTACACAACATCATGCGAAACTTCCAACCTGTTAACACTGACATGTTCTTAATTATTCTTACAGCCAACTTTGAAAACACCCTCACCGAATGACACGAAAGTAATGACACTGCCCCATGATTTAACAATGCCAGCTGCAACAGAGCCGCCCCAACACCTTGGCTTCCCTTCCAAAAAGAACTTTCACGAGTCGCAGGCAACCCATTTGCTGGGTATGGGTCACTCGGTGGCACCACAGCGCTCGCTCTCTTCGGGATCCACTCTCCTTTGCACTTGAACTTTCCACGATAATAACTACGGGAAAACTCTCCCCCGTCCCCCTGCGCTGATCTCCTCCAGGTCCTCCCTCCTCTCCCTTCTCACCTGGCACCGGCAAAACGCCCGACCCCAAAACCGACAGCACTTTGCCTTACCTTCGGTAAGAGCGTGTCGGGAAAGGCAAAACATTTGGAAGAAAGCACCCAGAGGCTGTGACAGTGCCTGCCCGGGGTCGGACGGATGGGTGGGCAGGCGAGCCGGAGTCCCTCTCTGCCTCCCCTCCCGTGTACCGGGATGGTTTTATGGACCCCGCCCAGTCCTCTCTCTCCCTCCTTTTCCCTCCTTCCCTCCCTGTGCTGGCACCGCACCTGGAGGGCTCCTCGGCTGGGGCTGGGGCGGCGGTGGCCGAGCCAGAGGTTTCGCTACTTGCCTCCGAGCGGGGAAGAGCGAGTGGAGAAGTCCCGAGCGCGAGATTACAAAGCTGGAGAAGAGGCAGCGGCCGTCCGGGAGCCTGCGGGGCACGATCGCGGCTAAACCGGAGCCCGGACGGGGCAGAGCCGCGGCTGTCCTGCCCTCCACGCTCCCGACGCGAAACTATCCCGTTTCCCCATTCCTTCAGCCCTACCTATCTGCACTGCTCCGACCTGGCGTTACTCATCACCCACCGCGGGGCGGGGGCGCGGGGAGCCCTGCCTACCTGGCACGACCGAGGGGTGATTCGCGCTGCCCGGGCGTCCGGAGAAGAGACTTACATGCTGACATTACGGGGCGGTTCTCCTCCGGCTCTCAGCCACCATCCTCCCCCTCTGCCGTTCGCTCAGCCTCTGGCCCGCTCCCTCGCGGGCTCCTCGCAATGGTCATCGCTATTTGCCCACCTCTCTTCCACACCCGCCCCCGCACACGCCAACCGCGGTGGCCGTGACCGCGCCGAGCGCTCCTCCCCCCGCTCCCCGTCCTCCTCCTCCGGAGCCGCGGTACACCCCAGCGCGGGACCTACCCGGGGAAGCTCCGGGGCCGCGCCCCGCCGCTCCGAGACGGAGACGCAGGCCCCTAACTCTGTGAGCAGCCCGGGGTGCGCAGCCCCGGCGGCATTCGGAGCGAGGCGAAGTGTGAGGATCTTCTTTGAGGCGCATGAGGGATGGAGGAAAGATAGACGGAGGCGACGCATCCCTGCCTCGTTTTCTGAAGCACGCAAGGCCATGTGCTGCTCTCACAGTGCTGGCCCACACCTCTTTCCTGGCCATCGCTGTGGGAAGGTGATAGTTGACGCCGTGCACTGGTGGTCTGGAATTGGTTTGCTCCACTGCAGGGCGCGGTACCGCGCTCGAGCTGAGTGTAAAAGCATTGAAATGATATCAAAGGAACCATGGCAAAACACAAGGTCACAAAGTAGGTCCAAAACTTTCACTGTTCTCCTGGGATCTGGGCTGGCAGGGAAGGATAAAAAGAGAGAAGTCTTGGCGTAGGAAATCATTCAGTGAACTTACCAGCATGCAATGCCAGTTAAAAGCAAGCGGAGTTCTTCTATAAGGAAGAAATAAAGAAATAAGAAAACATTACTAAATTTTTCATGAACTTTATACTGAACATTAATATTCACTCATTCTGGTCAATTTTTACTATCTGTCTTTATATAGAGCTGTAGGCTTCCTGAACATGTTCCTGAGCACTCCTTGACAGCTGGACGAGATGATCCCAGTGGCCTTTTCCAACGTCAATATTTCTGTGATACTATTCCTTTTGTTGTAACCTCCTGGCACTGGCCATGGGCATGGGACCTGCAGGGTCAGGGATAATCAAGCCCCAGGGCAAGCATAGAAGACTTTCCCTCACCTGGTGGGCTCTGGCCTCTGAACAGCATTGTTCTGCCTTCCACCCTGCCTGTCTGAAGTCCCAGGATGAGTCGCCCCAGCAGACTTGGGTGTCACAGGGACAGGTGTGTGTCATCTGCCCTCCCAGACCTGCAGTCAGCTGCTCTACTGCTTTCTGTAGGAACCATCTGCTCACTTTCAGTATGTCTTAAGTCTGTAAAACAACTTCAAATTGCATTCTCAATGAGTTCAGTGTATTGATGCAGGTAAGACTTACTGTATTACGTATGGCCAGTTTGTGCTTAGGTAATAAACCTGTAAGTTCTTGCCACCTGGATTTATTATACTCATGCATTTACGTCATAAATGAAGTTTCTGCATCTAAAGTGCATTGGACTTGCTGTACAGGTGCAGATCAATAGAAGATTACAAGTAATATCTCCTGGGCATATTGGACTCACTGTGTACGTGACGCGCACAGTGAGGTAACAGCATCTGGAAGATGTCAGTCTCCTGTTCATGTGCAGTTCATGTCTTCTGGCTATGCTGGAAACTTAATCTTCCTTTCCTGCTCGGAAGGTATTAGTGGTAACTGTAATTCCGGAGCCTGGGAATCAAGCAAAAAAGAGGAAAAGAAGAAACAACTGGATTTTACTTTCGTCATGCTTTCATTGAGTTGTTTTGTATCGGAAACACTGGTCCAAATATAGATATGTTATATACATATGTTGCTGCACGTACATATATATGTAATTATGTATATAATTATGCATATGACAACTTGTACCCATATCCAGACATTTCTGAGAAATATATTTGATTGTTCCCCACTAAATGGCTTAAATTTTGTCAGTCAAAAACCACACAACAAGAGAGATTCTATATCAAGGGAAAGGAGGGAGGACAGTGGTGGCAAGTGCTTCTTGCTCCCGAGGTAGCTTTCTTCTTCACACAAGGGAGAACTGCTACTTCAGGATCCCAAAAGCTGTTTGGGAATTGACTGTGCTGCCCATGGGGATAACTTGCAGGGCAGATTTGCTGGATGACAAAGTAGCATTTTGCTGGAGACTGTCTCAGAGATTCAGAGCAGCAAAGAAAAGAGCAGCAGCTCAGGAGAAAATGGCCATCCTCATACGGCAGTAGCTCACTATGCCATGTCTACCCTTTATCAGTAGCAAAACTACTTGGTGTAGGGTGTACACCTGGAGAAAGATTACTTCTCTGAAGACAGTACTTTTTGAATCAATGATGAGGCATCACATCACTGTTAAAACAAGTTCCTTCTAAGAGTAGCAGACATCTCCTTAACAGGTACAGATACTTCTTACTAACGTCCATGGTTGTGGGATTTGCTTTCAAGACCAGTGTGGATAAGAACAATGCTTGGAGTTTCAGTGTTTGCAGAACTCTTTGCAGTTTCACAGAAGCTTGCTGTCTGCTGTGTGTCATTCTGCTGCCTAGTAAGAGAGTTTGTGTGCATGTATTAAAGTGATTTCAAGGTCTCTGTTTCATAGTGAGAAACTGCAGGCTACCTCACAAGAACTGTCTCAGGTTGACATTTCACGCTGTGTTCTGCACAATATTCATAAAAGGAAAAAACGTCATTAAAGTCTGGGAAACAATGCTGTAATCAAACATCTTTTATATGGATTATAAGAGGGGTAACAACCAGAAGACTTTTTATTCTTTTCTTACTGAGTTCACAGAGGAAATGATGTTTATTAAACCAGAAGCTATGGAGGCTGAATGTTGTTAGGGACAGGGATAGTGTATTCTATGAATACACCAGTGTCATGAAATATGAATAGTGAAATATTTCATATGAATTTTGTAGCCCCTGATTGTTTCAGCTTTGTTCATATTTTTTTAAAACCTTCCTAGTAGGATGATGTCCTTACATTTTGCACAACACTGCATGTGTCTCTCTGAAAGTATTTTATAAGAATGTTAAAGAGTGTTCCATGAAATAGTAATACGTGCTGTCGCATTTTATACATGGATACTTCACTTCAAAGTTTTAGAAACAGGATTTTTTCTTGGAACTTTTGTTCTGAAACTTTCCTCCTTTCCTATATCAATCACTTTAAGGAAAAGCTGTGTTTATTTTCCTAAGAAGTGTGAATACTGAAACATTGGTGCCTGTAACAGTGCAGAAAACACTTGAACATACAACAATATAAAGGAAGCTTAAAATAAATAGTACAACACTATAAACCTATCAAGAAAATACAAAATCGTATGCATTTTCAAAAAGACCAAGGGAAAAAAATAAATTGGCTTTATACCCTACAATCATTCCTGGCTTTCTGCCTAGCCATTCTCCTATCTTGAAGAAAACATAGTAGATACCCCCAGCTGAGTTTATAAGTTCAAAGGTGAGCTCCCAGAAGTTGGTTTTGAGAATCAGAGTCTGGACTTTGATCTAAAAAGTGGAAGGAGCAGGGCTAATCTGGACTGCTATTCCCAATATTCGTGAATTTCCTCAGAGTGTCACGATACAGAAGGCAGGCTCTGTCTCATTATGCTTTAAGTAATGTAGTCTTTAATATCCTGCAAGTCTTTTTTTTGAGAGTCTTTTATCGCACCCAAGATTAATCAGATTTCCCAAATCAGGTCAGCCTTCTTTACCCCTCGCTCAGTTATAGCAGAAGCCACCTTTCACAGTCTAGAGAAGAATCTGCCTCAACTTTTGTCTTTTTTTTCTTTGGAGTCTTCCAGAAGGTCTCTAAATATATTCACCTTCCTTCTTTTCCTTTGAGAGATCATGAAGAGTCTGATGAAATGTCTCTGATGAACTGCTGACACATGGCATATACAGTGCCTGTATACACTGTACTAAGTAAAGTTCTGTGAAGCCCATGTCTTCAAGCAAAGCAAGAGACAGTCCAGGCAGCAAACTCATTCTCACAAAATATTTTAAGTTTTTAATCACTGTCGTTCTTCAGAGCCCAATGCATCTCACAGAATTATTAAGGTTAGAAAATACTGTAAGGTAGTCTAGTCCAAACATCAGCTTATCACCACCATGCCCTCTAAACCGTATCTGTCAATGCCACATTTACATGTTCCTTGAACACCTCCAGGGACACTGACTCCACCACAACCCTGGGCAGTCTGTGACAAGAAACATTTCCTAATATCCAGCCTGAACCTCTCTTGGCACAACCTAAGGCAATTACCTCTCATCCTATTGCTGTTACCTGGGAGAAGAGGCCAATCCCAACTTGGCCACGATCTCCTTTCATGTCATTCAGAGATTCTCCCCTGAGCAACCCCTTCTCCAGACTGAACAATCTCAGTTCCTCAGCTGCTCCCCATAAGATTTGTGCGCAACTCTTCACAACTTTGTTGTCATCTGGATACATTTCAGGTCCTCAATGCCTTTCTTGTAGTGAGTGGTCCAAAACTGCACGCAGAATTTGAGGTGTGGCCTCATGAGTGCAGAGGTACAGAGGAACGATCACTTCCCTAGTTCTGCTGGATACACTATGATACTTTTCCTTACCCTTGATCAAACATTCTGGAGCCCCTAAATACTAGTCCACTGGAACACGCTCTAAGTGGTATTGTTGCATATGTTTCTTATTGGGGGTGGATGAGACGATGCTGGAAATCCAGGTTTGCCTGTTTATAAAGGCAAAAACCTCCCAAATTTCAATTTCTATCAAGGGGAAGAGAAATCTCTGAGCTTCTTCCCAGTTTCAGATCAATGAACTTGGCAGTAATGCTCACATTACAAGATTCACACAGCAGTGTATTAACATCAGAACTTGTAGGATGATGTTGGTAATGTCAGTGAACAATTACTAGGGGAACAGCTTCTGAGAGTTTCAAGCAAAGTGGGTTTCTGGTATCTGAACAGGAAGATAAACTCAGTTAGCAAGAGCTCTTAGAGTCATAGAAGCTGTTATCTGTAGTGTGTTGCGAAGCACCGGGGGAAGTGGCATAGCAAACAGAAGATACTGAATGTATTGGATACTGAGACTTCATCAAAGAAATCGTTCATTTTTACTTAGTATACTTTGAACTTATTAGTTGGATCTATTTAAATGTGACACTGATATCTAGTGTCTCCCTCAGAATATTTGTATTGGGTAGAAACAGGTGGTTTTTGTACAAAACTGAGATAATCTCTACCCATCAGGATCTGTGTTCTATCCTAGCATGTATGAATAAATACTTGGCTGATATGAGAACGAACACTCATCCCTGACAGCTTCCATAATGTTAACAGATTTGTATTTCATTCTGAGTATGTCATGTATCAATTGATCAAATATTAAGGAGAAAAGGCCTTCAGCTGAACAGCCTACTGTTTCTGATACCAATCAGAATGATTCAACTCTAATTCTGGATTCTTGATCTTTTCAGTCATAGACGAACCAGTTCGGAAGAGTTAATAGAACAGTCGTTTTTCACCTATTTTTAGAACCCAACTTTTCCTATAATACAATTTCTGGGCAAGATTTCTCGTTTCCGGTTTCTGTCCAGATGTTAAAGATTTGGAACAACTGGAAGAAAAGCTGATTTCATGGTATTTCCATCAGGTTCCACTAGTGGAACAACTGGAAACCTCCCGAGGAAAGCCCTTCTAAGTGTTCAGACTAGTTTTGCAGGCTTAACAGCATAGGAAACTTTGGATAAGCTTTGAAAAAGCATCAAAATGTTTGGAAGCTGGTAAGAACTGAAACTAAAATGAACATTATTAAGTTCATTCATCACTCATTTTAAAAGCCACACAAGTGATAATTAAATTGCAAGATCACAAAAATGGAAGTAATTGCACATTAATCACAATTGATTAACTGTTTCCCATTTCAGAAATGATATACTTCTCTTATGCAGAAACTAGATGCTAAACAAGTTCAACACTACATCAAAAAAGTTTTCAAAGGGCAGAAAGTTGCAGTTGTAGTGCAAAAGCAATAAACATGTACAAATATATACAAACCGTTCATGACTTTTAAGATAATGGAAGAAAATATGAGGCAGTGCAGTGTTTGAGGCTAAGTAGCTTTCAACTACTCTTCTAGAACTTTTCGTTGTGCTCAAGTCTGAGCTACATGAGTTACACAGCAGTATTTTAAGCCAGTACTGTATAGTATATTTTTCAAGACATGAGTAAAATATTCTTGCAATTCTACTTTTCAATATATTATTCAAGAGGAGCAGTATTGGTGAAAATTTGACTTCTCTTTAAATCTTAAATTCAATTTCTTGTGCATATCTATTGTAATGAATTATACAAGCATATTCTACAGGACAAGCAAGATTTATGCCTCTTACTTGAGCCTGAAGAACTAAATGGAATTGCACAGGTAACATCTGGTCTGGAAGCATTCAGATCCCCAGACTGAAGAATTAAATACATTTTAAAAGCTGAAACAGGTAAGACAGACTTTGGTGTGAGTTCAGAGCAATGATTAAATTTACTCTTCAGACTGCCAGGCCACAGCTAGTACAAAGAACAGTTAAAATTAATGAAGTGTTTCCCATTAGAAGTATGAACTCAGAGAAAAAAAATCCAATAACTGCAATTTTAAAGCACATTTCAAGTTGCCCACACCATCACATCTGAATGCTTGATAACATGGCACCCCTGGGAGAATACATGGCCTTATCCTTCTTTTCCAGAAAGGAACGGACAGAGAGATTAAGGGCAAAAATACAGAAAATTGCTCACATGTAAAATGTTCAGCCTGAAATCTCTAGTATAACGTTTTCCAGTGTGATTTTCATGTTGTATTTATAACACTCTAAAGGTCCATTGCTGCTGAGCTCAGGTGTAAGTACTCGGCTGCCCTCATTGTAAAGTTAAAAGGGGAGAAGAAATGTAGCTGTTAATCATGAAGTTTTGAACAAAGCTCAAACCTTCAGGAGGCTGCATTTGCTGGATGGAAGTTTACACCTAAACATATATAATTATTTGATTATTTTCTAACCATGTCCATCTCACTGAGCTTCTTTCCATGAATAAGTTTTATATTCACTTCTCTTTGATACTGGATCACCTATCCCCAGAACTTCCACTTAAGCCACTGCATTTTACCTCAACTTCATGTAAAACATACAATTTCTTGTTAGGACCTACAACTAAAGCAGAAAATATATTTGTTTGATCCTTCTACTGATAGATACGTCAAAATGAATTCAGAATTCCCAGATCAATACACATTTTCTTTACCCAAAATTGAATGTTTCCAGAACATTCATGTGTATTTAGGAATCCACAGTTCTGCAGACCTCCCAACTACTTCTTCAAATCTCTTCCTTTCACGGAATATAAAATTGTAAAAAATGCATTCAGTTTAAAACAAGAACATAAAAATAAAAAGCAAAGTTATATCCATATTAAGAGAATGATTATTAGAATGGGAATATCTTTTTTTTAATTGTGAAAGATGAATACTAGTACTGGTATTTATTTTCACAGAACAGCTGTGGAAAAAGGGAAGGAAGTCAGTTAGGGAGAAACACACACTGAAGCTTTTTAGACTGCTTTAAATCAGAGTTGTAATGGAAGATACAGTCTATGAACTGAATATGCTTAATTCATTGTGAAAGGTGAGGTAGATGCATATGTTTTCAATTTACTCATTTTTAAACCCTCCTGTGACTCTCATCACTAAAGCAGGAATGCGCCTACTGATATTATAACATGAATGTATAGCCCCATAGATTTCCCATTTAATGTGGGGTAAATCATAATTTATAAAAATGTATATATCTTTTATGTATAAAATCATAATTTATAATGTAGAATATGCTTATAATATATAATAT
>VXAB01002433.1:0-15722 GCA_013399175.1 Odontophorus gujanensis | reverse complement strand
AAAAAAAAAAAAAAAAAAAGAGATGTTGACAGAACAGAAATTGCTTTGTGGTACAAGTTTATTTAAAACCATTGTGACAGACCTGAGCATTATGAGGAAATATTTCTTATATAAAGAGGACATACGTGAGCCAAACCAATCAGTAGTTTGAAACCACTGAGGATGAGTAATTTTATTAACTTTTCTGAAGGTCCATTAAAAAGAAATTTGTCTCATTCTGTTTCCAGAAGTGCCTGTACTTGAAGATATTTTTGTTTTCAAAGAGCTGACTTAACTGAGGAATAAGTTTGCAGCAGGCAAACAGGAGGTGAACATTTCCTGAGCAAACCACCAGTATGGATCCAGCAGTAACACTGCTTCCTACCTTGTACTTCTGAAACATTAAAATGCCCTAATAGGCATTTGTTTTATTGTTTGATTTATTTTAGCAGTTTGTGCTGCTTGTCTCAGACATAGCATATGCATGTAGCAGAAATCCTACTGTTTTTTAGGACTGAAATGCCACATAGATCAGGCATGTTCAACTCCAAATCTTGGAGATAATTCAGACCAAATTGGAGAAGTCATGTGTTGGCATCGTTGTTGAAGAAGTTTGCAGACTGACTGGAAATGGATCCCCTAACATGACTAAAGAGCATCATCCTGCTTAGGCCCATTTGAGGAAACTGTGTGAGGGCACAGATGTTCGTGCTGGTACTTTGTTTTGTGCAGATACAAGGAGTGCCTGTCCTGGCCAAGCAACCCATTCACCACCCAGTATGTGCTCCTGTGTGCCCTCCAGCATAGCATTCTCTCTTGGCACTGACAAGTGCAGGACTCCAGGAGAGTGGAAACCTGCCTGAACATTTGGTCCTTGAGCAGTATATTAGGCTTCAGAAATAGCTTTTTGGATTCCTTGCTTTGCTGCTGCTGCCTTCTGTCCTTGGTGGTACTGAGGGCTTGTTGTTCTGTCAGAAATGGTCTGATGGACCTACCAGGATATGCACTTATGAAATTACTAAAATGGAGAAGAAATACTGAATTTACAGTCACCTGCCTGTCCATAATCACCTCACAGGAGATCCTCTTCCTAAAATCCCCATGATTTTCCTCTGTCCTCCCCAGGAAAGTCCTTGTTGCCATTCTGACCAAGTCTATTCACCTTTCCTCCGTTTTTTGAATCTTTGCTGTCTGTGCACTAATTTAAATTTCTTGCTCTAGCTTTGAAGTCTACCTGCCTTCATTTCCCACTTGCTTTTATTTCACACTGTTGTCAGTATTATCAGCCTCATTCCTCTCCTCCTCACTCTTGATTCTCCGTGGTGCATTTCAAGATGTCACTTCTCAGACAAAACATTACACTTTCTACTTTTCAACTCCTTCTTGTCTCCATGTTTTTTGCCTTGTTGCTTCTTGCGTCAGAAATGCGATTACTTTCACTGATCTCTGAGAGTCTTCAGGGTCTCTTTAAAGCCTACATTTTCTTTTTAAATTTTTTCTGACAGGATTTTGTTATGTGAGGTATAATCCACCTCAAATGTGGTTGCTAACACTAATATTTAAAAGTTCCATCCCTTGTGTTGCCATTAATAAATGTTGGGAATGAATTGTGGTCTTCTGTCACACAGCTGCAAACATTGCAATAGGATAGTTTATTATGCAATTGCAAATCTTGCTGGACAGGGCCTGCAGCACAGGATATTGCTCACCTGTAGCTGCTGCAGCAATGCTGAGAAGTGTTGCATACACCTCATGATTTTGTGTTGCTGAATCTTTAGTGTCCTTGCTGAAGGTAATGAGGCTACAAAGACCTCGGGCAGCAGAGTCTATTACTCCTTTAACCTTTCTAGAGAGGGCAATTACACCGCTTTCCCATACAGTGCGATGACCTCTGTCCTTCTGCTTTCGTAACTGAGGAAGAGAATGTCTCTGAGTTGCTGCCTTGCACTGTGGAGAGATGGCAAAGGTCAAAAGGATTGAAAGTGAAAGGCTAGGATCAGCAGTTTAGAGGTGGTTATTAATATGCTGATTTACTGTCACTTGAGTCTAAAGAGACTTTTCACAATTGCTTGCCATGTACATTCTCTTTAAAATGCTGATTTTTTTCCCTCATAAATCTAATTACATTTTAATAAATTGCTTTTTATTTTTGGGTGGTTGCTGACTTACCCCTTACTCCCATGCAGCATCATAGTTGAAAACAAAATCTGTGTGAGTTTGTGGCAAAGTTACACTTTGGTGAATCTTTAAACTGTAAGAAAACAGTGAGTTATTTTTCCCTTTTTCTTCGTAGGCTTCTAGTTACACAAAGTGCCAACAACAAGAAAAGATATATTCAGCCTTGAAAATCTGAATTATTTAGTATTCTCCACAAAGTAATAACACAGGTTGTTGAAGTTAAATTATGATATCTGGATTAAATCATTTCATCTTCTGGAGCTCTATGGGACAACGTGTGAACTTGCCTGAAGTCAGAGAGCCTGGCATAACTAAACTCTTGAGGCCAAATTTAATTCCTAACTCTGTCCCTGACTTCATTACTTTAATCAAGTCATGACCTTTCTTTGCCTTGGTTAACCTACAGTATTGGATATAAATAGCCTATAATCTTGGAGATTTTCTGAGAATTAATTATTATTAATGAAATGAAAAGGCTCCATGATGTGCAGACTATTTTTATTTATTATAATTACTTATTATTAATTCACTGAAACTTCAGAAAGTTCTATTGTAGGCTTCCTGTGACTCAGATTTTTACATTACTACATTTGTCCTCCGCTATGACTATTTGGTGCCTTTACCCAGCTTAAAAAAATGTTGCAGACTAGCTTCAAAAAAAGCATGGGACTGTTGAAGGAAAAGGGAATTGGCTTAAAAACAAATCTGGGGAAAGTTAGTGCCTGCTGGTCCTGGGCTGTGATCTTGACAAACCCCTTTGACTCTTAAAGGACCATTCATGCATATAGGCCCAAGTTCAAGACCTCAGCCTCACCCCAGCGCTGTGCATTTCCAATTGCCACGGCCCAGTCTTAGAAGTAAAGCTTTAGGCAGGGGACCAGCCTTGACAGTGCCATGTACAGAGGTAAAGCTGTGTAAGTGTGCTGAGGCTCTGCCTCTGCCCACATGCAAAGGCACTGCAATTGGTTGAAGCTCAACAGAGTGACGTTGTCTTCACCTGTCACCCAGATAGTAACTGCTTTTTGGGTTTGGTTGGTTTTCATGTTAACAAATCCATTCAGTGGTGCTCTTATAGCAAGTGGTCACGTGCCATAAAAGCAAGCTGCATTCCCTATCTGTCACAGGATTGCCAAGGAAGGGAAGGCATGGGTCTCGCTCTTTCTCCTAAACATCTTCATCATGTGAAAGGGATAGAAAAGCTTACATAACCAGAGAGAAGGGAGCCCGAGAGGTGGCACGCTAGGGCTTTAGGGCACAGAGTCTGGAGGGTGCTTACGTCTTGCTGCAAAGAAGCACTGAGCTTTGTAAGCAACGTCTGCTGCTCAGACACTTGTTCTCTTCATCTGAAATACAGCGAGGATGACAACTGTGGAAAAGGGAGCTTTCTTTTATTTTATTTTTTATTTTTTCACACTTCAAAGCAATTTCAGTTCCATGGGGGTTGTATGCATTGAAGCTTGGGAATCCTGACCTCGACCAAATGTGCTTTATGGCATGGAGCTGTGGTCTTATATCTTTTCTCATTTGGTCGTACAATGTATCATTAGTTGAACTGTTGCCCTAGTGCTTACCATGACTGCCTCTTTGAGAATATTGAATTTCTATCATCATTTAGGTAACAGACTGCTTGAATATGAATGTGTCTTTATGGTTTTGCGAAGCTCTTAGAACATGTTTGAGTGATGCATGAATAATGACCTTAAAATAAATCAGCTTTATGCTATTAATCCAGAGGAGCAAATCTTTCATGAAGCACAGAGACTAAATACAGTATAATGCAACACGCAGAACAATACAAAGTTTTCTGTCCCTTTACTCTCCAGATGTTACGTGCCTGACAGAGAACAACGAATCTGCTGATGTCTCTGAATGCATGAAATGGGCTGGACCTATGCCACCTCTTGTACAAGACTGTCACATTCCCTGCAAAGATGACTGCACATTTACCTCTTGGTCTAAATTTACAGCGTGCTCGTTTGACTGTGAATCAACAAAAACAAGGAGACGATCGCTCACAGGTAAAATATTTTCTAATACTTATCTAATGATGAGGCTCTTGAGTGATGTTTCTTAGATGCTGGTGAACAGATGTTGGAGTTCTGGAAAATCCCAGACAGAATAGTATTCATTGCTGATTGATTTTTGATCTGATTCTGATCATTGCCTTCTTTATGCATGTGCCTTTCAGGATGAGATTATTGCAAAAAAGCCTCAGTGGTGGGAAGCTGTTTCTGCATGCAAACTGAATGGTGACTATGCCTTGTGCAAGTTTATTTGACCTATTAATGTGGGAAACATGAAGCATATGTGCATATAAGAAGAAAGAGATACATATTTTTTCAGTTTTCGACTGTTGAAATCAGGGTAAAGTTTAAAACTGGGAGTTTTGTGCATAGCACTATCCAGTAGTTCAACAGGGCAAATTAATACCATGGATGAAGAAGGAACGGTATCATTAAAACAACTTTGTTTGATCTTTTGTATATATTCACAAAAAACTTTGGTTCAAACCATTTATTGGAACATTCTTCCATACTTGCTGTTGTGGTTCGTAATTATGTTATTTGAACGCTGACCAAACTGGAATGCTTTGTAACTCTAGGTCATTAATGGTTGGAAGCAACTTGCTTTATTAGGGTTTGTCTCCCCCCCACACAGCTAAACCGAGTCAAAATGAATTGCACTGTTTCCAAGTTTACAGTAAATTTGTTGTTGTTACCCTGAACATTCAGAACTTGTCATATCACTGTTTTGTGTCTGAGAGCTGTGGTGCAGATGGTTTTAGCATGCTCCATTTCTGGAGGTGAGCTCCACTGCTAGAAGTGAACCTTCAAAGACTTCTATTGTGAAGTGGAAAACTAGCATAGTCATAAGAGTATCTGCTGTGATAATGCCTGGGAACAGAATGGCAGCAAAATGTGGTGGCTACCACTGTTCCTTTCTTCTAGAAGCACTCATACCATGATTATTTTGTTATTCAGTTTGTTACTGCTGAAATGATCCAAGTTTTTTGTAAGTAGCAATCACAGTATATAGACATAATGGCATCAAACAGCCATTCACGAGTATGGCTCAGTATAAAGATTTTGCTTCTACATAAAAATCATTATTATAAAATGCTCTGTTGTTTCTGTCAAAGTATATTCTAAAATCTCATCCATATTGATGCCTGTATGTTTAAAGCAGTAGCAATCCTCCATCCCTACCAGATTAATATCTGCGTGATCTTACAGAAAATACGATACCATAAGAAAAAGGTGAATATTTACTTGCAGGTAGATTTAAATCTGAATTGTCATTATGAACATGTGTACAAATTGCAGAACAATATGGCCCTACCTACACTCTCTCTCATTCAGTTCTGCATCAGACATAGATCTGCTCACACAAGTGGACCAGAAATGGTTTCTATATCCAAGCTTTGATGGCTTGTCTCCTCACCCATACTAATTCGTAGTGGCTTCATCATATAGCTGGAGTATGAGCTCAGTCCAAAGACCCAAGAGAAGTGCTGTCTGGGGAGTACTTCATGGTGTTGAAGAGTCCTTTCTACACTTGTATTTCACCTTCTCTCTCAGGATGTATACACTGCATCTCCATGCAGAACATTCTGTATGTCTTTGAGTTAATTGTAAGAGCTCATTAATAATGTTATTTAGTGGGAGTCTGCTGATTGTTTACTAAGTATTTGCCTGCCTTCCCCTCAGTTTTCAGTATTATTCATTTTACTTTGTAAGTAATCGTAAACTACACACAAAATTAGTCATTACTTAAGAAGCTTATTAAAAACGTATCAAAATTCAAAGTCATTATGATGAAAATGCAGCTTTTAAGCCAGTCTTCAGTCAATAGTCAAATATTCAGTATATTATATATATATATATTACATTTTATGTAGAAATATATTTTCTTAATGTCATTTAGTTTTTATGTGTAGTACATGCTACCTGGTAGTATTTGTTAATGCTCAGTTTCCTACCAAAACTCAGAAACCACGCAGTCATGGCAAGCCCCAAATTCCTCTGCCACTAGAGAGTTCCCAATCTATTTAAAACCTTGAAGCATGTGGAGTTGTACCTCTTACTTGAATTTACATGTAAGTGTTGTTTATGAAAGTCAGAGAGGATAATAAAGGTTAATTCAAAGCTTCTCCATAGTACCATATGATAGCTGGGTTTGTAGATGCCAGTGTGGCACATCCCTGGGCTCCGGGTGACCAGCTGCTGTGCGGGCACGCAGGGAGATGGGCATGGGCCCAGGCACACAAAAACACATGCCTACCTGGGGCTCATTCCCCACTCTCATTTAGGGCTTGCCTGCCGTTGTAATGCCAGCTGGAAAAAAAAACCACGATGCTGGCATTATTTGATTTCTCTGGGCTTGTTATCCTTTTGTGATTGCAAACTTCACTTTCCCGAGGACTCTGGACATATGCTTTTCAGAGAGCTGGGGTTTGAAGGACAAGAGCATGAAGGGTTCTTCTCTTTGCAGAGATGCATGTTTGTACACAAACGGGTTTTGTTAAGGCCAACTCATGCTCCTGCTGAAATGACTGCTGGACTAGCAAGGGGGCTGTTGGGTATACAGCTTATTGTTTGTTTTCAGTATCACACTTGTCTGCAATTGCAAAGAGAAAACATTTCTTCTCAGATCAAAGCTTTAAAAAACTTTCTGTAGAAGTATTTTTAGAGTGTGCAAGATCCCTAAGGGGTGTTTGAGGATGTGATACAGATGCAGTTGTTAGTGAAGATGAATCTCCCCTTCTGCTTAGATGCCAAATACAAAGACATTCCTGAGCTCAGACAGCGTAAAGATTACTCCACTTCACATTGCCTAACCCATGCCAAGAAAGGCATTGATTTTACCTTTCAGAGGCTGTGCACAGGCCTTTTTTCTGCTTGAGCAATTGTAGGGATTCAGGGAGCATGGGTTCTCTCCTTTGCGTTATCTCGTTCCGGGGACCTCTTCTCATGTCTAGAAGTCCTCCAGGAGCAGGGTCTACAGAGTGCAGTTGCAAAGAGCTGCTCTGCAGGTTCATTTAAATGCTTCTGCTTTCCTAAAGTTGCTGAAGGAGAAAGATCTGCAAATAGCCTTCTTTTAAAGCCTGTTGAAGGAATAGAGCAAAAGAAAAGATTAAACCAATTGTAACCATTGAAATGCTTTCCAGCCCTGATAATTTACTGAGGATTATCTTTTCTGTTTTCATCAAAGTACAGTTTGTGTGCAGAGTGCATCTTTAACTAATTTGTAAAGTAGCCTCAAAGAAGAAGTTGTGGCTAATGTGGAGTCCTTTCTAGGTTGTCCTGGCAACCATTGATTGCAAGCAAATAGAGACAAAACAATCAATTTATTTGCATCAGATAATTAGAGAAAAGTGATATTATATTAAATTACAAAGCGTTTTCTGAGCAGACTGTTAGTACAACAAGGCTTTGCATTTTGCTCCTTGCCCTATCCATCAAAACAGTATTTCCAAGCTCTCCTGTTGCCCCTGGAGACAAATACATGGTCCTTGCACTCCAAAGCACTGGCAGCAGCAAAGAGATGCCTAGGAAATGTTCCTGGATATTAACATTCAGATTGTCTTGGTTCTAATGTGCTGAATTCCTGCAAGTATAAATAATATGACATGTCGTTATCAAAAGTAGCAGATGTTAAGCTAACGAACAGATTTCTCTGGTTGGAACAGGGAGAAGCAGAAAGCGAGACAAATGCCAGAACACAGAAGTTTATCCTCAGGTTGAAACAGAGCCGTGCCCCTGTGAGGTGTTTACCTCCCAACCCCATGGAAACTGGTCAGACTGCATTATCGGAGGAGGGAAGTTAGAGCTGCAGGCAGAAATGCAATCCCATGGGGATACCAAGGAGTGTGGAGAGGGTGTGCGGCTGCGAGCTATTGCCTGTTACGATCAGGCTGGCAGACTGGTGGAACCATCTCACTGTAGCAGCTCAGGTAAGGATTAAAAAAGCCAACAGTGCACAAGGTATGTAAATGGACCTGATGCTGAGTGCAGCCATCCACTCAAGGGTTCACTTTGGAGCCTGTCACAGGAGTGCAGCTGTGTGCTTGCTGGATTTCATGAGGTTGCTGCGACACAGCTCTACTAACTTCTTATCCTTCTTGCTACCAAGGTTTTCTGCCATCTGTCTGATGCATTTCTACAACTGAAACGGAATAGAAGAGCATAAAGTTGACTACACTGGTGGAATACCAGATGGATTTCTCTTGTTTGTATTAATTCCATAGAAGTCTAGATTAAAGATTAGAGGGACAAGTTGTATTTCAATCAGCATTTTCTTTGAAGATATCTCCTACTTCAGCTTTTACTTGGTTGTAAACTTCTATTCCTTTTCAGTAAAGCTGTAAATTCTTTGAGTTGTTTTCAGCATGGGATTTTCCTGATACAGTCTTATGTAATTGCAGTAAGTCTGTGGTGTCCTTGTTGTGCTGCTCATTACACGTGACTTCAGTAGTCAGTGGTCTTGTCCTTGTAATTTTCAGTCAGCCTTGAGCTCCAAATGATATACAGCATATATTCCAGCTTCACTGCTTGCTGGGACTCTAGGCTGTGCTTCTGCCCTAGAAGCAGTTTGTCTTTATTTATAATCTATATCAAACACATGCCTTAGAGGTGGGTCAAAAACAAAGCTGAAACAAGCAGAAGATGTCATTCCATGTGGGTGTTTTCTCCCTTCTGCTGTAATTTGCAGTTTATCGTAATCATTACTCTGAATTGATTTACAGGCAAAAACATCATCTTAAGAGCAAGTTTTTTACCCGTGCTGCCCCCAAAACACTAATGCTGTCAGGCTTCCAGCCAAAAAAAGCTTAGGACTCCACACTGTGGTACAGTAAGTTGGAAGACTTGGTGAGCTGTGTAATGGGAGAAGGAGAAAGGAAGTCTCAGGAGGAGATTAATAAATACAAGTGGAGCCATTAATGTTCCTGAGCAGAAGGGAATGGAGAGGCTGCTCTGTGGAGGGTCTTCAGGATGAGGATCAGCAGCCTGAGCTGCATGTGATAAAAGGAAAAAAAACAAAACAAAACAAAAAACCAACAAACAAACAAAAAAAAAACAAAACCAAACCAACACATCCTGATGAAGTGATNCAAACCAACACATCCTGATGAAGTGATTCAGTTCTGGAGTGAATTCCTCTCACAGCTGTTTATGGCTGTTCCAGCTGGCTGCACGGATTCATAAAGCAGCTTTCCGTGGTTTGTGTTTCAACAATGTGCTGTTGTACCAATTGATTATGCCTCTGTGGCCCATGATGGAGGAATGCTGTACCTTACCCCCGCAACGTTACCTTTTCTTCTGCAAAAAGGGAGCTGCTGAGCTTTGAGCGGTGGATTTGACTGTAGTGTCTTGCTCTTTTGAAAACCTCAAGGCTTTTATCACTATTAGAAAGAAGAGCTTGTCTATGTGTGGGGCTTCTCTGAATAACCTTGAAGCCTGTCAGTGATATTTATGTGGTATTTTTAATGGTCAGACTTTTCTTAGGGAGGTGATGGGGAGCAATAGCTTCAGGAGATAATTGTTGGCTTTCTTGTCTTCAGCTTTTTATCCAAGCAGAAATGATTGCAACAGGATCCAGGTCAGAGGCTACAGGGGTGGTCAGTACTGTACAGCAGAGTCCTCCCATACACACGACAGTCCAGTGAGGTGTCAAGCCTTTGGGAGTCCTGATCAGACCAAAGCAGTGATCCCTCAAAACCTTTCCTGAGTTGGATCCTGTACCTGCACTCCCACTTGCTACCCAGTGCTGGGCACCTTCCATTCTCTGCAAGGCAGCGCTGCATCCCTCTCTGGAGCATGTGGATGTTTCTGACTTTGGTCTCCAATTTTCATCGGCTGGGACCTGCCTTCCAACCAGAGCAGTTAAGTGGACCAATATTTATGGTCTCAAGAGCTGGGAGCTTTCAAAATGCACTTCTGAACATATTGTTGAATTAGTGATAGAAACAAATCATTATCCAATTAATAATTAGCAGGATGTTATTCAACCGAATAACAGAAGAGCAAATTACAGAAGTACGCAGAATTGCTAAGCCCTGAGAAATTATTCATGGTGGGTTTTTCTGAGCAGCTTAGTCTGTCTTGTTCACAATTAGAATCAGATAACCTTGTGACATTTTCTAGGTGACGATGTTTATATCTAATTAAGCCATGGCCTTACTTTTTATATGCCAGTCATTGCAATATTTAAGCGTTGCTCTTGCTTCAGGAGATTTGGAGGTAAGCATGTTCCTTTGGAGGTAAGCATGTTCCTTTTCTCTTTCTTTGAGCTCTTCTGACTTCTCTTTGTTTCCTTCTCTTGTCCTTTTGCCAGGACAGTGCTCTTTCTTTTTCTCCTTTGAGCAGAAGTGAGAATTTGTAAAACCTACTTTTTTTTGCTAGGTCTCTTTGAGGAATTTTTACAAAATGTAGAAAGACACATCTGAGGTTACAAACTTTGCCTTAGAAGCAGATTTAGGTTTGTCCCAGACTTGATAATACCACAAGAGCAAAGTATAGAAAAATAGAAGTGGTCAGTTTATAGCTTTTTTAGAGAGCAAACTTCAGGCTTTTGCCTTCTTGCAGGAAGGATTTTCACTTTCCATGACTGAAACCAGGCTGTTAAACTTCCGTAGGATTTAATCCACCTACATCAATGTGACTTACTGTGTGAATGTATTGGAGATATGTGAACATAACAATGAATTTGTGCCTAATGTGGAGATTAATCACTCCTCAGAGAGGTTCAGGGTCTGAGGCCCTTAAAAGTACAAATCTCAGACTCTTCTGAAACTTCTTTCTGCACCAGAGCTTTTCTTTGATGTCCAGGAAAAAAAACAGCTACACAGCATGTTGTTTTTTTTCGCATGACCAGCTTTTGTGATTAGTGTGCTGCTTTATTTTAGTAGTGTCATTATTTTCCTTGATGGCCCACTCAGTAAGCCCAAGAAATGTCTGACTTGCAGTTTCTAAACCGAACTAAATCTTTCCTCCTGGAGTTGGCTTATTCTCCTTTTCCTTTCTTTAATTTGGAAAGGTGATTAGGAAATTAAGGATAGAGGTAAATGAATCCAACTGTATTACAAAAGTATAATTGATAATTTGCCTCAATTAGTCCCTCCCATCAGACAACTTGATTGTCTTGCTTTCAGCTTACCTCTCCACAGTCACTGTTTGCTGGTTGGCATTTAGAGCATCCTCTTTGGATGTGAATTTGTGCTGCATTTGCTTCTTTCAGCCTGTCATCTGAGTTCCTTGTACTGGGTTTGCATTGCTGCCTCCTTTGTTTTGAATTATTTCATGTGAATCCTTTGCCTCTCAATTTTGTGTGCTGTGCCAATGGTTTTTTGTTGGAGGTGTATCTTTTTCATGTTTTTTTTTTTTTTTTTTTGGGGGGGGGTGGTGGGGTTTAAACCTTGGAAGACGTAGGTGCCTCATCTGTTCCAAATCAAAGTCTGGAGATCTCTGTGCTGCTACACAGGGGTTTCACTTTTGATCTGATGGAGAATTTATGGAAAGCTGGTATTTATGAAATGTACTTATGCTATTCAAATTCTACTTTGCTCACAACAACAGGAGCCTGGAAGAAAGACACAACAGACAAACAGATCCTGGCTTTAAATCATCAAGCAGTGGGCATCAACCCACAGCCTCCATAAAAAGCTTTAATTATCTCTAAATTTTTGAATAATAGTGCTCCTTACTCTCAGTTGTTGAATGTATTCTTACATGGTTTAGTTGCCTCTGGAGAAATCAAAGAGGATTGCAGTTTGCTGAGATGGTTCCTGAGTATTTCTACTCATGCAGAGGTGTCCCTCGGTTGCTTATCAGCAGCTCCATGGGACTCTGCTGCTGGGAATGCTGCTGACAAGATCACCCCCTGAGAATGTCAGCTCTCTTCCCATGAGGACCTGGGATGGGTGATCCTCAATTGCAAAACATTGGTTTTTTTTGTGTAAAACATTGCTCCCGGAGCAAGCATTTGCAGAAAGATAAATTAAAAGCTTTCATTTGTTGCTGCTGGAGGAGTGCTGTCTGCCCAAGGCACAGCAGGGACAGCACTCACCAGCAGTGACAACAGTTCTGCCCTGTCCAGCTGTGTCCTTGGTGCCGAGAGGTTTAGGACAGTATGCAAAGGTCACAGATCAGGTGTTTTAACTCCTGTCACTAAAAGCCAGGTAGAATTGAGCCTTGTGAAGTCTGATTTTCTAAAAGGTCAGCCCACAGTAGAGCTGTGCTTTTACCCAGGGTGTTCCTCGGTGGTTTGCTCACCCTTACTTCCAGATGCTGGCCACCAGCTTGATGGACACTACATGACTTACCAGGGATCTATCACACAGTCCTGCTCTGAAACGCTGCCACGAGCAGCCCCATGCTGACTGACCCTCCATCTTTCATCTTCTTGCTAACATGAAGCCTTCCTTCTAATGCAGTACTGTAATTCCAGATTTTTTTTTTTCACCTGACTAGAATTGCCTATTGAAATTTCATTTTTTGTCACAAACCATTAATGCCTGAATCCACTGGTTTCAGCACTAGGACATTTCTGTACTGCCATAAACAGCATCCAGTGAACATCTATGAATGAGCCCTTGTGTTTGATTGCCTCATTTCTTTTACAAGCAGAGTTGGCAGTCCTGCCTACCTGTTCTTTTCCAGTTCTGGACTTTAAGCTTGGCAGCCTCCTCCATAAAGTATAGAAGCAGTTAGGTAGTCTTGATACAATCAGCTGCTGATGATATGTGGGCTTGGTGTTCAGAGTGTGCTGCACCACTACTGTTCGGCATTTGGCCCTGGTGAAATATTGCCATTGCTCTTCTTGAGATTTCTCTAGTGCCTCTATTGTCTATGTGTCTTTTCTATTGTAAATAAATGACTGTATTACTTAACAGGACAAACATTTTGAAGATTACTGGAGGAAGAGGTTTCAGCCTCAAGTTCACCTTGTTTTTCTGCCCATCTGACATGGGAATTAAGGCTAGGTTTGTATCACAGGTGACGGGATGGCATTGCCCACTGCACATGGGCCTGTCCTATCTTGTCTTCAGTCTCCTCTTCAGGACTCGTTAAAGCTGTTGTCACCTTTGAGAGTTTTTCTGCTATCTCAAAGGAAAATAGCTTCTAAATTTAGTCCCAAAATCCCATCTGGGTACTCCTCTGGACCTTTCTCCAACATTTCTACTCATTTCCTTGCATGTGAAGTGACACTCTTAATTACAGCTGTGCCTGCTAATGGAGCTGTAGGGATAGAAGCAGGGCTGTAAAGGCCCTGCCCTCTGTTTCTTGTCTGTGTGCTGGAGTTTATTCTTATTGCTCGCCTTGCATTGCTCAAAGAACAGTGCTTCTCCTGCTGTCTCTTCCTTCACTTTTGTTTGTTTGTTTTTTCTTTCCAAAAATCTACACACCGTAAGAAAATTCAGCCACAGTTCTTACTTCCTGTATGTTAAAAGAATTATCAAATGTAATTGGATCAGAAGACAGCTGCTCAGACATTGCTGTTCTTTATGGTTTTCTGGCAGCAGAATCAAAGGCAAAAAAAAAACAAAACAACCATACCATGTTATTTCTGAATGGGGCAAATTGTCTATCAAAGAAGTTTATTTAAAGCAAGACTTCCCCTGAGGCACTAATATGTAGGAAAGCACATTCTTCCAGATCTTTGTCTTACAGAAAGCAAGCACACATCTTACAAGAAAATATTTAGAGAATGAGCTCTTTGAGCAATGTTCTCTGTAGATGCTGCCGATGTTTGGTTGTAGTGATATGTGCTATTCTTTTTCCCCCTCCTTTGTTCTTTTTGCTGCATTCCATAAAACGACCCTTTTGAAGAGATAGCATTAACAGACTAAGGGAAGAATTCTTTCCTTTTTTTACTGACCTCACATCTGGGTATCTGCGTTGGAATGTTAAGTTTGACTGGGAGCTATTCAGATAGCTATTCTTGGGAATCCTAGTGCTTGCTGTGAAGTGAAGAAGGCTGCATGCCATTAGGGTGCTAGCTAGCTGTGTGCTGGAGTTTTTTGTTAGATTCAGAGGGATATAACCCTCGAGGGTTTGGCCATGCTCAGGAACAACAGATGTACTGTAAGCCTTGGCTTGCTGTCCCCCTTTGCCCAGCCTTGCTTGTGCCCCTGTCTTTTGTTTCTGTTACTAGATTGGGCCACTTTTTCTAGTTTTGACAACTTGATTAAAGCTCTTCCACGGGAACTGAGAACGCTTTTGGTGTAGAAATAGTAACTCAGGGTGGAAACAGTCTATCAGAGGCTTTGAGCACTTTTGACAGCAAGTTAAGACACTGGGCAACCTGCTACTGACTTCTGCAGTAGTCTATTCACACTAAAAAGTGTGTCTTTTGGAAATGTGATCTGTCTCTTCATCCTTACTAACACATTTATCATAAGCATGGCCTGTTACAAAGCAAAGCTCTAGTAAAATGTTAGTGTAGAAGAATTAGCAACTTTATCTCCCTGTGTATCGTTCCATTTAATATCGTATACTGGAAGCGTAAGAACTTCTGTTTTCACTGAAGTCATTTTATGAAAGGTGGAATTCTCTTAGTGAGCTCATTCTAGTGGTAAAATCTCTACTTTTCCTGCTCAAAGAGGGCTTCATGATCCCTTTGAGAAATGTGCAACTGAGCTGGGAAGTGACAAATACATGTTAACAGTATTCTTCATGTGTCATACAAGGTTTGTTCTCGCAGTGTTCTTTAACCTGGTTTTATTTGTATACCTCTGATGAACAAATCTGTAAAGCTTCTGGTAAGGTTTAATGTATGATGATAATTCAGAGGCAGCTTCATATGTTTGTGGTTGTATGGAACAAATTCTACAAAATTAAGAATTCCATTTATTGCACCTAAGTCAGTGTCTGAATGAGACAAGTTGATGCACTGCATGCAGTAAGGGTAGCACAAAACAGGGATGTAGGCAAGTGGTGGATATCTTTGAAGAAGCTTGATGTTGTCTGCTTGGTCAGAGAGTCTGGGAGGCTAACTTAGAAGCATTACAGTGGCTGTGTTTAGAAGCTCTGAAGGAATGCACCTGAATTAGGAAACAGATAAACTTAAACCTAAGCCCAATCTTCTCTAAGGATTATGATAATGATATTGATGAGTAACTGAGCAGTTATCCTTCCTTAGTCTATGTCTGTGTGTGAGATACACTTAGAAATCTCTGTCCTCCAGAGCTGTTAATTGAAGGTGGTTTATGAAATGACAAAGAGCTTGGCCTGCAAAGATCCTGATATCCTCACTACAGACAGATTCTCTCTGATATCTTGGACCTTGTTTGTATTTGGTAACAGAGGAGCGGCTGTTAACAACTGTAGTACTCAACAAGATTGCATTGCTTTCTGCTGCTGTCTGAATTTATTGGCCAGGTAATGCTCCAGTGGAGAATACTGAAGTACACAACTAGAGTGCTCAGAGTCACACTGCAAAATTGGGACAAAAATCTATAAGCAATTCAGCACATCACTACTCTGTTCTGGGGCCTGCTTACATCATGAAAATGTCCTTTTATTCCCATCTCAACGTTTTCTGTCATCTGAGTCAGTTGTGCTGTT
>VXAB01002427.1:321375-332240 GCA_013399175.1 Odontophorus gujanensis | reverse complement strand
TTTAATTTTCCTCCAGAATTTTTCTTTTGTGGAAAACTGAACTATCTCCATTTCCTTCCGAGCTGGAAGGAAACCAAATCTGAAAGTAAAATCCATCATATAAATTAACTTCTGTCTTCCTGTTCCATTCTTGCAGGAGATGCTTTGCCTGTCAGCGATGCGTGTTATAATAACCAATAGCTGGAGAAACTATTTCCTACATTTCCCAGTGTTGTTCCTTTTAGGTCATTAACAGATAATTCTAATAAACAGGAACTGAGCCAGTAGAGGCTTTGACTCTGCTTACCATTTTGTAAATCTGAGCAGTCCCCTTGACCAATTCGCCAGCCAAGGAGTTTAATTTGTTTTCAACTCTTCTCTTGAGCAGCAGAGTCAACAGTCAAACAAGATCAAAATCAATCACGTGTACACTTGTAGGAAGCAGGTAAGATAGGTATTGTGACATAAAGCTACCTCTCTAACTGTAGAAACCATACAGCAGGCAGCTGGTGCTAACAGCTCTGGCTGAGGATATGCATAGACATTCATAGGGAAGGATCCACTGCTGCTCTGGGGGTCTTGTTTGATACTTGGCAATCCTGCAGGGGGGTGGGGGGCATGTCCCAGCTGTGTCACTCCCAACATTGCAATGTGGACACTTGGGCTTGATGGCTGAAAGAAGTGTCTCTGCTTTCTTTGGTGGTGCTGTTCGTCTTCTCTGCAGCTCTCTGTGTCAAATCCATGTAGGAGTTCCATAGGCTTGCACCTTCAGGAATGTGTATGCTCCAATTACCCTCTTGCAGGAAGCAAATGCGGTTATTTAAGAGCTCTGCAATTTAACATGTGAGAAGGTAGACTGTGTCTCTGTGCTTAGGGAGAAGAGGGACCTTGGTCAGTGTGGATTCAGACTCAAAGAATCCAGGCCTCCAAAGGAGAGAAAATCCACTGTGCCATAGTAGAAGTATCAAAGAAGAAATGGTTGGATGGATCCTAATATGAAGGATCCATCCCTGTAAGCCTACTTGTCAGATCACAGAATGGTCGAGTTTGGGAGGGAGCTCCAAAGGTCATCTGGTTCAACCTCTTCTCAAGCAGGACCACCCTGAGTTAATTCTGCAGGGTTTTGAGTATCTCCAAGGGTGGAGACTCCACAACCTATCCATGTAACCTGTTTCAGTGCTCAGTCACCATCTCAGGATCTCTTTAATAGTTCAGGAAGGTTTCATCTTGGCTAAGAACCCATTCTTCAGGTAGATGGTGAGGTAAGGCAGGTTTCTATCTATTTTGGGCAGATTCAGATTTAGTAAATGAGTTCTTTCCAGATTCACAGAACGTTTGAGGTTGGAAGGGGCCTCTACAAAACATCTAACCCCCAACAGTTTATGCCTTACTCCTACAGATCAATGCCTTTTAGGTCAGTATACTTTTTACTCCTGACTTAATGCATTACTGTACTTCCAAGGGTCTGCCTGGACTCAATCCCACCTGCATTCAACGCAAATGGAAGATGTTACTTAGATTTTCTTTCTACTCTGGCCCTTCTGTTAGAGTTAAGAGAACACAGAAAAATATCCAGATATTTCAGAAGAACTGTCTTCTACGGAGCATTACTTGGTTAAGCATAGAGCTAACCCTTTTCATGCTATGGAGTTCAGCTGTAAATTGCAGTCCTTTCTGGAAAATATATAATTACTGTTCTTCCATTTTCTCTTGCAAATAGCATTATTTTTTTTTCACCACGGAGACAAAGAACAACTTTTGAAACAAACCTATCAAAGGGGTGTAAGTAGCTACCAGAATTACTTAGGCTAACTTACCCTTAAAATGCAGTTTATTATACTGCTGTGTCGATGAGCAAAAACCACCACTAACAACAGAATCCCAAAAATAAACAGGAGAATAAAATGAGAAAAGGCCAATAATATTTCAAATGGTGAGATTCCCTAGGAAAAGCAAATTTTTTCCAGCCTTCCATGGAGAATGATCTTCATCAGCACATATGCATATCAGGGATCCATTGAACTGATGCTGTTGTTTTTATAACACATTAAGCTGTGAATTTGTTACTGTTGAACATGTGTATTAGAGCGTGATATGTATGTGAATTCTGAAGACTTGGTTTTTATGAGTTGGAGTAAATTCAAAAAGCATTAATTTATTGTTTCAGACAACGTTGCAAAGATTTCTTTGTATTTTCACCAAGCAGAAATCTGAATATTCAGTCAGCAAAACTACACAAACTTGTTGATCTTTCACTATTAGTGACAAAAACTCAGCCACGTAATTAAAAAGCCTCATCTATAAGCGAAATAATGGTAATGACTGCATGTTTTGAAAAGGAGGAAAGGCACTGTAGCCAACTGCACAAAAGGAATTGTTTCCAGTTCTCCATAATGCACCAGAATTCATGTAACCCTGTTGTCAGAAACTCTGCTGCTTTATCTTACCTTAACTGATGGAATAGTACTTACAACACTGGCAATGTTCTGAAGTCCTCTGAAACAAATGAAGGGGAAAAAAATGATCTCAGGCTTTGGACTAGGCTTGTACTGCCAAATGAAGCTTCTGCAGATCATTGCAGTGCAGGGAAAACTCTGTTTTCCCAATAGTTCATCGTAAAGTGTGTCCAGACTGGAGTCTCTGAAAGATTAACTTATCTTGAAAAGGCAGCTTGCATCTCCTTATTTACACCACCCGCTGTTTTTTCCATAAAATTAGACTTCCTTCCTTTTAGTGACAAACCGGAGTGGGAGAAGTCAGCCTTACCATATATCCATGTATCTATAGATGGGTAGATACAGATCCCCATTTTCCCAAGCATCTCACACCCATGAGTACTTTTCCTTGGCTCTTTCTTATGGGTGTCAGATGACATTTCCTCTACTTGACCGTGTGCCTGTATGACTTCTGTTCTTGTTTGTCTGAAGTTATGTGGTGTTTTTGTTAGTGTGGAAAGGATTTCACATAGCTAAAAACAGTTTTCAAAAATTTTATTTAAAACTTAATAAAAAGTTAGTGTCAAAAGCCTATCCCTTAAAAAAAAAAAAAAAGAAAGAAAGAAAGGCAGCAGTGCAGTCTCTTCTGAACTCCTCTCTATCCACCACAGTAATACTGATTTTCAGAAAACAAGCAAAATAAGTTTTAAACGTATTTATTGCTGTTCTTAAAATCACTTTTCCTGTTTACATTGTAGCCTGAATAATTTATACTGAAAACACAGGTACAATTTATTCACAATTCAGGAGTTCTATATAATGAATTTTAAATCATCCCTATATTTTAATCTTGTAGGGAAGAAAAAGGGGTTTTGAAAGCATGCAGAGCTTTCTGTGTCCCATCTTGTTCCCAATTAGAGCTGCAGTATTTGGAGTCTATTGCAACTTCCTACTCAAATGGTTTCCTTAACTTCATTTGATTCCTTGTTAAAATAATACGGTTTTGATTTAGATGCAACTATTATTTCCTGTTTTTCCTTAAAATGAAATGCAACCTAATTTATTTGTGTTATTGATATGCTTTATAGCTACTTAGTTTTGGACAGAATCATCTTGTTGCAAACTGAGCCAATATGTAAATGGGAATGGACTAATAATGAAATGAAATGGTTTTAAAGGTAATGGGAAACTTCCTATTCCTGTTGACTTCTGTGGGATGAATATACTCATGTAACAGTGCTGCAGCTTGGTATACAGTATATTCAAGAAGTATGTGCTAATGTTCTATGCAGTGTGGTGTATAAAGAACCTTGCAGCTGATGGGCATTTTGAGACAATGAAGACCGCCTGCTGGCACTTTATGAGACTGCTACGACAGCCCTGTCCTCATTCTTGGTAAGTAAATTTTAGCACTGTAGATGGACAGGATGGGGGAAAAAATGCCCCAGAATGATTTTATGTCCAGTAGGAAGTCACGGTGTCCAGATGAGGTTGTCTCATTTAGTTGTCCGGTATCTAGAAAAGCCAAGGAAATGAAGTCAGCCTTTGGAAAGTTACTGAATAAAGGAAAGAGCAGAACAGAGCTGGACTGAACTTTTCACTGGCTGGAGACTAATCACTATCATACATGAGTCAGCAGTGTGCCCTTGCAATTGAGGACCAACTGCAGACAGGGGTGTTAGCAGGAACATAACCAGGCTGAGGAGAGAAGGGATTTTTCCCCTAGTCTGGCATTTGGGAGACTGTGTTGGCAGTGGTGCATCCAGTTCTGGGCACTTCAGTACAAAACAAAAAAAGCACTGTCAGCTTAGTGAATCCTACAGAAGGCCACCAGGATGGTTAGAGGCTAAAGCAGTGACCTCTGAGGGCAGGTTAAGGTGGATCTTAGCACAGTTTTCAGAGGAGAAAGAGGTTGACTCTTCTGAGTGGTGAGCAGTGGTAAGATGAGAAACAACAGGCAGAAATTTTAACAATAGAAACTGCTGTTCAGCGCTGGAGAAAATTCACTACTATGAGAGCTGTCAAACACTGGAATTGGTTGTCCCAGAGAAGATGAGGGATCTCCATCCTTGGAGGTCTTGAGAACTCTGCTGGTTAGGCCTGAACACCATGCTCATATGTTGGTCCTGCTCTTCACAGGGGATTGTACCAGATGAACACAACATGAATTTGTGTTTGATTCTGCAAGGAGTCCATGTGCAATGCTATCATAGTATTATTTCTCAAAGGAAGGGTCCTCTAAGTGAAATATGGTGGGTTCTGAATCTAATCCCCGGTCTCCTATTACCTATTTTATTATTTCAACTGCATCATGGGGAAACTCCCTATCAACCGAGACATCTCATAGCTGGAGGAACACTGGGATGGAAAACAGAGGCAGAGACACCCAATCCCTTGCTGACACAATGTCTGAAGGAATGTAGGGTCTGATTCAGCTGTCTTTGTTTGAGTCAGTAGGGAGTTCTGAATAAATGAGATCTACAAGAAGAGGCTAGTTACTGATTTCCACCCACTTGGAATGTACTAGTTCTCATAAAAAGTTGTATCCGTTTTGCTCAATGTCTTAGCCTGAAAAATCACCCAGCAGTTGACATTTCATGCTAAGCCATGAAATTTCTTTCACTTCTGTCCTTACAGGTGGGATTTTAAAGGTCACCTGGGACAAATGTAAGATTGAGGGAAGTAGTCTTGCAACTGTTACTCTGGCAAAATTCCCATTAAATTTGACAGAGTTATAGCTGACAGAACAAGAATGTGTATTTCCTCTGCTTGTGCTAAGGCTGTTACATATTAAAATCAAAGAAACAATTGCTGTTTTAAAATTCCCTATATCTAAACGTGGGATTGAATATATGTCAGTGTGCCATAATGGGCAGCAATTTTTTTTCATTATTGTTTTTCTTTCCACTGTATTTTAGTTGTATGTCTATTCGATGCTTCTTTTACAAAAGCAGATTTTGCTTCCCCTTCCTGGAAGACAGAACTGTAGGTTTTCTTCCAGTTCAGTTAGCTTCCCTTCAGGGCACATGTGAATAGCTGTTAATGTAATCCTGTACATATTCAGTAAATGGAGATGTAGTGTAACAGGGTCACTCTCATTAGGTGAAGGCTGATTTTAAAATACAGTTTTAGAAAGAAAATATTTATGAAAATACTATCAAGATTTTCATAAAACAGTACTGAGTAAAAGGAGTGTCTTAATCAGGGCATTTCTGGTTTCCTTGTGATTCCTTTGTCACTGATTCTTAAAAATCCTGGTGTTTCAGTGGAGTAAGGTCATCCATTTCCTTCTGACCTTAGAGAGGGCAAGTCCAGTCATTTCTATTTGTCTTCAAATTTTGGTGGGGTCATAACCAAAATTTGCTTTGTTCTAGTAAATCAGATGAATTATGTTCTTCAAGATACCAGTTTCTGTACTAAAACTGTTCCACACGCATAAATAGGAGAGAGATGTACTGAATCTGTATGAAATTAGTAGTTTTATGATAATCTAAGATACAACTGAGATAAAATGCTAGAATTTCTCCAGTAGTACACAGGCCACTAATATCTGTGCCCAAAGTGCCCTTCTTTCAATTCTTGTAGTACTACTGAGATATTATCCCAACACCTCACACAATCTATCAAATTATGGATTTACATTCTCATGTAGGTTTGAATTCACTCTTCCTCCATTATAAACTAAGTTGACAGAGTAAACCTCTTATTTATTTTGTAAAAATGAAATGAAAGTCTTAAGTGAAATTTGTCCCCCCAGAGCTATCATTAATGGATTTCACAGCTAATTATTGCAGCTAATCTGACCAATTAGCATTAAGAAAAATGGGTGATTGTTTGTTTATTTTGTTACCTTTTTTTTTAAATTTAGATTGAAATCAGTTAATTGGTGTCAACTTTTGTCTGCTATGATTACTCCTTGTGTTTATAATGTACTTAAAGCTAAACAAAAAAAAAAACACACACCAAAATTTCCCCACAGTGTTTGTTTGCATTGGCATAATCAGGGTTTTCTTTGTTAAGAAATATGTACAATGGACATACTTACTTTTTCTCATGTGGATAAATTTACAAATCAAAAAAATACAGCAAAAATTCATAGAACTGAAATGAACTCTCAACTCTATCGTAGTACCTCCATGCGGTATCTAAAGATTTTGGAGCATTTTTTTTGCAAATGTTCAAATCAGCGTAAATGTGTAACGAATATGGAAATTCTCATCGGCATCCTACAGAAGGAGAGGGAGGAATGTTTGCTTGACATGAAAAAGACCAGCTCCCTAAAGGCCAGGAAAGGGGAAGGACGGTGCTTCACATCACTGCTGCTGGACACAGAGCATTGGCACTGGCAACTTCAGTTCTCCGGTTTTCTGAAGATTGAACAGTGGGATAAACAGGTATTTCTGTGAACATTAGCTCAATCCTGACAATGCAGTCACAGTATAGAATGAACTGAAGTATTTCTATGTGTGATGTTGATAAGCATGAGGCAGGGCACTATGGCAAGGCTCACTGTATATCTCGTATTGTAAGAATGCACCTGATTTGTTTTCAAGGGTGTGTGTGTTACAGGGAGTGGGGGGAGTTGCTATGTAAATATTTTGGATTGTTGTAGTTGGGTATCAGCTTGGATGCAAAGACGATCTGTCTTCATTCCCTGATATAATTCATTTAACTAAGATTATTCTTCCCTGCTTTTGGGCTCTGGTCATAATCCATACCACCCTCGACCTCCAAGAAATGCTATCAGATCCCCTGGGACTGTCACTGACAATCATCTGGAAGAATCGACGTTTCAAATAAGCAGTTGATTATGTGTGATGTCAAATCCCTCTAGGCACATAACCATAATGCTGTATGCTTTGTTCTCAGCATCTCTCAGTTCTGGATTCGATCCCAGTTAATCTAAGTGTTCAGTTTTTTGCCATTAGGGACGGTGATCAACTGGATCATCAGAATTACTGCCTTGTTTTTGTGGATGAAATTTGTGAGTGGAGACAAATACTTTGGAGACTGAATAGAAATCCATTTGTGTAGATGTTCTTTGAAGTCCAAACGTTTGCAAATACACAAAGAACTCATAGGAAAGCGTGTGGATAACCCTTCTTCATAGCTCTGCTTAGCAGCAAAGAGCAGAAGTTGCTCTAAATCTTTTGGCTGTGACAGTGTATTTTTCTAGTGGTTGGAGAACCCAGGTTGGCACTATTTTAGAGTTGTGAATAATTTAAATGCTTCTAGTATATAAACATACTATTGAAAATGACACATCACAAGTTGATGATGTGCTGCATATTTCACTAGATTAATTAACGGACAGCCCACATATCATGTAACATTACTTCATATAGTGTAATCCATATTTCTGCAACCATGCAAGATACCAAATAATACATCATTAAATGTCCTCGAAGATATGAGAAAATCATCCCCTTAACCTGGTATATAGGGTGGATATTTTTTCTTTCTTCATCTAGAAAATTAAAGCTATTGAAACAGAGCATGCTGCAAACAAAAGAACATTAGAATAAACATCAAACCAGAATTGCTGTTATAACTTACACTCTCTTACAGATAGATTCTATTGCATGTTAATGTTCTGGGCACTCCAGATTTGTTAACTGCACGAATTGTTACTGTCACCTTGTCTCTGCTATTTTAAATGAATTTTAGTTTGCCACTGCTAGGGAAATGCAAAATTCTTTGCACAATGTTACACTGTCACTTTAATAAGCATTGGCTTTTGAAGATCCACTCTGTGTGGTAGGCTGACATGAAGAACAAGCATGAAAAATCCAATTCCCATTTATCCATACTGATTGCAGCAGAAAAATGAACGTTTCAGGCTTATTGAAATCTCACATTTCTGTGGTGCTAACTACAAATCAGTAATATTCTGCATGCCAAATCAGTTAATTCCATTGTGCCCTTTAGAGCAAGCTGCACAACAGTGGTACAAGGTTTGGGTTGTTACTGTCTCAGGCCTGTTCGGACACACTGAAGAGCTATGCCCTGAATATCATTACATATTTCTTTTGTCAGTATCTCCTATTATTTCGCTGCATGTCTATATTTTACCTGTGTTTTCCTGTTGTGTTAATCAGTGACACCAAAATGGCCAAAATGAAATGACTGCCAATTTCCTTTGTGATAAACATCAACCAAAATGCTTTGAATGTTGTTACAGTGCCAAACACACACAGCTACAGCACTTCCTGTAGTAGCTTATAATCTTCTATGAACGTTCTGAAGGGTATTGCATGTGTTATGTGTGTATAACAAATAATACTGAAAAAGGAGATTTAAACCTCTTATTTAAAAATAGCATCTAGCATTTTATTTCCTCATTATACTCATGCTGCAAACAGCCTCATACTAGCAAGTCTGATATGGATGTTTTTTCCCTAAGACGTTGTACCAGCAGCACACAGCACAGCAGGTTCAGCATCACATTTGGCAGTGGCTTGGCAGCTGTGCTGGTGCTCAGCTATTTCTGAAACAGTGCAGCTAAGCTTTGCAACATCCATTCAATAATACAGAACCATTCCCAACCAGTACCTGCCTGAAACTAAGCAAACCTGAAACTTAAGAAATACAACATTTCTGCCAAAATACTAATAAGTGAAGAGCAGCTGAATGCATAAGTATCATTTGTTCTCAGTCCATGATGCTTGCATTTGTTGGTTTTGTCTTTTTCGGATATGTTGCAATGAGACAGTTCTAGTATTTACTTGTCTGGGACTGAGTTCTGGCCGTAACTACTGTTATAGTTCTGAGTATTCTGACTGGTCTCTTCATTCAGCATTGCAGTTTCCTATATCTCCAGGGTGTTGGTGGCTTTCTTGAGATTTCTAAATCAGCCTTAGCAGAGCACGTCAGCAACAAAACAAACAAACAAAACCCCACAAGTACAAACTGCAGGATGTTTTTTCTTTCCCTGATAAGGATGAGGCGTGTAGTTGTTCCGGAGCTGTCTGTACAGAATTAGGAGTATATACGGATGTGCTCTCTCACCCTGAGAAAGCTACAGATCTGTTAGTTATTAGGGCCGGGTTAAGGCTTGAGTTTTCTTGAAGTCTGATGATTGAGCTGCAGGTGTCCTTGTCCATTGGAGGGGAGTTGGACTGCAGGGCCCTTAAAGCTCCCTTCCAACCCAAGCAGTTTCATGAGATGGAGAAGAGCATTTCATTGACATCAGTAAATTTGGGGCTACCGTATGGTTAGCAACTCCATGTTATCATTAGGAGCTGTGCGTAATTTTAAAAGCAGAAAAGCAACTGTCGTGGAATTCTGGAATTTAATTCATGTAGCTTTCTTGTTACCCCTACCATCCAGCTTGTGTTTTATTTGCAGCGTGCACTTCTTGGTGCAGATCTGTCCATTCCCCTTCCTCTGTGCTAGCAGTTTGGATTGTATAGGTTGTGTTGATTCTAGCATTGGCCGCATTGAATGTATTTGTTTTCCACCACTGAAAGTTGATCCATGTCATCCTTGTGTGTGAATTGCCCCTGCTGGGAGTGGGGTGTGCAGCTTCTACTTTGAGGAGTTCATCTTTCATTTTGCTGAAAAACAGCTTTTGGAGACCAAGAAACATGAAATTCAGTGTTGTAAGATGCACAACTATTCAAAAAAGTACTCACTGTTCCTCTGTGCCTGTCTTGCCCTCAGCTCAACTTTCCTGTAAGCCGGGGCCAGAACTGCCCTACCTAAAGATGATAGTGCTAATAAAATACACCATCTAACAAAGCCACTGCTTCTGCCAGTGGAATAAAGCAACAGTGGATCCGTAGCATTAAGATTTTCCACTTAATTTTTGCTTTCTCTCATTTAAATGAGGTCACTTTGTTAGTGTACTGACCCACATGTGCCAAACTTGGACTCTCGCTCTTTGCACTTTCGCCCTAGGGCTCTCAAAGCACTGGGTCCCTATCTCTGCCACACTAAATGCTAAACAGAGCATTGTCCGCTATGCAAGATCCTCGAAGGTGAAGCTCCTCTCGCTGCTGTTTTTCCTTATAAGGGAAGTACAGATGCTATGTTTTACTTTTTGAACGCTGCTAGCTGGATGCATAACGCTGTACCTTTAGAACTTGTCTATGTTTTACACGGAGCTGCAGCAATCCCCCCGTGTCGCCGCAGGCTCTTACGCTGCAGATTAACGTGACCGAGCTCCCGCAGCCTCCCGGGACCCGTGGGGTGACCGCAGCGTGCAGCGGCCGAGCCCCGGCCCCGTGCTGCACCGCCTGCGGACCGGGGGCCGTCGGGGCACGGCGTGCCGCAGCCCGGGAGCCGTGGGATGCAGGTGCCCTCCCGCCCGGGGCCCTCCAGCCGCCGAACGCCTTCTTCGGCCTCCTCCCGCCCCCGGCGCCCCCGGGGTGACGGTTCGGGGGTGGGGGGACATTTTTATTCACCTCTCTCGCGAGAAAGTGGTGCGCGGGCGATACTTGAAGAAGGGGG
>VXAB01002427.1:144084-321153 GCA_013399175.1 Odontophorus gujanensis | reverse complement strand
CGCGCTCAAAGGGTAGGTGCGGGCAGGGAGGGGAGGCTGCCGGGGGCGGGGGTGCCCTGTGGCTGCGGGGCCGACTTGGGGCGGGGGCCGCCGGGCACCGCCCGCGGCATCCCCGGGGAGCGGAGCCCCTCCGCCCTGCCGGCTGCGCGCCGTCCCGGGCCGGAGAGCCGCTCGCTGGGCTGCCGGGAGGGGCGCGGGCGGCACGCGGCGGGCTCGCGCATTCCTCCCGCGTCCCCCGTCCCGCTTTGCAGGGAGCAGAGCCGCGCCGAGGCCCGCGCCGCGCTCTTCCCCTCAGCCGTCGTCCCCCACCTCCGCCTTCGGGCTCCTGCTGCGCGTCGCCCCGTTGCTCGGCGGGCTCCGCTTATCTGCTGCTATTCGTGACCTGAGGAGAGGCGGGGACCGCTTGCAGCAGAGCTGTCTGGTGCCTGCTGGAGCCTGAAATCGTCGAGAGGCACTGTGGTACACGCGTAGCGCGGTGCTCCTTGAAAGAGCAAAGCTGCGTCGGGCACAGTGCGTTCTGAATCCGAACGGCACCTTTCCGATGCGAAAATAATCGTTATGTCAGCTGAAAAGTACTGCGTTGTGCGCGCAGCTGGTAACTGAGTTTGCCGTGAAGCTGAAAGTCTCATAGCTGTGGAAGGGAAAATAAAAAAAGAGGTTTTAGTTCCTCGAGTGTTCCGGTGGAGCTCCTCAGCCCGCGGCCAATGGTTCCTGGTCAGGCAGAGGGCAGATGTGACCAAAAGGGAGTGGAGGTGGTTGTGCCGCGGTAAGGATGCAGTGGTTTTTCTCTATTTCCTTGACTTCTCCAGAGGGAGCTGTTACAGCTTTATTTTTTTAGAGGCCTCGATGAGCATACCTTAATTTCTCGCTAACCTCCTCATCCTTGTGCTGTAATTTTATCTATATGCAAATTTGAAATCTTGACTTTTCTATCCTGATCAGAAAGGGCTGATGGTTTTAGGTGTTTCTTCTGCAAAAATGGGCACAAGCTGTTGGCGTTGTCTTCCAGGGATCTGCTTTGGGAGGGTCAGGCTCATTTCATTTCCTCATACCTTGTCACCAGAGGAACAGTTGGACGGAGTGGATCTTCTCTTTGACAAAGGATGCTCTTAAGGTTAAGGACTATTATAGCAAAGTTTGTTGGACTAATTGCAAGCAATAAAAATTTGTAAGGAGAAATATTTGCCAGAAAGAGCCTTTTGCCATTAATAAACTTCCTCATTTTAGAACTCTGAGTTAATGTCAGAGTGACAAACGCCATTTTCTGATCGCTGGGACAAAGTGTGCCACGCCGCATGTGGGCACTGCCCTGATGGCCTTAGTGGGAGCTGGAGGCACACAGCAGGGGATGCATTTCGTTATTGAATGTAACCATGCTGATCAGGCAGTGATAATGATATGTAATAAAGGGGATGGCCTTCAACTGTTGATTTTTTTTTTTTTTTTAAATCTAAAATGGGTTAGGATGTGTATTCAGTTTATGGGGTGATTTTTATGTTCAGCTGAAGCCTTCTGGTTCCTGTGTACTTTGCAACAGTTCTTCCTTTTAGCGTGAGTTGCACATGGCTTTAGTAACACCCAAAGCTGGGGATAATGGTGTATCAACTTCAGGTATTTTGCATCTTGGTCAGTACTTGGACTATATGATTCTGAATGAGTGCCCTTGGGAAGACAGATTCTTATATAGCATAACTGCCAGATCTGAGATACAGGAAAGACAAAACAAGCTGTTGGTTTGGATGATAGGCCTTTTCTGTAAATCTCACTTGAGACTGAGAGCGCCCAGGCTGCTTGGAGGAGGTGGAAATCCTTTTGTTAACACTGTCCTCATTATCTTTGTGGGGAGAATCCTGCATGATATCGCCAATTTGGAAGTGGTGAGCGTTTCCTTAGGTGTGGTGGTGTGCTGTACAGGATGAATAAAAAGAACTGTCATTTTAGTAGACAAGGTTGGAACTAATTCTTTGGAAATCCAGATGGAAAACATATTCCGAATGGACAGGAACTGCATATAGGTTAGACAGGGCGAATTCATTATTGAATGGACTAAAAACTAAAAATAAGGTTTTACAAGGAGGCTTTTTAATGTGTTCATCAGTACAAATACATTTGGGAATCTGAGAGTTGTAATACAAGTCATAACAGCTGCTGGGAAACTATTTGATGTTATTGTAGATGACTAAGACTTTCTTTTATTGTTTTTTTTTTTTTTTTTTCTTGAAGTGAACTCTTGCTCTCATGGTAAGAGCATGAGGATACGTTTTTGGACAAATCCTTAAAGTTTTGATGTTGTAGGTGTTTGATTATGATGACTACTGAAAGTGTCTTAGTATTAAACAAGTGGTAAAATTCTCCCTGATATTGGCTTTTCTTGCAACAGCAAAGAAGCCTAAGGTCTGCTGGTTTGTTTCTGGGAATTTATCACACTTAGTGTTTTTTTGCTGCAGGCTGTTGATTGCAGATGTTTGCTGTCTTTCTTGTGACCTTTTTCTCACTGTTAATGCCAGTGAGGTCATTGATCATGTAATGTGGTTCTGTATTTTAGTTTTAATAATTATAAATGCTGTGGAAAAGCTTGCTGACTTAAAGCTTGCTGCTCTGTAGTTAGAATCGATCCAGCTATGAAGACATCAGCAAGGAAGTCTTTGTAATGCCATGTGTTTGCACGTGGTGCCTGTTGCCTCTAAGCGATCCGAAAGCAATCACAATAAAGGCAGTAATTATCTCAGTACATAACTAGGTTCATCATCTTCATATTTCCCCTTCACAGAAATGTTGCTGGAATGCTCTGTGATTCAGCACATTAAAATAATCAGCATCTTATCGGGACACTTTTATCCTCACGATCCCCAAGGCTTTGACACAAATATTGGTGTGCTGAATAACAACATATCAGGCCTTTATTCTTCTACTCCTTAAGTGCTGAAAAGTATAGCATCAGTTTTTGAAGGAATCAAACTACAAAACTGGGCCACAAATGGGAATTTCTTTCTAAACAGTGTGTGCTTGAAGAAAACCATTTATATGTTTCAATTGTTTGAATAGAAAGTAAAAATTAATTTACTGGCAATTTGATTGGTACTTTGCAGAATACAGGAAGTATTGTGCTTCAAGATCTTAGGATTAATTAAGATTTCCCATTTTCTGACATTGTCAGACGAAGACCTCAGATTCATTGAGGATCAGTCGGTTCTTAATAAGTTTTTAAATGACGTTTTTCAGTCTCTTCTCAGCATAAAGTCCAAAGAAAGCAATTATTTGCTTAAGTAACTCAGCAGAAATTGTGAAGGAACTAAAGCTTCTTCAGGATACCTGAATTGCGGCACACCTCTAATTCAGATGCTCCTGAAGTACATTTGTGCAGGAGTTGTTTAATTTCGTGCTTGTTACTAAGTTGAAATGATAGTGAATATTGCAGAACGTAATAATTAGCTCCAAGGCAATTCATAAAACTCACAGGTTAAAGCTATTCAGCAGGCAGTTGGTCTTCTTGGACCGATCTTTATTGGTTGTACTCAAACAGTGAAATTCACAGGTTTTCTGATACGCTTCCTTGAGTAAACTCAGTTGGGTTTGAGCCTTTTTGTGCATCACCACTCTCAGAAATAAAACAGATCTTATAAACCTATAACATAATTCCAGTATTCAAGTATATAATTAAGGCTTCTGGTTTTCCTTTTAAACCAATATTTACCACTAAAAGCATGCTGAAGAAAAGCAGACTTTCCGTACCGGTAAATATTGGTTTATACTGAAAAACCTCAAACATTTTTTGTACCACTTTTGGCCTGCACACCTCTGGCTGCTGATGCCGTGCCTTGCCCGTGTCCCTCTGTGAGCAGGAGGAAGGCCAGGATCGTATTTTTACTATTATTTTTATAATATTGTTCTGTACATAAATGGAAATCTAACTAAGGAGTGAGATGAGTTCATAGGTGTTGGCATCGTGTCCCGTGTGCCTGGTTGCTTTCTCCCAGGATGCAGTTTGATGTAGGTGTGATTTTCTCTGCGGAGTGAGATGTAGAGCACTGGCTGTTATCAATGCTTCCTGAAGGGCTCATACTTAGAGGGATAACATATTATTTTTGGTTTCAATCATGTAGATAGATATCCTCCTCACTGCCACAATGTGGTTTACTTATGTTTTTGACTGTACTAGCTTAACCACTGTATATAGATTTTAAATGCATTTAATGAAAGCCGTCTAACAGTGGTGTGCCCTGGGTTTCTTCATGCAGTGCCAGGAGCAATGCAGGAGCTACCATGATGGCATTCTTCTTGTAGTCACACATTGTTCTTGAGCCTGAAGGCAAACACTAAAGAGTAAATAAATCTCCAGGCCTATGTAATCCTGGTGCTCTCCACTTAGAATTTCAAATCCCCTCAGTTGGACACCGTCTCTTTTAAATGGCCTTAATCCAGACTATAATTTCTGCTTTATGAGGTTGGACTCCCAGACCTGCATAGATTGTAGTGCAGAATTAGGACTCAGTGTGTTTTGGGCATGCCCATGAAAAGCCATCCTATGGTGTAAACTCTTCGTGAGTACTGTCCCAGGCTGCCTGTCACAAGTGACACACATGTGCCTGTTACCAGCCGCACAGCCTGTCTTCCCCTGTAATCTTTTCTCATGTCATACCGCAGCTGGACTGAAATAGTTTTGATGTACTCTGTGTCTGTTACTTCAAATTTTAATCAGATCCCATCCCTTCCAAAGTACATCAGAAAAATACTTCTCAATTATTTGGTATTTGTTTTCCATTGATGATAAAAAGTTGCAAAAAGAGCAAACAGGAGAAAAAAGCTACAGTAAGCAGTGCAGCAGTCTTCTTGACATACTGTGTGAAAAGTCTGTTGGAAATACTGTAGTATTGGCTCAGGGGACTTGGATGAGACAAGTTTCCTGTCACCAATTCCCACTTTGCCAAGACAACATGTTGATGATGTAGTTCCTTTTCTTTCTTCCCTTCTTCCACTTATTTGTTTAATATATTTATTTGGTCAGTTACTTTGCCTCAGGTTGCTCTTACTTGTATCAGATTGGCCTGCTGCCCTCGCCCACGTGCTGGTGAGTGGATTGCAGCTGGCCTGCCATCGCTTTGTGGTTGGTCTCCAGGTGGAGAATTTCATTTTGGGTTTGCCACTTCGTGTCCCTCGTGAGAAGAAACATATTGTTCTCCATCCCGGATGTGTCCTGCGAAAGCTGGCTGTGGCTGTGAGTAGCTGGCTGGCAAGTTAGAGTGGGAGTTATGCTACAGCCCTTGTTCAAAAAATATATGTTGTGGATTACACTGTTTCTTTCCGTATGTTCCAAGTAATCATTTTCTTCCTTGGATGCATGATGGGTCTGTCTCATCTTATGCAGGATTGTCTGTCTGGACCCTTTCTGCTCTCAGTCTGTTGAGTGGCAGGTGGTGCTGGCTCTGTAGGATGTATAAAGGATTGAAGGGGAGAACAGCACCTGTGGAGAGGGCATCTGGAATGCATAGAGAATTGTCCATGGTTACACTGCAGATTTGCAGAGAGAATTGTTTGGAGAAGCCAAATCATGGCTCTGAAAACACGTTCCTCGATAAAGGGCCAGTTTAAGATTTGCAGAAGTAAACTTCCCCCTTGTTGACTGCCAATACAAACTTCATTTTGTGTTCATTGGTAGTCCAGTCTGATCTGGATATGCTTGCTGTATTACATGGCTGAGCTGCTCTACATGCAGCTTCACTGCAGTGAAGTACTGCAGTGACAGCATTTGGGGACTGTAGTGGGCTTGGGGCTATGGACTTTGAAGTGTGGTGCTGCTCTCAATTCATTGGAGGCAGTGGGAGAGTCACTGGGTCAGGGTTTGGCAGGAATGGGCTGGCTGTCTGCTTCATTTACAGCGACTCGTATTGAATGAAATTGCAGTTTCTGTTTTCCTAGTGCCTATTTTCCTTTCCTGCAATGTGTCGTTCAGCTGTGCTGTTCACTTCGGACAGCCTTGTCTGTCGTCATTCATCTTCCACCCTGCAAACGTGAAAGCTTTCTGCAGGAACTTCAATGCTAGTTTTGACAAGGGCTGCTTTAAATACATTCATGGATTTAGCAGCCTCTGGTTATTAGAACAGTAGTACACAAACTATTTAGCTGCAGGGATCACTACTTCCTCTTGATGTGTGTGTAGCAGATATTGGCTAGTCAGAGTCCATCTCTCCTTAAACAAGACTTTAGGAGGTAGGGATCCTTGAATGTATACATATGGAAGTAGTCAGGAATTAACCATGAGCTTTTTCTCTGGCAGTAGGATCACCTTCCATCTTGTTACTCTTCATTTCCATCCTGAATAGTAAAGACAAAGAAGATATAGATGCATCTATGTCACTTTAGTCTTGCTCCCCAGACTCGGTAAATATTTTTGTAAAATGGAACAATTGTGGCCTGGAGTGTTTCTGATTATCCATTGCACTCCACTGGAAAATATATTCTAGCTCTTTAGTCTTGTATTGTGGATGTCTCTTTTGATTGTTTTCTCCTTGATTCTGACTTTCCTACTTCAGTTTAATATATTTTTTTAGGATTTAATAACTATAGAGCCAGCCTCATTCAAGCTAACGTTGATGTGTAGATAGAGACACGAGAAGAATCGATTTCTTTTTTTATGGCAGCTCTTTACAGTTTGGTCTTTTCTCTGGCAGATACTCTGGAAGGCAAAATGGAGCTATTAAATTAAAACCTGTGCCTTCTGCTTTTGCATATACGTCTTCACTGAAGTATGAAGGAGATCCAGCTTTTATCTGGAAGAATATTTTGAATGTTGACTTGCTGGAGAATCTTTTGTTTTGCATTCTACTTTTGATTTTATGAAATGATTCATGACCATTAAAGCCTCAAAAATACCGAATGAAAGCCACAGTTCTTTTGTCTACAGGCTTAATCATTTTCATCCTCTTCTTTAGGCTTCCCTCTTTCTCATGTTTTGCTGGAGGATATCAGAATATCCAGTGATGTTTGGCTGAGGTTTCAAAATAGAATTTGTTTCCTTTCAGGAATGTTTTTTTTTTTTTTCTGCCTCTTTTCTCCTTCTTTGTTTTTACCTCTTATATTCCATCTTCTTCTCTTCCCTGTGTATGGACTGTATATAGTGATTGCTGGGGACAAAGCTTGTTAAAACTTCGGGATCAGCATCAGCAGGGTTTTCCCATTGTATGATAGCAGACATACAGTTAATTGACCTTTCAAAACCACAGCATTGCTATCCCAGCTTGGAAAGAATCAGAGGGTAGGAGACAGTGTGTGGTGGAGGGAGGAGGAGGAACGCTTCTGTCTCGGTGAAAATAAATCTTCCAGTAGCCTACCAGAGAGCATTTTAAAATACAAAGTTAAAGGAGTTGCTTAACACTCCAGGGCATTTGCTGACAAGCATTGATACAGCTGTCAGGTTTATGAGACTCTCTCTGTGAGCACTTGGATATGCTCCGAGGAGGGATGGCATAGCACCAGCTCATCCACAGCCTCTGGTGGGCACACATGGCTCCTGTGCTGTTGCCCCATCAGTGCATGGCACGGGCTGGCAAATCCTGTGCTTGCTGGTTGTTAGAGCTCCACTCATGTCAGTAGAGATTCGCAGTTACACAGCAAATACTGGAAGTGGTGCAGGAGCTGCAAACTCATCTCCTCCTACACCCCCAATGGGAGTGATATCTGGAGGGCTGAGCACTGCCCTAGAGCCGCAGTTACTCCTTCTTCCTGTGGGGTGCTATGAGGGGACACCAGGGCAGAAAGGCTCTAATTTCTTCTCCTGTGAATGCACTTCTAATAATTAGAACAAAATATTATTATTACTATATTTTATTATCATTATATTTATTATTCTTTTATTTTTTATTTAGTTTAAGAGAGTACCTGCTGGATTCCCAGTTTTTTTTTGGTCTGGTCCAGCAGACAGTTTTTGCGGTGGCATACTTTTTTTATTTACGTGTCCTATGCAGTCATGTAAATTGGGTGTCACACTGGACCCACTGACATTCTCATGTGGAACAATGAAGGAATACGTGCCAGAAACGCGTCTGTCCCTGGCTGTGAATGGGAACAAAGCCTGGCTGTCAGGTTAGATGAGCCTGTCCCTGGAAAAAACATGGGCAGACTTTCAGAGCAAGCGCGGAAGAATTCACTTAATGTCAAATACTGCCGTGGGATTGCTGTATTTAGCTGTCACAGTGTGATGGAAGTTAGGGTTAGAAAAGTGTTCAGTGTTGCTGCAGGAAACTTGCATGTCGTTCTGAACTCTTGACTTGTACATTGGCCGGAGCCAAAGACACCCGTAGAGCTGCTCAGCATGTTATTTTTCTAGTTGAACTGAGCCAGGATTCTGGGACAGCGGTATCCTTACTGTCAGAGTGAGAAATAGTTATCGTATTAGGCTCTCTGCATGGCACAAACATCCAGGCTCACTTATTGCCTGGCAAAAATGAGTGTATCCAAAGCAATCCCTTGTGTGTAAAACACATATTTTGCTTAAAAATGTGTACTTTGTGGGATAATAGGAACTCAGTTTCTTTCTCAGAGTCTAGCATCATTTCTGAGATTTTCCATTTATGTGATTGAAATTTGGCTCAGCCCCTGCTCAGGGCAGGTGAACTTAGGTCGGGTCACTCCCTGCTCTGCTCAGTCAGGCTCTGAGCATCTCTAAGGATGAAAGTTCTTGAATCTGTGGGAAAATTGAGTAAAACAGCACTGCAGTCAATTGGTCAGGGGCAGTTTGTGCTTTTAGCATTTACTCTGAGATGCTGAGGAGTTTGAGAAGGTACGTAAAGCTATTCTACAGCAAAAGGTAGTGATACGATTATGTGTCTTTGGAAAAAAAAGACTGAAAGTTACTCCTTTTCACATTCCAGAGCTACTATTTCTTAGGATGTTGGTTAGAGTCTGACTTAGAGAGAGCCACATTTTTAAGTCCAGAATACCGTTTTTTTCAGTGCGGTTTGTCATTCTTTTCAACTCCCTGTGCAGGCAAGGAAGCCCTGCTCAAATTCTAGCTGGAAAGGGTCAGCACATAATTTTGGGGTCAGTTTTAGCAAGTATCGGTCCTGTGCTCATAAGAAGAAAAGTAGGCAACTGCTCCTCTAAAAATAACAGTTGGCTGACGGTACTGCTTTAAATTGCCTCTCTTCTGCCAGAAAGCTGTGTCTCTACGTTATGTTAAACATAGGCCAGCTGCTGCAGCCAAGGAGTTAATCGAAATTGTTCATTAGGCTGTGAGGAATCCCCGTGTGTGTGCACAGGGAGTGAAGAGGGCTGTGGGGGTGAAGAGAAACCTTCCCCAGCACCCCGGCTCAGCTCTATCTGGAGTTCAGCCGTCCCCTGCCCACTCTGTCTGGTCTCTCCGTCTCATTTACCCAGACCCACGCTTTGGGCTTGATTCAACCTGGGTTACACCAGAGTTGGCCGGCGCATGGCAGTGCTGCTGTCCGGCTGTCTGCCCGAGGCCTTTCATGCAGCACTGCCAGAAACTCTTCCTGCCTTGGGAGTGACTGATGGACGATGCTGTCTTTAGGAGGGGGTCCCAGGCAGGGCAAATGGGGACACGCAGTGTTAGGATGGCCCTGGGCATGTTGCAGGGCCCTGGGAGGACGCAGCAATGCTGCAGGTACCTGCTCCTGCTCTGGGTGGTCCCTTCTCAGCGGGGATGGAGTTTCCCCGTGATTATTCCTAAAGAAAACTGCTGGTTTGTGCACGCAGATGTTGTCAGCCAAGCTTGTCATTTTCAAGCATTAATTATTGGAATTTCCAGATGCGTGTTTTTCTCTCTGCTATTTTTTAGTGGATGACTAATGTCTTTTGATAATTATTCAACTCGCTTTGCTACTGAATTTGTACTTATGTATCATCAAAGGCATAATTTCTTGTTTATTTTGGATATCTTTGATGAAACTCTGGATATCAGTCAGTGTCTCTCAACACTGCACCATTACATAAATCCTTTATGATTTACAAGTTTAGAAGTGACTAAAATAAGGTGAAAGCCTTTCCTCCAGATCTTCCCCCTCCCCCTGCAAGAAAAGCCCCCAGAAAATCCCCCCCAAATCCTTCCATGAAATTAAGAGCATGGATTACTGATGTGTGGGAGGAGGTCATTATTTTATTCAGTTCATAATCCAAAACAAGGGGGGAGTGGAGAGGTCCGTCAGGTCATTTTTTGGCCACTTCAGATACAGTTCACTCTTTACAAAACTGTAGGAGCTGTTGAACCTTTGTTTATCAGTGAGTTGTCTCCTTGGCTCCCATGCTGACCGGGACTGCATGAGCTTTCAAAAGCATGACTTGCTCTGGAGATATGGAATTGACTGTCCCTGCCATCCTTGCTTCCATGCTGAGCATCATGGTGAGAGTGTGCTGGGTTGTAGGAAATAGGTTCCCATTTAGCAAGAGGGGTGACGTTGTGCTTCACGAGGGCTGTGTAGGCGCATTTTTTCCCGTTTTACCATAACAAATCAGGTTTTATTACTGAACTCGGTACTGCTGTTCATGAAAACAGTTTTATAAGAATATAAAGTGCTTCTTTAGTATTCATGGCCTATAATATCAGCGGGAAAATACATTCTATTAAATGTAGTGGTGGTTAACTGCTTGCATTAAATACCACGATAGAGCCTTTGAAATCTGATTGATGGTGTCCATGATTTAGCATGAGGTAAATTGTTATCCCCTTAAATACTTTATTTATTTACAGGCACTTACTGACCTAGTGTCTGATCACCTCATAAATATCAGTGAGTGTAACCTTCAAACTTAATTCCTTTTAAAGATTTTACAAATAGGCATGAGGAGAAAACGCCTCCTCCCTCTGAAAGAAGCCTACAGTGGAGCTCAGAATTTAATACAGGTTTCTTTTATAAGCTAGACAGCAGCTTTCTGACGAAAAAGTGTTCCACTGGAAAATACACTTGTCAGACTCAGACTGTTCCATGGAAGTACAGTTTGATGACTTTTTCTCTTCTTTTTTCTTTTCTGAAAGCTAAGCGAGCTGCCTCAGAGTTGGAGCTTTTGGGTGTATGGTGTAGTCTACCACGTGGACAGCCTCAAGGCTTTCAGGATCTCTAACTTCATGACTGCTGGCACATCTAGGTTTTCCAGAGCCCCATTTTGGAAGCAGATTTTAAAAATTGGGTTTCCCCGTGACACAAAAGTCTGCTCCTGGCTCTTAACTTGGACCAGATGGTCCCCAAACCCGAGTACTTGCTGAGACTGAAATTTAACAGAGCATCTGCATATCACTTTATGATCAGCTGGTTACAGATTATTAACAACCTGGATCAGAAATGGGTGGTTTATGCCTGTAGTTGTAGCAGGTAGCAACAAATCCATTCTGTCTGTCTTAGTAAGTTCCATTATTTCTTCTGACCGGAGAAGGTGAAAAGCAATCTCACTTGTCTGCTTGCCAGTCTTACTTGGCAGATGATCATGGAGCAACATTTGGCATTGATGAACAGGGAACTCTAGGAAAGTTACATGGTTATAGCCCTGCAGGGAAGTAGCTGACATTACTAAAACTGAATACATCGGAATTAAATGAATAAGAAGACTGCAAGAAAGGAAAAGGGCTCTGCAACATGCGCAGTTGTGTTGCTCACAGTCTCAGTTACCACTTTGTGATTATAGAAAACCAGTGGAAGATAATGGTAATGTTTGCATTGACTTAAGTATTTCTGGCCAAGCACTTAATGAAAATACTAAGTGTCACCAGAGTTGGGGTAATCAGGGTACTTGAAATTGTATTAACAGTGCAAATCCCTAAATAAATACGGTAAAAAAATCTTGTTATTTAGAAAATGTGCATAAATGAATGTTTGTGTATACTGAGATTGTTTTTCTTAAGTTGCCTCACCATATGGGGTAACTGTTATTTACTTAGACTTTGTAATACCAGAGATGAAGAACTTTCTAAAAGAGAAAGGGCAAAATAATAATAAAAAAACCCTTCCTAAAACAGTAAGCACTTTAAATCTGTCTCTAATCTGTATATAATATTTTTAAATGGCAGTTTCTGGGAAGTACTAGTTTATAGCCAACTTTAGTTCTGTTGATCTATTGAGTAATTCCTCATAATGGTAATACAGGTTGTAAAATTTTCCCTAAGGTTATGAAACACAACAAAAGGAGGCAATTTTTTCTTTTTTGAAGGTATGTCTTACTAGCTTTGCATACATGGATAGTTGCATGAAGTAAATGGGACTTAGATTTTAAAAAGGTTGTTACTGAGTGGCATTGATAAGTTTCAATGTTTCTGTTTCTACCAGTGAAGTCAGGCAGGTCTAATGTCACGTCCCTTCAGCTTTTGGTATGAACTCTTTTGAGATACTTATTTGAAAGAACAAATATTGACGAGAGGGATGAGAAGAAAAAAAAATCCTATGGATCCATCATTTAAGAAGATCTCCTTGCAGTAGGCCCTTCACCCTGCTTTTCACATGACCCCTGGCTATCTACATGCACATCCCTGATATTTTTAATAGCAAGTCATTTTTGTTACACATAATTGGGCTCATTTATTCGGCTTATGTCACGATTGGCATGATTTTACTCATACTTACATATAAAGTGTTGTTCAGAGACAGAGCAGGGAACAGTAATAGTGATGCAGAGTGAAGAAAACAATAAGAAGCTTAGAAGTTATGATTCAAAATGCGCTGGGTTTCCTCTGTGTTCACTAACAGATTTTACATTTAAAGGGGAGTTTTGCAAGAAAGCTTTGTGAGGTATTTTTTTCACAGGAGAAAAGTTTTGTCCATTCTTTTCTTGTTGTTCACATGTTACTGGTTTGATTTTTTTATTTTATATCATCTTTGATTTGTAAAAGTATATGTCACCGAAAAAATCCCAATGATCCTAGGCATGCAGTTCTGCTAAAAACATACAACACTTCTAGATTTAATTATTGAAATGTATTTTGCAGTGATTTACTTTTTCCATCTTTATGACTCTACTTTTAAAACACATTTCTGAGCAAAAATAAAAATTCGTCTTTTTCTTTTTTTTTCCAGACCAAATGTATGTGGATCACGTTACAATGCTTACTGTTGCCCTGGATGGAAAACTTTACCTGGTGGAAACCAGTGCATAGTCCGTAAGTTAATCTGGTTATATGTTATGACTGAGATTTATCTTTGTCCCTGTATGTCAGGGTATTTTTAATTGTATACCAGAGCTGAAATGTGTTTCTGTATGGTTTCAATAGCAGCTGCACATCATTTCTTTACCATTTTAAATGTATTAAGCTAATATACAAAGTTTTGTGGGCTATGATATAGTGATGTGATACTGGTATTTAACAAAGGATTAATCTCATCCACATGTTCTGTTTAAGTCTGCGGTAAAGGGATCCAAGGGGTGTGTGGACTCTCAGGAGCAAGTAGCTGTGGAATATGTTAATCTATTTAAGCAAATGGAAGGAGGCAATAGCATCGGGCCAGCAAGTGCATTTACTCTGCTTGTTTGGACCACATCCATGAAATGTATACGTAGGGACATCAGTGCATACATACATACGTCATGTTGATGTATACATATCCACACGTTATGGTACATTGTACCATAAGCAGTTCCCTAAGGCTGACAAGACCCTCTTCAGAGATACTGAGACGACTTGCTCTGAGATGGGAATTGCTACACTGCAGTGTCTGCAATGAAGAAATAAAGAGAGCATTGTAGTGCTGCATCTAAGCCATCCTTCCTACAGGAGGGCTTTGGTAAAATGGACCACGGTTTCCCTTTTCATAGAATCTCCCTTCAGATTTAATGCAGTCTATGATGTATTTCTGGGCTTCTTCATAAGAGACTAGAGGTCCAGGTGATAGCTGACCCTTATGGAGATGCAGATGAGTGGAAGGAACCCTATTGGAATCTGTTGTATGCAATTTAATGAGTTTATAGGTGTTTTTGTCATTGTGCTGAATGCGTATTTTCTGTCAGGTGTCTTTTTTTTTTTTTTTCTTTTTTTCAATGTGTTTGTGGTGTTTTTAGGCATGTTTTGAAGATATTTGTTTTATTTGTAGCGATCTGCAGACATTCCTGTGGGGATGGATTTTGCTCTAGACCAAACATGTGCACGTGCCCAAATGGTCAGATAGCCCCCTCCTGTGGTTCAAAATCAAGTAAGTATTTCTTCTGTATCTTTTATACTGCTCTTCTGAGCCTGTGAAGCTGGTAGGATATGTAAGATAGTTCAGTGTTCAATATTGAAGACAAATAACATCAGAGTCACCAGACATACTTCAACACAGGAAAGGCAGTGTAGTCTTCTATGATGAAACTGAAGAATGACTCAGAAGCTAGCTATTGGAGATGCTTTTTGTTGACCAAATTAGTTTTATTGTAAGTTATATTTATTTGTCAGTTTGTAATACTAATTCCAGCCTTTGTTTGCTTTCTGGAAAATATCTTATCTCTATTCAGCATTAGATGTGTACAGATATACCACTGTAATGAGAAAGAGATCTCTGTTGGCAATTGGCTGAATTAATCTTGCTTTGTAATTCTGTGATCGTAGCCATAGACTATTCCATTGTTTACACATATAGACCTACTGATTTGCAGTAAATTAGTCAAGTGTTATAGGACTTCCTTGTCAGACTTGATTCACGTCATCTGAATCTAATGCTGCTGACCTCATTAAAGTCACACTTCTGTAGATGATGGAGGTACAGAACTGTTCGAAGTTTTTAAGTGAAACAGCTTTTCATCTGAAAAATTCAGATGCCTTGGAAATGGAAACTTTCAGAAAGATGACTTTTTCTAAAAATGTTTGGATTTCAGTTATTCAAGAAACGTTTCCCAGACCCAGAATAAAATTATAAAGTGAAATTCATGTAATGAATGAAACAGCTCAATGGTTAATCTTGAATATCCGATTATGAAGTAGGATCATGCTTGGGCTAGTCTCTCAGTTCGTATGTGAGATGCCAGCTTTAATCACCGCTGTACTCTCATTTGAATGTGGTGTTTATCTCTTTGAATATAGAAGACCTTGATATTTGTTTGAAAAAGAAAGTTTTGAGGAAGAAACTTGGGGAAACTTTTTCACGCAAATGCTTTAAATTATCTGAACAACGTATTAACTGAAGTCAGTGGGAAAGTCTGTAACGTTAAGCAAAACCATCATTCTTTTCATTTTGAATATCTCTTAATGTGTGGTCTGCTTGACCCCTGTATTCTACCTTGCTGTTTTCCTGCTTGCCTAGTTGGAAAGAGTTTTCCCACATAACCGACCACTTCAGTTTGTGGCTTTAGCATCTTTTTCATACAGTAACAGTGGAAAAACAATAACAACTGTGGAATGTAATGGAATGGCATGTACTAAAATGGTAAATATTGTTCTTCATAGTTCGACCCCTTTCTCATGCTCCTGCAATGTCTGTTAGGAGTTTGGAGCTGTGGAGCTCCCAGAGAGTACTTAGTGTAGAAAGAGTGCAAAGTCTGCACAAGTGTCTGTGTTCATTCCTGCCTGGGTTTGTAGCTACTGTTTTACCAGGTGCATCCGCCTTGATCCTGTAAGCTAGTAAGGAAAAGCATGACGTTCTCCCAAGTTCCTTCCAGTGTACAGAAGGAGAGGTACATCCCTACATCTGTTACATGTTTTGGCACCTTAGTAAAAGACAGGAACGAGTGGGCTTTAGTATTACCTCATTTTTTCTTAGGCCACACTGAAGTATTTTATGAGTCAAGACTTAAAAGCAAAAGGGAGCATGAGTAAAGTTACAGTTGTTCTTGTGGTTCTTTTTTTTACATATTCTATCATTTCTCTCCATGGTTTTAGCCTTCAGTGGAGCTGCATGCACTGATAAGTGGGCCACAGAGCACTTGACTACAGGTGTTAATCAAGAAGCTTTTGATGCCTATACCTGTTTGCTATTTTGGTTACTTTCTCTAAATATGGGTGTTCTACCAATCTTAAGCTTTAATCAGTGCTGACATCCACTTCTTTATACTTTATTCTGCTGCCTGTGTCTATAAGGCTCACATTAAAATATTGCTTTTCTGTATGCTGTACCAATACATTTAGCAGTGGAGTAAAAATATATTGTTTGTATCTTGTTTAATTAGTGCAGTAGGTTCAGATACTTCTTTTTGTGTGCGTGTTCACATCATCTCCACTTAGTAAAGCAAATCAATCCTAAATGGAAAAGTGTCTTGAGTTGTTGTAAAGAGAAATTACTGCTTCTGTGCACTCTTGTGTAATAACTTTTATGACCCAGCACCTCATTAGGACTTACAGAACATACAATTTCTGAAAGTCATTTGCTCTGTTGGCACTGTAGACAAAGCCCATGAATACATATTTACACAATAGACCACAATGGCTTAGATCTGCTATTAGGAAACAAAGGAAACATAAACATAAAAAATACTATTTGACATCAAAGGGTTACTGTCAACTCACATTGGCTACAATTAATATTTTGTCAGTGTATGCATTCATAAACCAATCCTCAATTATCCTTTAGTAAGTGAGGAAAAAATTTGACTCAAATAATACAAAAAAATCAGAAGTGGATAATGTCCAGTCAGTATACTAGTGTGATTACCACTCTGAGTCATATCAAATTATCTGTCAATTCCTTTTGTCCTGTGTAAAAATTGATTTAATGCCAAAAATGAGATTATATCATGAGTGCAAAGTTAGGTGTCTTTCCCTGAGTGCTGGCAGGTAGATAAATGCCAGTTGTTTCTGTATGCGCAGATGTTGCTTTACATCTCAGATTTAAACAAGTTTGTTATATTTAAAATACAAATAACAGATAGAAGGTGAAAATACCAGGACTTCACACAATTAGAAATATGGACCCTGATACATGAGATGTATTTGAGTCTTGTCATGAATATTTTAAGCTGTATCTGTGTTTAATACTTAAGGAATTGGTAGTGGTTACGGGTTTTACTTTGTGTACAACCTCAGTCAGAAACCAAACTCAGAATAGCTTTGACAGACTACTTGTCTGCTGGACTCAAATAGTGCAGACTGAAAAGCAAAACATAGCCTCCGACTTTGATTCTTACTCAGGTCACTTGTTGGGACTTTTCTGGTTACGAATCAGCATTAGGAATCTGATTCGTGGTTGAAAAGATCAACCGGTGGTTTTCTCAGCAGGGATTTTCATGTCATCAATGAGCTTGCTGGCTGAGAAGTGGTTATTTCTCAGTAACTCTTGAATTTTTGGGGTTTGTTTGCAGTAGGCATGGAGATAGCATTGCCACAAGGAGTCATCCCTCAACCTGCTGCGCCTGGGTCTGACGCTGCTGTGTGCAGGATGCAGGAGAGGTCTGCTCTCTCTGGTGGCTGCTCTGCCCCTACCAGTCAAACCACCCCAGACACAGCTGCTTTGGCCCCTGCTTATGCTGCAGGCATATCCCACGATCCTGCCGTGTTGATGCAATTAGCCAGGACCGCTTGGAGTGGCTGAGGCAGGAAGGCTTTAGCTGATGGGGCTGCCTCTGAAGAGAGAGCCATGGCTGTGGGTGGGCATTGAGGGAGCAGCTGAGGGGAGCTGAGTACCTGCCCCTCCCAGCAGGCAGGTACACCACCTGAGCTCAAAATGGGGTCTGCTCTGCTCCCCCTGCCACTGGCACGGCCGAGGACAGAGCTGGTCCAATGGTCAGCGAGTGCTATCAGAGCCATCGTGCTGAGATGTCCTCAGAGGTTGAGCGGGAAGACTTGAGCCCTCAGGTCTGCACTCCCAGAGGCCGCTCCCTCAGGTGGTGTGGGAGATGTCTGCTCATCCCCTTGATTTATTCTGCTGCTGTCAGGGGTGGTGAAAGGTCTTGATTTTTGGAAGTCTCCAGAGTTTTTGAGGACGCTGTGGGTTTTCTCAGGCAGTTGCTGCCTCGCATGGATTCAGTGCTGCGTCCCGGCCTGGTGCTGGCTGCCATCTCCTGAGTCAGTCACTCGACAGAGAAAGCATGCTGAGCATCTGGGATGCAATGAGGCCATCATTCCTTGTTTACAGCTCCTGGCAGGCTGTAAAGCCCTGCATCATGCACAGCCAGGCTGAGAGCATTTCCTCAGCAGTGGCATGAAGAGATGAGATGGCTGCTCCTGTGGAGTGCCCAGGGCACCAGGTTCTGCTCCTCAGGTTTTTCACCCCCATATTTTTTAGCTTGGGAGCGCTGAGCTGATGGTGTGGGTATGTTACGTTCTGGCTGTGATCCCCTGAATGTTTTGGGAGCGTGATGGTATGCTCTGTATGGATGAAGTTTTTGCTCAGATTTGCGGAGAATTTTGCAAAGACAGTCAGAAACTGATGTTTAAATGTGCAGCTTGTAGTTTCACTTTGATAATCAGTACAAACATTGCCCACACACAGAGCGTGTGTGGATGTACTTAATCTTGCTCTCTCTTTTGCAGGTTTATAAAGCTGCATTCCTGCAGTTACCTCTGTTTTGATTTGAGAAATTTCCATTGCAGACTGTTTACAAATTGGACCTGAAAGATAATGTTAATTTATTAAGAACAATAATTTGTTAATGTTAACAAGAAAAGGCAAAGCTATAGGAATTGACTTACCAGCTTTATGGTAATTCCTGTGCTTTTTCCTCGAGTCTCAGTCAATGCAATACCTTGGTACAGGTTATTTCATTTAGTGAAATATCTCTACTGACACAAATAGAGTTGTTGATGTAGCTGAGGAGAGGCTCTGGACCTGCAGTAGTATGCTACTTTTCAAAAATGCAGTCTTAAAATCATCGTCTGAGCCCCAGACAGCCTTTTACATGTTTTTCTATAAACTTCTGGAAGGGTAATATTTCAGAATAGTCAGTACTATTTTGGAAACACTACTTTCAACATTCCTGCAAAAGACAACAGAAAATGCTTAGTTTACTGACTACATGTCACTGCTTTTATTGCATAGGAAAAAGAGAGAAAGACCACTGATTAGAATAGCTCGTTTTAGTAATTATGATGGGTTGTCCCTGCAGTCTCTCCTGTAATGATATAAGTTTAAAAAAGAGGAAGAATTATTTTACCTTGGAAAAGCTTCTTTGAGAAGCAGTAGGACAAATTATGGAAACTTCTGTGTGTGTGTTATGTGTAAAACCACTCCTTATCCCAAAATGGGGAAATATACTTGCTGTTACTTGAACAAATAATATGAAAATCATCATATAAGCTACTGTTAACCTTTTTATCTCAAATGTAGTTCAAACTATTTAAATGGCTTTGGTCTTCATGTGGGAATGGAAATTAGCTCTTGGCATAGCTTGCTCTAATTGAAATCAGTTTGTGGTTTTTAAGTTCCTTCCCTGCTTGACAGATGATATCATTTCCTATGCTTTTTGTAATCCCCTCTGTTTTTTTAAGATTGTACAAATCTAAATTGAACTACACATTTTAAAGAAACTATACACCTTTTTTCTGATGTACTTAGGACATTGTCCAAAAATCTTCACCGGATACTCACTCTGTATTTGCAGACAATTTCTCTTTTTGTTGAGGAATGTTAGCATGTTTTTGTTGCCTGAAGTACACCCAAAGATGTATTGTAAATGTTAGGCACAAAAGAAATGTGAGGTACAGTGCTTACCTTTATAACTGAAGAATTAAGTGTACCAGTGTTTCAAATGCTAGATTATTGTAAATCCTTTCTTCATTTGCATGTTTAACTTCTGTTCTGTGGATTCGTATCTCTGTAGATGGCAATACAGTTAGATTTATTAATAATGCTAAAAAAAAAAAAATTCCGTTCACATATTTTCAAACTGTAAAAAGCCAAACAATGCTTAAGGGCTTTGTGCAACAGGAAAAATTCAGTGGTTGGCATGGCACCTGTTAGCAGCAGGCTTTGGCAGTACATGCAATTTGTATTTTTCTGACCTGAGCATTTCAGACAGCATGGGGTAGGTATTCAGTGCTCCATCACAACCTACTAAAGTGCTGATCTCCTGTAATCCTATCTGGGGAGGAGCCTTTCATGTGGTTCCTGTTAAGAGGTAAAGCATTTCCCGGCTGCGTACTTGTGTGCCTGCCCCTGTTAGCAGCTGTGTTAGGGAGCGGGAGCTGTGAGGAGGACTTCATGGAGAGGCCTGCCCACTGCTCTGTGCCTGATGAAAAGCTTTAAGTTGTTCCTGACCTCTAGTTAAAAAACATATTTGTCCTTATTATTAGAAGAACGCAGCACATGCTTTTATGCTTTACTGGCGTCGGACTTGGCCCATGTGCTAATCGTTACAAATGATGGGGCTGCTGCTGAGGAGAGCGAGCTGTGCTGCTCCTCGGCCTCTGCTCCTGGCAGGGAAGGTATTTGGCTCCGGGGAAGTGCTGTCTGTGAGCTCTGCAGGCACAGGAGCTAGCAACAGCTTTATGTGGTGATGGGGTGAGCCCATAGAAGGCGTACAAAAAGGAATTACTATTATTTTACCTTTTTGTGCAAGTCCTACCTGGCAGATCAGCTTTGAATTCTGTGTGTGTGTTGGCAGAGCCAGGCTGTCCTCAGGAGCTTTCTTATTTCTTTCTCTTTAATGCTTCCTTTTCCCATTGCCCATATGATAAGACTTTTACTCCTTGGTGGTATGTACCAGAAATCCAGTACTTTCCCCTTAGTGGTGTTCTCTTTACACCACGAATTCTGATGCTCCGTGTGAAGTGCTACCAAGTTCAGTGAGTGAAGGTAGCATCAAATTCTAGCACTGCAGCCTTTATTTCTTGGGAACTGTTAATCAGTATTGTTTTCTGTACTGCTATTTTAAATATATCTTAAAATATGCATCTTCTGTTTCTAGTACTGCTTTCTAGTTCGTGTAATCAGTCCCTGAAGAAACTCCCTAGCAGACAATTGTATGTTTCTGCTTGGCTTGGTTTAACTCAGGAAAATCTTTTTTTCTTTCAAGTACAACACTGTAACATCCGGTGCATGAATGGAGGTAGCTGTAGTGATGACCATTGCCTCTGTCAGAAGGGATATACAGGAACACATTGTGGACAGCGTAAGTACATTTTATGAGCAGAGAAAATGTGTATAATCAAGTAATTCTGAGATATGTGAACTGGGTGCCTTTAACACTAAATTTCAGCTGGTATTGAGCTTGTTTTTGATCAGGTACAGTGGAATTTTACAGGAAAACACATGACTTTGTAATGAGTGCTGACTGAATTCTTCTGATCAGTACTATTAAAATAAACATCATGTGAATTCATCATAATTGGATATAACTTGATCCTGCAGTTCTCACAGTACCATAATTCCCGTTGACCTCCAGGGATTTACACTCACTAGAACAAGAGGCCATAAATACAGAATTTACATAGGATTCAATTTTCATCTTAGATAAAATTGAGCTTTTTAATACAAAGCCTCTTTTTTATTTTAGGGATTTGTCTCAGAGTTAGCTATTACACTGTAGCAGTTTTACTTATTTTGATATTGTCTTGGTACAGTTGATCAACATATTTTTTATTTCCTCAATCAATCTTGAGCCAACAGCATTCCTGGATTTGCTGCTTGAAACCCCTCCCAACCTGATTATGGTGGTCTCTTGCTGCTCTTGGCTAGAATGCTGTGAATAAACTTAAATAAGGATGTTCATGCTGTTTTTAACCAAGGCTGTTGTGTTGCTATCTAGTGAACTATTGGTCTGACAGAGAAAATGTGTTTAGCTTATTTAATGAAAACCTTTTGTGCTCTGTCAAAGTCAATGGCACACTTTACATGAACTTCAGTGAGACCAGGAATTTACTCTAATAATCTGGAAGAGGATCACATGGTGAAAGGATTAAGAATAGTATTTCTGCCTTCTCTGTGAAATATCAAGTGGATAAAAGAGGATAAATGGAAACGTTCTTTCTACTGAAGTGAATGTGAAACGGAACAAAGAATAACATTACTCAATGAGCATCAAATTGTACTTAAAAACCCTTTTTTCATGTGAATGTTACATTTTCTGATTATTTTTGAAGGCAATTGCTTTTGGAATTTATTATGAGGAAAACTAGGCTCTAGTGACTGTGTGGTGCAGGGAAGAATATCTTGGATTAACTTAGTCAGAATAGACAGTAATTGCATTTTGTTATCCTGTTTGGTATCATGGATTATTAAGCACCAGCAACAAGCCTTTTAACATGGGATTTCTGTTATTATTTTTTTATTATGGCAGGGGTGCAAATGCATGGTTAGATGTGCTTGAATATCAGGAACACCACTGAGCATTTAAAGATGCATTTCTCACCTGCAACTCCTACGTGCAATCTCTACTTTTTGTGTGTTTCTTTGCTGAGAGTTTGAAAGAGATGTTATTTCAAAGTTATGGAATTGTCTGGTCATCAGAGAGGCTTGAGAGAGCCTCAGAGGTCAGAGAAACTGTGGTTATTAGTATGTTTACATTATACCTCCTTGGAAAGTTGAATTCATTATACTAATGAGGCCAGGAAATAGCAAAATATTCTAGAAAAAACGAATGTCCTGTCCTGTTATGTTTACAGTTTTTACTAGTTTACCTGAGCTGGTTAAGTATGTAGTTTCCTTTTTTTTCTGGGAATAATGTAATAAAGACTGCTTTTACCTTCCCTTTGATACAGCTGTCTGTGAAAATGGATGTCTGAATGGAGGAAGATGTGTTGCCCCAAACCGATGTGCATGCACATATGGATTTACTGGACCCCAGTGTGAAAGAGGTATGTGGGGGAAAAAAAAAAAAAGATACTCAAACTTGCTTAATAGTAATCCGAGAATACCATGGATATCACACATTTAAATAGTAATATTTTGTTGCTGTCTGTTAAGAAGTGTAGGATCCAAAATATGGGTATAATCATATTTGATAATCAGGATTAAATGCACTACAGTGCTTAGAGTCTTTTATTTTTTGCTATGAAAATATTCTAATGGAAAAGCTGGCAAATAAAAAGTACTGGTAATTGTCTTTAAATAATCTTTGATTCAGTTTTATGTCATCAGAAGAGCTGTTTGTATCTCTCTGATATGTCTGCTTACCAGTGATAAGTAGCAGATAAGTTTTGCTAAAGATTGTGAAGAGTATTTTCTGAACACTGGGATCTCAGCAAGAAGAATGGAAAATATTAATCGTTTTTGGTTAAAAGCTTGAAGTTTGGAGGAAAGTAAAAGCTTTATAGGTTACAATTGTTTTGAATATTTGTACAGATTATTTGAATTTCAAGCAGTTATTGCTTGTCTGTTCTCCATGGGTGGAGGTTTGAGCCTTCAGTCTGTTGCTATGTACGAGTTCTGAAGAGGGGTTTTGAATGCTGCTTTTATGTTGCCTGACCTTCAGCAACCAATTTGACTCCACCTGATTGGGCTGAAGCCTGCTAACAGCTTCAGTCATGTCCCTCAGGGCTCCTTCCTAGTGTCGGGTGGAGCATGAAGCAGGTGACACAAAGCCATTTGAGCCAAATCATGCCATCATGGAATCCCATACATGTTTTTGAGCACAAGCAAACGTGCAGGTTTCACAGAGAAAACTGTGTATGTCATCCATGTGCAGTTTTTACTTAGAACATGTGCTTGATTCTGTAGTTATCAGTAAAAAAGAACATACACATTAATACGACGCAGTATTTCTAGTTAAAACTCACTGCAGTGCTGAAGACAAATGATAGTCATATCTTCCCAGAAAACCTCTCGCAGTTGGCTTCTTTCACAGAGATTCTCTCCAGCCTCTCTACCTAGCTGAGCTAATGTGCTCCCCTCCTCTAAAAAAGGGTGTGGTGTTTTTTTGGTCCTGAAATTGCATTATCCCATCAGAAAAGTGTTTTCTGAAGATAACTTTTCAAATATAAGCTGATGTTGATCTTAGTAGGCCTGCATTGTTCAGCACGTGCACCTGTGTGGTCATTAGGGATGGGTCTGGCTGGATATGATTTTACACATCTGTCAACTAAGAAAGAGATCCATATTTTGGATCTTACTCTGGAATGCTATGTGGGTTTATGACATTCCCTAGTGGGCTTGCGATGTATAAATGTGAATGGATAGTTTCCAGTAGATTGACAAAATTCATGCCTTATGAAGTAAGAATTTTTTTTTATTTTTTTTTAAGTAACCAAAGCTTCTCTAAACAGGGAGGGGGGGAAAAAAAGGGAAATTACTCAAGAGAAATAGTCTTTGAAACTATCCAATTTCTGGGAGAAGTAGGAGTGGCAGATTGTTGTGAAAACACCATTTCTGGATATAAATGTAATGTGAAGTGATAGCTTTTGTGGCATGCACATTTTCCATGTGTTTGTGGTTTGACTTCTAGGGTATGCCATGCCACAGGCTGTATGTGCTTACAGTGATGCAAGTAATTTACTACTGCCTATCAATGCTTTCTTCTGCAAACACTGGCTAACAGTAACAGTCTGAGTGTTTATGGCACATATGTCACAGACCCAGGAGTATTCCAGCCATTGCTATGTGTGTCACAGCTTAGAACTGTGTTGAAGCACCCAGATTCAGGAGGGTCATTCTAATAATCAGATATTGAAAACAATGAAAATGTTCCACGTGCTTGTATCAGAGTTTGAGCCAGTTTGTTAAGGTCAGCAGTATGTTGTGTTGTTTTATGTCTGCTGTTTTAATTTTCCATACATTTGGCCCATATTTGTAAAACAAATTAGCTTGATTGATCTTACCTCAGTAAATGCTGACCGTATGATTGTTAACAAATGTTACAAGACTTCTTTGTGAATGGTTTCAAATACATGCATAATGAAAGAGCTTATCTGGTGAAAGACCTACTGTTTCACAGTGCAGCAAATTCCATCACATCTGTGGCGTGAGCAGTTTTATGTATTTATTCTTTCAGGGAGAAGCACTGGACAGTTTCAGCATACAAATTACTTTTTGTGTGGCTAAGAGGTGTTAACGTTGGTATAAAACACCAGGAAACATATCAGAAGGAGTTTTTACAATCACTATTATTAGTGGAATTCCTCTTCACATCCTGGGAGAGTGCATACTGTGTCATCAAGTGAGATACGCGTTGTCAGAACCGGATTGATAACTGTGATATGTTGAGTCTTATCACGTGTATCATGAGCTCCTAAGCTGTGTGTATGCTGCTGGGCGCCCTTCCAGAGCACGGGGAGCTTCCAGGGCACACTCACAAGTGTATGCAGGTGTATCATAAATACAGTAGACCTGTTTTTCCTTTGAGATAGTGTACATCTAAAAGGTGAACTTGACAAAAGCTGAACAGTAAAAAAATCTAGTGGAGTTGGGAAATGCTTCCTACAGCAATTTAAGATGTTGAATATACATAGCCCAGAAAGGAAAATATTTCATGCATATTGACTCAGTTAAAATTTGAACTTTAACCATTCGTTCTGGAAGGTGCTGAGTTCTCTGGCTGTGATCCGTTGATGGGCTTTGACATGCATTTAAATGCAAACTTGAGATGTCAATATGCATAACATTATTCAAATGCTTAAGGGTCTTGCTGGATTTTGGCCAAAGCGTTCAGAGTCAATAGTGAGTTCTGAGAGGTGCATCTGAGATGTGTACTCAGCTTGAAGCATATCATTTAGTCATGTTGCTGTCAAAAATAAATCACAGGTAGTAGAAAAGTTAAGATGCAAGCAAACCTAACTTTCTTCTGCTGGTTAAGAAATGGGCACTGTCTTTACACCATTTAACTTTTAATAATGAACGAGTTACAGATTTTGCAGTTCCTTTAAGAGTCACTGAAGACACTGAGTCAGAGATTTAGCTTAGTTTCCCCTGAGGATGATTCAGAACATCGTCAGCTCTTTTTGTTGTCTGTAAATAGAGCCTGGGGAATTTAGCTAGCTGTGTTAGATGCCCACATTGGGATCTTTTGAAAACATCTCTCTGTCGTGCATTTGATGAAAATCCAGAGGAAAAGCGATGTTACAGACTCAGAGAGATCAGACATCCCAATCAGATTTGATAGAATGATGTCATCCAAGTTAGTGCATAACAGCTATCTTGACCTCTTGGAATCTCTTTTCCTCTGGACGTTTGGATGGTTATTGAGACACTTCCATAGAAAATAAAACTGTATATTGTTGTTATTCTGCTATTAAAAAAAATGCAATGAAATGTGCTTTTCTTTTTCTGTCTGGATCCAGTTAGTGGAACACAGTGGAAGCTTAGAATGTGTTACAGTCCTGTTTGTTTATTTGAATGCTTATGACAACATCAGGGGCTCAATCCTGCTGCATTTTGGAGTTTTGCCACTCGCTTCACGTAGGAGCTGAGTAGGGCCTGATATAGTTCAAATATTAAAAATGCACACGTGTGTTTTGTGTTTTTCTGGACTCAGAATATGAGCAAATGATTGCTTTTTCTTCAGACAGAGTCGTTTCTGTACTGCTCGCTCCATGGCAGGATTTTTTGCCTAATTTTTAATTATATTTGGCCATTATTAAAAGTTCCCAGAATTAATGCCATATGTAAAAATATCTTTCCCAGAGCCTCTGTATGAAACTGCAGCCGCTGAAAGTGCTCGAGAGTGGTGTAGTGCTGTGTATATTTTTTTCTTCCTAAATATTACAACGAGTAGAATGTTTTCACAAAGAGGACACTGCACCCCTTAGTGTGCCTCGTCTCTGGTATTTAGTCTAAACGGAAAGTAAATAACAAAGTGTAGATAGCAGTAAAAGTATGTTCCCAAAGCCTTATGTTGCATTTAAAGTAGTATTGCAGCATATGGTAGCTGGCAAACATTTGAATAAACTTGATTTTTGTAGCTGTCTTCCAAGAAACACATCTGTTGACATAGACATAGACGTGTAGTTTCTTCAGCCCTGTAACATGAATACAGTGTGTACAGTATTACAGCAGCAAACTAAAGGATGGCTAACTGTGAAGGCCTGGAATAAGTATTCTAACGCAGTATTTTCCCTCTGAATTTATAAATTATAAAAAACTGCTTCAGGCTGACATTAAATATATTCAGTCACAGACTGATGTTTCACTTTCTTTAACAGAATTTTAATCCATGTTGCCATCCTTAGTATCTTTCAGTTTTAAAATAGAAATTCAATATCAGCAACTAGGAAGATCTTTTCTATGAAAGAAGTTGAGTTGAATGGATGAGGAGTTCTTAACATTTTTTAAAGCTCATTTGCAGCTTAACATTGAGAAAGATGGTCTATATAGAATTAGTATGTGTGATTTAAGATCATTTGAAATACTTAGCAATATAATCAATAGATCTTTGGACCAGAACTCGGTACTAAGCTCAGTTTGTTATTTAATGCCGAAAAGCATTTTTAGGGTCTTTTGTATGTGAAAGCTTTTATCCACTGTTCTACTTCTTGCAAATACACTATCCAGCTATTGTGTGCTGCTTGCTCTATACATAAAGCATCTGAAAATACCGCATAACATGTTTTAAAATGTTCTTTCTGATATATGCTTAAAGCTTAATCAAGATCCATAAATGATTCAGTACATATGGGCTTAGGTCTCTTGTGAGATGTAAGGACTCCAACTTTTGTACATGAAGCTGAACATTTACATTTTGTTCCAAATTGAGTTTTGGTTTCAGTCAAACAAATCCAAAAGTTTTCATTCAGCTATTTGGCAGCCCTCTCAGTATTTCCATGCCTTCCTGATTGGCTGCTAAGGGCACTGACCTTTAGAGTGCAGCAAGGTATTACTTGGCCTTTGCATTTTGCTTTGACTTGGTTTTAGTTGTGACAGTGGAGCTGCATACAAATTTAATCACAAACTGAGGAGCCCATGCTTTGGTTGAGGTAGAAACAGTTTTTTAAGTGGTGATGGCATATGTTAATACAAACAGATTTAGGAAATTACTTTGCAAACATTGGAATGCAATAGTTGTGTTGTTCTAATTGGTGAGATTTGATTCTTGCGTGGAGGATGTAAAGGGACTCACAGGAGAATCACTGAGATCATTCTCTGGGTAGTGCAGACAGCTGTGTTGCTGTACCCGACGCCTACCTCCAGGTGTGCTGGCAGCCTCCGGGCATGCCTTTGCTCCACAAGAAATTCATTCCTGCTTTCTGCAGTCAGGGGCTGAACCTGCGCTGGCTTTACTCATGTGGTCTGTGTGGTGATATCTTAAGAAATGAAGAGTGGAGCCCTGTGCTTTCATCAGGAGGCTTTGTTGAAGTTGCGTGCACAAGGAGATGTCTATGTTTGGTTATGTGATGTTACATTAATGTAGATATGACTTTTCTGTACACAGTGGAGGTGGTTGAAAGATATAACTTCCTGGAATGGCCTGCATTGCTGAATTTGTGCTCTGCAGAGCTCCAGGGATAGCTGGGAAGAGTTTGTCTGATGTTTTATCACAGAAGTTAGATTTTTTGTGTGTGCTGAGAGTCTGAGTCAGCCTTGTTGATTTTAGTTGTCGTTGTAGCCTGATGTTGCATTTGAGGCCTTCAGGGTAAATATCTTCAAACCATTCTTGCTCTCTTAGTACCATTGCAACATTCCCTTTTTTCAAATTTCATATCTCCCTATTTGTAGGTCCATGTGAATCCTCAGAATGTAAAGTAGCTGAGCACAAATAATTTCTTGTGAAGCTTTCCATAGAGAAGGTGTTTTCTTGATGGCGACCCCTGCAGCTGAGCATGGTACAGAGACTGAGTAAATGAAGATGGAATCTTATTTAGACACTGACTTGGCTATTTATGGGGAAAGATGTTCCTTCCTGTCTGGGCCACAGTAAGTTTTGATATGAGAAAGCACAGCTACCTGAATATCTCGCAGTGAAAACTGATGTTTTCCTTGAGAATCACCTTGAAAGTGTAAATAAGTGTTTTTCCACTCATACCTCTTTTCTCATTGAGTTGATAAGCTGAAAATTATTGTTGCAGTTGCAAAAAAAAAAAAAAAAAAAAAGAAAGAAAAAAGGANTTTTAAATTTATTTTAAAAACGAAAAATTTTTTTTGAAGTGAAAAAAAAAAAAAAAAAGAAAGAAAGAAAGAAAAAAGGAAAGAAAACACCAGTACGCGTGATTCCTCTATCGGGTCTGCGTCACAGGTTTTGTTGGTGGTGTTGGTTTTTAAGTGATTAAGGATTTAGATATTTTTAAGACTTCATGATGGTATTTTCTAACAAAGAAAAGAGAATTCTTTTAAAACATCGTAGGTCTTACCTAATGCAAGGATAAACTCACAAGGGCATTTCCAAGAAAAACAATTCTTTTATGTAGGTCAGCTACGAAATGCTAATGAAAATACATCTTAAGCAGAAGTGCTCAAAATGGTCAGTGTTACTGTTATGTCACATGTAAGTTTTCTTTCCACGTATTTGTAACAGAGTTGATGAAATCTGTTACGTTTAGAAAAACAGCTCATATCCTATCTGAGCATAGAAGTGGCAAAAAGTTATAGGAAATAACTGCATAAGAGTGGTTGTAAGGACAGTCACTTTCACGTTTCCAACTGGCCTTGAGAAGTTCAGGAATAATGACTGAGTGGTTTCTATAATTTTTTTCAGTGACAGCTTGTACGGTTTGGCACTCTGGAGAAACGCTGTAGGAAAAGAAAAGAGGCCTAAATAAGGTCTAAAATGAAAGGAGCCCTAAGAGAAAGATCACTTTCCAAACTCTGCTATGCTGTAAAACAGTCTGGCTTTGGACTCCTTATCCAGAATAAAAAAAAAAGGAAAAAAAAAACCCTCTTTTGTAAAAAGGGAATTTCCTTACGTTAGGAAACCAAGACTCAAAATTTCTCTTTGTAAAAAGATGTGTAAAAGCTAGAGATAAGTACTTAAAAAAACAAACAAACAAAAAACTTGAAAGTTAGTAAAGTGTGTGGGTATATACATGTACGCATGTATACAAACACACATTTATATATTTTAAAACAGAAATAAGAAACTTGTAAGCACCTTGTTACTGATTCTGATCTCACATGTTTACCATGTGTCTGCTGCTGGTATTGCCCATGCTGTGCTAACAGAGGTAGGCTAACATATCTGCAGCCTCAACTTCAGGTTGCTGAGACGTAGTCTTCATTTTCTTTCCCAGTGGCATAATCCAGGTCCCAGGTCCCGTTAAGAAGGGTTAATCTCTGCACCATTTTCTTTCAAGAATGTTCACTGTTGCATATGACTTTTTAAAAGAGTGTTTAACTTGGCTAAGGTTAGCTTACTGAATCATGCCAGGCTTGTGTTATAATGGTTCTGTTCTCATCTCTTATTTGTTGCAAAGTTTACCTGGTGGCCTCCAGGAGTTTTGGTAGTGTCCTTTCTTTCTCCTTACTCCTTGGGATATGACTTTCTAATGCTTCCTTTCCCTACATAGAGGTGCTGACAGCCATAGGGGAATGGGAGCTTAGGAGAATGTTTGTAGTTTTGTCCTTGGGGAAGTGGTGGCTGGGGCTTTCAGTCCACGTCACTGTGTATGACATGGGACAAAGCTCCTGCTCTGCTGTGGTGAGACAAAAGGAGCCTCACTGACATTGCAGCCTTGGTAATTAATTTAGTGATACCGTGTTAGATTTACTGTTTTGGTGTTCTGTTTTTTGTTCCTTTTATATAGATGGTGATTTCTTTGTGCTCTTTGGCCTTGAGATTATGTCATTGGTTTTGTAAGGCGAGATGCTTATACTGCATGTGTTGTTTCCACTGTTCATGATAGCTTTATTGAATCCAGTGTAAGATCAGTTTTCAGCAAGACAGTGGAGATCAGTTTATCTCCCAACTAAATCAAATACCACAATAAATTAACATTTACTATGCAGTGGAGTGACTCTTACATATCAAAGAAGGTATTCCCTTTTTGTTTGTTTGTTTTTAATAAAACCATAAGAATTACAGAAGAGGGAGGGGATAATTTCTAAGGTTTTCATCTTACAGAATCACTCTGGGATGGAAAAGACCACTCCTGTTTGCAGCATCTGTTAGCCGTAGACAACCTGCTCTATGTCCAGTCACCTCCTCGAAAGTGTGTTAACGTATTCTAGCCTGTGATTTGTTGTAGCACATCCTATTCAAGCCTGTTACCCATTTAAGGAAGATCTAGAGCTAACTTTGACAAAGTATTCATAATCCTGGTTGTTTTGTGTTTGTTATTGGTGGTAGTGGGTTTATGTGTGTTTGGAGGGGTAGGGGGTGTTGTTTGTTTGTTTATTTTTAGTTGTGTTTTGTACTCTCTTAAGAGTCTGTGACAGTGATTAATTGAAGGCTGTGAAATGAAAGCACATATTATGCTGATATTCTCTAGTGGAGTTGCCTAACAAAATTCTAAAACTGGAACAATTTGTTTAAAAATATGAAATGAGCTGACGAAATCACACTGCTTCATGGGATGTGGAATAGGGAATAGTTTTAACTCCTAGTAACATGGGTACTACACTACAAACAAATCAGCAGGTGAATTTCTCTGCTTGCACTTGACAGTGACTGTAGTTTTGTCACTCAAAATAAAAATATGAAGATTTGCTACAGAGTCCCATCTAGAATCAAACCTATGTAAGGCTGCATGTTGGGGTTGCTGGTACACACCATTTGTCTGTGGATGAGTCTTGACAGGCTTGACTTTGAGGGGGGAAGAGAGGACAAATATGTAGTAGAATTCGGGATGTTTGGCAACATTATGGACATGTTCTTCCAGTGAAAGTGAACTGTCTTCAAATCTACAGAGGTAATTCAGTGGGCTGTAGTACTCGTTCATGCTCATCGCGTTATGCCTACTATGCTTGATGTCATAGTATCACAATGTGCTGCATTCCATGATTCACCATCTCCGTTTATTTTTCACTATGAGATTTTAACTTGAAAATATTATATACTGCAATTGGTACAGCTAAGTAGCATGCAAATGAGCAAACTTTTAGACATACTTTGAGATCTTTTCCCCTGTTTTGACTGGTAATTTCATCTGAGTTAGAAGGAAACCAGGTCTCTAAGTCAAGTGGGATTTAAAGATCCCAAAACCTTCTATGTCTGCTTAAGTTTCTGAGAACTAGGACAAGAAAGAAAACAAGAAACAGTTGCCGTGAAAAGCACACTGTATAATTCCTCTAAAGTGCGATTAAGATGAGTCTTACAGTGAGACACTTTGAAAGGCCTCTTCGAGAGCCATTGGACATGTCTCTTGTCTCTGTGCTGGAATAGTATGTCCAGACATTTCAGCTCAGCTGAGCAGTATAGTTACAGAATACTACTTGAGCTTGAAATGTTTATAAGAGGTAATAGTAAAACCAGCAAGCAATGAATTATAATTGTCCTGCTGAGATACGATGAAAGCCTTTATGAGAATCTCCATGTCCCAGTGGGACAGTATGGGTGGTAACTTGGAGAGATCCGCAAAATGGTAGTATGACAGCTTTACAGTCGGATTAATACAAGCTTCAAAAGAAACCACAGGGTCAAAAATGACTTCCAGACTGCCGGCTTTAAAGGCAAAAAGATCTACCATTGAAATGGTCAGTTAAAAAGAAGAGAAGTGTTACATACTATGAAAGGAGAGTCAATGTTAGATCTGTCGCTCCAATAACTTTCAAGATATACCTTATTGATGCAGATACTATATGTAAAATTAAATTGTGTGAGGCTGCATTACTTATCCCAATTACTTGATTCTTGAGAAATTAGAAGACAGTTTGTTGGTGTGAGCTTTTTGAGAGGTTAAAATAAGGGAAGATATGTTTTATTACACAGTAAGTTACGAAGAAAAAAAACAAAAGAAGCAGGTGAGGAAGGATAGAAAGATGGCAGAGGGTATCTAGCCAAATGCTTCCATGCATCTCTCAGAAGGATAGCACGGAAATTAGGATGAGAAGTTTAGACTGCTTCTTAGGCAGGGAAAACCCAGCAGAGATGTGCATTCCATCCATCTGAGTGACTCTTCTAGTAAAAACATTGCTAGACGTGAGCATGGTCCAGGAATGGCCAATGATGAATGACTTAGCAAGCTACCTTTCTGGGTATTTAATCCGTGTGGTTATCTAAATAAATTGAAATGCTTCTCTTGGCCTGAGCCAGTTCTGGGCAAAATGAAGTGCCATGCATTAAACCTTGTGCTATTTCAGCTCTAAGGTCTCAGCAGGAATCTAACAAGATATGGCTTCATGAAAGGTGATACTATATTAAACTAATAGTACAAGTTGTATCAAACTCAGTTCCAAACTCAATATGAAAGTCATGTTTTTAGAAGGCATTTTGAATCTAGCACTAGCACTTCAGTCACTTGCTGATGTCAGTATTAAAAAAATGCTTTGTACAGCTGCTGACTATAAGGAAGATGAGAGGTTAAATTGGGTTAGCGGAAATGAAAGGCGTGCAGTGGAAGAAATATTAGTATCAGAATGTTTATAGAATTTGTCATTAAGTAACAGAAGTGTTTAAATTGGAGGGCCAATTTAAAGCATTCGTTTAAAAAAATTTTTTTTCCTTTTATGTTAAATTGAAATTATTTACTTGAGATATAAAAGGAAACATCATTTTTTTCCTCTCTTTAAAAATAAAAATAAGTAGAAATGATGGCAAATCACTCTCAGTTTCTTAGTCTTCAAACTTTCCTGAGCTAGGGCCTGAGCCACCAACGTGTATTAGAATAGCTCTGCTATTCTTACTACGGTTGATTACAGTTCTCTGTTATAAAGGGTGGAGGCACTTGGTTGTTCTCCAAAGAAAGTGAGTAATAATTGACCTAATGTACAGAGCACATGAATAACATATTCTTTTGGTAAGAAATTTATGTTTTACAGGGTGTGCTAGAGTTCACATCCCTTTTTCACATCTTCCAAAAGATTTTAAAATACTCAGCTGCTCTATTAAATTTCTAATTCAACAAATGCTCAAATACAAAGTATGCATTAGATAAAGCTCTTGAGTTGAATCCAAGCATTGAAAAATCTTTTAATCTGTCTTGAAAACAGCTGTTTAGAATTTTGAATAGAAATAAGAACTTCCTTCAGCCTATGTCGTCGATGTCTGCTTCAGACTCAAGTAGGGAGGAATTTCTTTCTGTTGCTCTGATGCAAAGCCTTGCTGCAGGCCCAGTGATTCAACTATCCTCAGAACATACCAGGATTGGTATCCTGCTCTTGTTGAAATCAGTGCAAATGCTTCCTTTGAATTCAGCGTGACAGAGGACAGACTAAGAAGACTGGAGTTGGTTTTGACTTGTTAATGTTAGTCATCTAGAGTGTGGCTGCACGAGCTCTTATTGACATCTGCTGCTGTTTAGAGACTGCTATTGTTCTTTGTGTACGTTTACTGAAGGAATTCTTGATATGAGAGTTGTGTTTTTCAGTGTCTGAGATCATTCAGACAAATTGGATAAATATATATGTTTTGCATATCCACATTTGTTCCTTGTTCATAATACTTACATAATGTTTTATAAGATTACCTAATGACTCCTCACGAAAGAGTACAAGTGAAATTTCTAGGCAGCTGCTTATTGTATCCAAAGAAATACCAGAAGAGTTCAAGATGGTTAATGTTACAGTGAACATCAAAACCAGTAATTATTTGCCACTTATTGTAAACTAGTGCCAAAACCCTGCAGGCAGTGGTTTACGTTTGTTCTGCGATTCTTTGTTTGGCTATGACCAGAGGGTGGATTATGCATGCGTTTCACATACAACAACAGCTACAAGAAAAACTGTGAGCGATATTTTCAACTCAAGTGGTAGAAGTCTTATATTGTTAAGGGAAGTGAAGCCTGGATGAAAATTCTTGTTAAGTATGGAGGTGATTGAAACCCTAGTGAAATCAGAGAAATGGGATACCTAGAGACTTGGGTTGGCTTTGAATCAGACCTCAGAGTTTACACAGTAGGTCTATTTTTTGCCAGATTTCAAGAAGGTGCATGTGATAAATGAGAAAGCAGTTTACTCTGTGCTGTAGTACCATGCATTAATGTCAGCTAGTAATTCTGGCCAAAAGCTAGAAGTGCTCAATGATACAAGCCTCAAATATGAACATGTTCTAACAAAGAAGGCTGCTATCTCTGGCTCTAAGGTATAGAAATGCTGTTTCTTGTAGTGGTATTCATTTAACAGCAATTTGGGGTTTCAAGTTGACTAATGAGAGATATTGTAACGGAATAAACAGCAAGCAAACCACATAGATCTCGTTCTGTTTTATAATATAGCGTTCCTTTCCTTTTGGGCTTATGTGCTGCATACACAATCTATCTTTGATGTTCTCATTTCTAAAATGCTTCTTCAGTGCAGATATGTTAATATACATTGGTTAATGCATAGAGAAGTATGTGTATATGTGTCCTCCAATACGTTTTTTTGAAAACCAAAGGGCCTTATCATCACTTCAAGTGCGTTGATGTTATACTCAAATTCGAGCATGTGGGCAGGAGTTTTGGGTCATCCTTTTCCCACGAGATGACATCCTGAATAGATGGAGTGCTCAGCATGCCAGTGACTCTCTGCTCCTCATTCAAAGCAGGAGGATAGCCTGATGCTCACATGAAAAATAAATAAGATCATTTTTATGAAAAGAGCTTTTAATCAGCTGTTTAAAATATGCTGATCCCGTTTTCAATTCCTAATTAAATGAGGGCAGAAGGAGATCTACATGCTGCCCAGCAGGAGTTCCGTCCAGTGGTTATCTCATTTCAAACGTGGGCTAAATTATATTATCTTTCTAATTTAGGCTTATGGTATATTCACACACTAATAAAATGGCTGTGTATAAAGGCAGATTAACCACTGCAAGCACATTTTACGTTATAAGACTACACTATTTGATGCTTTGAAAACATTTTTCTAATTTGAATTTTATTCATCACAAGCCTAGTTGAAACCTGAAGCTTAATTATTGAAATAGATATTTCCTTACAGGAGTGACGTGGATAAAAGATGGTATTTCTGGAAACAATCTTATTTACCTTTTGGATATAGTGCATAATACCTCTGATGATCAGGAGAAAGTTATCTTCTACTGAAGTGTCTTATATTACGAGCTTTCTGCTGTTTTATGAGAATTTTTTAAAGCTACCTAAAAGTTTTCCCACAGTGCTGGTTTACAATTAGCTGAAACTTTAGACAGCACTAAAAACAGACATAGTCTGTTGTTTTGTTAGCATTGCTTTGAGTGATGCATGTGTGTATCTGTGACCACCTCGATTCTTAAATGTACCCATCTATTAAAAAAGAAATGAAAATATTTCCTATAACGTGAAGTACAAGTTTAAATTGTACTTCAAATGTAATTGCTAAACCTTGCAGTTTAGATAGATGCCAGAGCTCCCACAGAGGAACTTTAAACTGCTTTATGCTGCTTTCTGTACACTTGCCCATCTTAACTCCCAGCAGTAGATGGGAGCTGCATCCTACTTACATTCTTCCCTTTCCTCTTACCAGTTGTGGGGAACCCTGGGCCGCAGTCCATTGTGTGCCATGCTCTTACACTCAATCCAAACAAGCATTTGACTCCCTGACACCTAACCTACTCTCTGTCTCAAGTGTGAATCCACTTTTGGCCTGGGGGCTAGGGGAATTGCTGGGTTCCTAACACCTTAATGCTGAAGTTAAAACCCATTGAAATTAAAAGGCAAACGGTACTCAAGGATTTCAGTAATGTGGATGAGATTCTATATCGAGAAGGGTAAGTGAAACTTTCCTATGTGTGGATTCCCTCACTTTTTTTCCTTCTGTGAATCCTGACTTATTGATGGAAGTGTCTTCGCATCAGTACATCCTTCACACCCTGCTGAGTTACAACAGGACTACAAATGGAACGTGCTTTTCTAGCAAACAGTTTTAAACTATATCTTTTACTGCTCAGTAATTTTATTTTCGTTCTGAAAGATGCCTTAAGATGAGGACAGGATTAGACCTTGCTGTGGTTTACTCAGCTCCAATTCATTTATTCAATTGCTATTCTTTCAGTATAAGAAATATTTCAAAAGACAGCACAAGTATTGGCAATCTATTAGCTGCAGTTCTTAGTTTTGTCTCAGTTTTACTTTTTAGAGACAGATAGGAATTGCCTAATTTGTCAGATAAGCTGTATGTTGTCAGTGCAGCTGAATTAGGCCATCTGTCTTGTGGTTTCTGAATCTTTTTTTTTTTTTGTCTAATATTCTCATTTATCACTGGTTTAGCATTTGAGCTATACAGATAATATACTTTTTACCCTATCAGCTTGAAAATGTCAAAACAGAAACGATATAGAAGTCAACTCCATGTTTGGGGTACCGCAGGGGAGGATGGGAAAGCCCTCAAGCAAAATACAAGGTTAATATCTGTGATTTCTGTAATCATTGCTTATTCATGTGGTCACCTAAGTGCTTGTTAGTATATAGTATTTCAGAGTACATAGCCAGATGGAATACTGGGGTCTGCTGCATCAGTGGTAAACTCATGGCATCACTGTGAAGTTCTCAGGCATCTTTGTGCTTCTCAGCATGTAAAGGTGAGCACTGTTGACTGCTTCTGTTCTGCTTGATGCAAAGATTGCTCTCCTGGATGTCTTCTCCTGGTTGGCTGCTCCTCACTAGTTGGCTTTCTGGACCTCCCTTTCCACTACTTAGTAGGCCAGCCTGTCCTGGCAAACCTCCCTCTCCTGGCTGACTGGAGCAACTCTCAGGCTGGTCTTTTCCTACCATTCTTTCTCAGCCTATCTTGCACATAAGATCTGGTTCCCAGTGTTTATTTCTCCGTGTCTATGTGCTCCCACTTGTGTTGGATTTGCTTTGATCCATCCTGTCTTTGCTGCCCTTGTGTTTTTTTTCCTCTTTTCTTTTTGCTGTCTTGGCTTGCTGGATCCTTGTTTTATTCACACTTGTCCCTAAACGCTCTGTGCACTGGCTTTCCCCTTCCTACAGGCAGTGTACATCATTTCTGGAGATCGCTATCTTTTACTCTTGTCTGATCTAGGAGCCAATCACTGTATTTGCAAGAGGATGTTGTACAGTTACTAATAGAAAACTGATGAATTCTGTAGGTTGGAGTCATGGTTGTTTATCACTTTTTGTTTACTATAGGATTTTTAAGTTCATTTATGAACCAGTCTGTGCTTATATAGAAATACCTGTGGTAAATCCCTAACTGAGGTGTCTTGTGCTTCACTGGCATCTTCCATAATTGTGAGTTATAAGTTGTATGTCTAAAACTCCCTGACATTTCCCTTAGGACTTAGAAATGTCACAATTCACTATTCTAATCCAGACATCACAATTGTAACTGTAGTCTCACTAACACTTCTGTTTGTTAGTGTGGAAGAAGTGTTTTTGGACCATTGCAGTGATGGGAAAGGCAGTGCAGGCAGAATTCATTGCAGATAAAAAAAAAAAAAATTTAGTGCAGAAGACACTGTGAGAAAAGACAAATTCTGTGGCCCTTCTTCAGCATGCTTCAAACTTTGTTCTGCAGTCCTTATTCAGGCACAGTTCGTGCCAATGTTACTTGAAGTTTTGTCTGAGTTAGGACTAGATAAATGCATCTCTGTTGCTAGATTCTATAGCCTCATGTCATCTCTGCTTAAGAACCACATTAAGTATCCTTATATTTTGTCCGTTTTACTCAAAACTATTTTTAAACACTTTTTTTCTTTTTTTTGCCAGTTTTCTTTCTCCCTGATTGTGGGAGAAATGTCATAAATCACTCTAAATACTGATTAACAAGTCAGTGTACAATGGTAAATACACAGCCTTGTCCACTGGAAAATACTCTTACTCCCCACACGTGTTTTTTCCTCTCACGTCAGAAATATGGATCCCACGTGAGAGGGCATTGTTCCCATGTAGCAGCCCATTCCCTTCAAGTGAATATCATCTGTCCTTCTCCTCTATGAATTTTAAAGTTTTTTGGATTGCTTTTACACATGTGTGACCACTATAGATATATTTCTGTATAAAAAATAGTTCATAGCATCTATTGAGTTGGAAAATTAATTAGACGACCTAATTGATTGTGCATGAGTTCTTCTGTGGAATGTGTTCAGCTGCTGTTGCACTTACCCAGCACAGAAAATCTCAAGAGCTAATTCCTTTGGTCATTTATTACAAATTGACAATTAACAGAATTTTAAAAAAACTTGAAGATTCAAAACATGAAAAACATTATGTGAAAAATCTTTTCTCCTTTTATTGCAGTAATGCCAAGATGAATGAATTCAGCTCAAAGCTCCCTTTATCATTCACAAAACATACAAATCTGTGTCCCAAAGGCTGTGTAGTCTGAAGAGGAAAAAACCATACAGCATCCAGAAGTATTGGCAGCCCTATGTTACATACAGAGAGATTAAGTCACTTGTGTAAGGGTATACAGGGAGTCTGTAGCAGAGTCTGAAACTGAACCCAGGTCATCTCAGTCCCAGCCAAGTGTCTCAACCACAAGACTATCCCTCCTCTTCAGTATGTCAGTGTAGAAAGTAGGCCAAAAAGTAGTTTCCATCCTTTTATGCACAGCATTTTGTAAGGCTGTGAAGGATTATGTATTAGACAGGCATCTGGATCAACAGCAGTTTCTGCAGATCCTTTTATCTGTAAACAGAAGCAAAGCCTGTTAGTGCTTAGTAAGTTTCATATAAATTATTATTTTATATTTAAATTTCATCGTTAAATCTGTATGTAGCATACTTAATTATAAAGCATTTTGATGATTTTTAAGAATGGAAAACATATGGAAAATGTATTAAAAGACCTCTGTGTTGTGCGGTGCCCTTAATTTTCATGTATTTTAGGTTCTGCTCCTACTTGTTTATCTGATTAGGCAGCAGTTATGTGCTGTGCCAGGCTATGTGGTACACAACATAAACTGAGAAAGGGAGGCTAGTTCACCCACATTACTTGAAGGTTAAGTACTCCTGTGTGGGGAGCTAGTGATGCTAGTGGCTAGCTGACCTATGTCTGGGAGATTCCTATTCTACTGAGTACTTTCCTGTCTTCTCTGTATAGTTTTGTGTAGTTACAAAACTTCTGCTGCAATATTTTGTGCTTCAAATGGAAGTGTAAATATGCGAGGAGGGAACACCATTGATACCCACCATTTTCATTCAACTAGGATATCTCATCTTTGTAAGAAATCAGCTTTACTCTGTTGAAGTGTACAAAGGCCATAGCTGTTTGCTCTTTGCTTTGCCATAGTTAGCTATTGACAGACACCTGGTTCTTTTGCTGAGCTACTGATTCTTTTCTCCCATATTCTCCAAATAAAAATTACTTATTTGGTTCTCACTGACATGTATTCATAATTCACCATTGTTATGAACTCCATTATTCAAAAACATTAATTCCAGATATTCTGTGCATTTACATTGATAGTAATCAGTGATTTTCATGTCAATAAATAAATAACCATTGGTGTTTATGCAAAATAGAAGAGAATCCTTGTATTTCAACCCTAAATCTCTAAAATAGTTATAAGAAATCATCTGAAAATGTGCAGGGATTGATGTGTTGGACTGTTCAGTGCAAACTTAGGTTTCCAGGAGTCTGATGCTATTTCCCATGACCGTATAATGAATTAAATACTATTGGAGTGTGTCACTTTCACTTGAGCTGGTGGTATGGGCTAGGTTTTGGAAAGAGGCCTCTGCTGCAGAGTGGATCTCTCCCTTAACTTCATCCCCTCAGTGGCTGTGTTTTTGTGTGGCAGTTTGTATGTGTGCAGTCCCAAGAAATGGGCTTCCCTGCAGAATCACGGAACAGATGAGGTTGAAAGGGTCCAGTGGAGGTCATCTGGTCCAGTGCCCTGTTCAAGCAGGGGCACTTGGAGCAGGTTATCAGGAGCATGTCTAGGCAACTTTTTTTTTTTTTTAACATATTGCTATTAGGAATGTATTCCCAAGAATATATATAGCTATAAATACTTGGGAAGCGGTTTTGGTTTTGACAGACTATTTAATTGAGAATTATCATGAACAGTTTCTCTAATCCTTAGATTAAAAATGTGGTGTATGCAGAAAATACTCAGACATTTGAGTACATTCGTTCTTGGATTTTGAGGGGATATCCATCTCTTAGTGCTACTCAAGAAGACACCTTCAACTAAGCTGTCAGTGAAGATGGGAATAGCAGTGCATCTTGAGGAAATAATACAGCTTTACGTGCTTTCACTACATAATAATAAAGCTGATGTTCATGGGTTCTCTCCAATAAATATGGAAGTCTAAAAGCTCTCTGAATAACTTAGATTTTCTGTAGCTTGTTCATGATTAACAGTTTAAGGCTTTAGTACATCTTAAAAGGAAAAACAATTACAAAGAGAGAACCCTAGGCTTGCTGAAAACCTATAAAATCCAAAAAAGACCAGAAGAATGCTATCTGAGAAGTAGAGTCCATAGCAATATGTACCAGATCATATAATAACAAACAGACAGACAAACAAAACAAACCAGTAATTAAATACATGAGTATTAGTATCTCATGTATTTGATATTGGTATGTATGTGTGCATGCAATAAAATTATACCTACTTGCTTGAAAATACTTGAGTCAAGATTACATCAGTCTTGACTTGTCTTGTGATGAGAGATGTTTCCTACTTCTGGCAGTGGCTATTAATTGCCTGAAATAATTGCAGAGTTGTGGTGTGTGGTCTATAATACTTCAACAGAGATACCATCAAACTTACTCAGAGTTAACTAGTGCATGCCATTGTTGTGTTTATTTTTGGATTAAAGTATTAATGCAAATCTCATGTACATGATTATGCAGAATGAGCCAGATGCTGGCCATGATTACTTTGATGTAAACACAGTGATGCCAGTTTCATTGAGGAAGCAGAGTGGCCTGATGTTTCAAGCTGATGCATTTCACCGTAGAGTTGGAGATGAGACATTACTGTCTGAAGTAATTTTTGGTATGTTGTCAATTTAGATTTATAAGACTTTGTGAGATTTGGGGAGAGTATAGTGCAATCATGAAGTAAAATCATTGCTAAAATAGTTGTGCAAATTAAAACGTTATATATTATTGTTTTTCTGATATATTTTTTAATGCTTTTAGCTGGCTATTTACAAGACTAAAACTGTTCAAAACTTACCCAATTTTTTTGGGTAATGGTGTTAGTTATTACGAAGTAAAATAAATAAATAATGACATCACATCAAATCTGTCATCACTAAAGTCATAACTGAAAATACGTGTATATGAGAAGTACAGGGAAAACTATAACCCAGACAAGTGCCTGGCTGAAGAAATTTGGTCAGGGAGCTGAGTGCCATTTGAAGAAGAGTCTCTTCACAGGGAATATGATCTGCATGCTCCTTGCTTTTCTACTTCCATAATTTCTCAGGAGTTCTGGAAAAGAAGGAGCTTTCTTAGGGCAAGCCAGATGATTCCTGGCAGCTATTAGGAGGGAGTAAGAAGGAATTGTTGATTGCTCTAATTACCTTGTTAAAGAGATGCCAAGACTTAAGAAGTTCTGCATTCTGTTAGGACCACAAACATTTGTCCATGTGTCATTATGATAATGTATACTTACCAACACCCCAAACACCATAATTACATTTACTGCCTTCCCTTTAAGTTATCCACACTGAAAGAGAGTCGACTTCTTGCCATTCCTGGTGTATGTTTACTCTCTATATTTCACTTAGCTTGAATGGTGAAATTGGCTTTCCTCCTTCCTCTCACCTCCCTTTTTTATTTATAACCCGTTTTCAGTCCTGGGCTGAGTTTGATTCCAATGATCTGCAATTGTATTTTGTTTCATGACACTGCAGAGAAACATTTATATACTATTCCTCCCCTTCCTCCCCCCACAGTTTTTTTCTAATGCATTTGTACCACTCCTTTTAAAATGGGAGCAGTGTATCTTTAAATCCTGTGTGTTGCATCGTTTAAAAGCATTTTCCCTTCCTTTGGATGTCGGTCTATTTAATATACTGTAACTTGTTAGGGTCTATTTTTCTTACACAGTTTGCGCTCCTTTTGGATGGTCTCAGCTGTTTTATAGTCAGTGTCTTCTGGAGCCAAAGAGAAAAAATTCAGAGCCTGTCTACTAGCTTTGTCCTTACCTTACTATTAAATAGTTAATACTTTGTGGTATGTTAAGACTGTTTCTATAACGTGGCACTTCTTAAGAACTCTACTTTTTAAAAAGTAGTAATAAACTTCAGCCAACTTAGTCTTTTTAAGTGAAACTTCCAGAGCTCTTCAATTGAATCTATGCTGCTTAACAATCAGCCGGTCTTCACAATAAGTATATCACCAATGTTAGCTACTTTTTTTGCAAAAAGAGGGATGGAAATCAAGAATTTTATTTTGTTTCTTTGTAGCCTGTGACAGAAACTGGAGAAATTATAACCTGTAAAGAAGTGTTCTTTTGTATTTCACACAGCGAGGTAGGGTGGGTTAGAGTTTGTCAGGTAACTGTTTATTCAGAAATGAGAAGTGATTCTGCATTTAGCTGCATTGCTTACTGTTTTCTTCATCATGGAGAAGGATAAAATGTGGTAACAATTTTCTGTATTTGGACTGCAGCCGTCCATAATTGGGAACAACAGGGCTAAAGCCTTGATTTTGGTGAAATGCTTAGTCTGCGCGTTGGATTAAAATGTGTGCAACAAATCACTCCAATTCTGTAATAATTTTTTGAACATTTTTTTATTTGATTTTATTATGGTAATGTTATTACTTTTCAGTTACAGACTTCAAGAACTGGGTCAAGAATAAAATTGGCATGAAAGTAGTTGTATATTTGTTCTTGAGAATGGATTGCCAAAGTACTTTTCTAAATGGCCAGCCTGAATCATTCCGTACACCCACTGCAACTGATAATGTTTGTCTTTCGTGGTTAGTAAGCAGTTATTTAAAAGTCCTGTTCTTTAACCAGTATCCTAGGAAGACTAGGTAGTATTTGCTAGATAGAAATGTTAAACAGATCATCTGTGCGAAAAGGGATTTGTGAGGAAGCTTACAGAATGGAAAATAAATTTAGGCTGAAGTGTGCCAGCAAGTCAGTATATGAGAATGATTTGCAACAAGCAAAGGTGAGGAAGACATGCAGAAGTGGGGTCATCAGATTCATGAATTAGAGGATAGTATTCCTATGTCTGGGATACGTGATGCAGGAACTAATTTTGTGGTTGACTAATACAGAACAAAAAATTGTGATACCAGTGGAAGTTATTTATTGCAAGTGTTGGATATGCCTCCGTGGATGTTTTTTACCCTTGTTAAATAAACAAGGGGTAACTGGGAGCAGTGATCTGTTCACAGCACAGCTGGGGTATTTTGAGCCATTTCTACTGCCCGATTCATACCTCTGCCATACAGCACTGACTGGGTGCACTGCTTCCCCAGTTCCAGTGGTATCTTAGCAGCTACATCTCAACTGTTTGAGCTCTGTGCCTGACTGTGCACTAAAGCAACTGAGAAGTAGCCTTGTTAATATGTGAAGCCGCCTCTGGCGCTGGAAAGCAGCAGACATGGTGATAATTTCTTCACATATCGTAGCTAAATCCACCAAACCTTATTGGTAAGAACTCTGGGACATTGTAGGACGTAAGGTTTAAAATATTTACAAAGTTTTGTTTTCTTTCCTTCTGAACACCCTCTAATATTTTTGCCATGTACTTTCCAGCGATGACACATTGAGATCTGACTAGAATGAGTAATGGTGTCTGGCTGGGGGAGGAGGGGACAGGGGAGAGCTTAACAGTGAGTAATTATTTGAGGAAATGGCCCATGTGGAAATAAGTGTTGGGATTGGATGCATTTGTCAAATAGCATTTCAGTGTCACCTGTGTGTGGAGACTTACTGTGTCTGACTTTTTAATTGGTGGAAGTCAGTGCATTGAGCTGACATGGGGCAGTTGTGTTGTGAGTCTCTCTTGATTCAGCCTCTGAAGCGAGATGTGTGTCCTTCCCCTACTAAGAAAGATGGAGGTGAATGGTTGTTATCCCATGGGTTCTGGACCACAATCATTCACTTTTCTTCCAAGTACTTAGAAAAATCGTTCACTTTTCTTCCCAGTCCTGTGAAAATGTAAACCAGGATTTCCTGATAACCTAAGAACAACTGAAAGGGAGCAGTTTGTAATTGAAAATGGAATACAAGTGCATTGGCCTTCCCATTTCTCTGGCAAAGTGTCATTCTATTTTGTATTAGTTTCTTGGGAAATGTGCAATATAAGACATGCTGTCTGTTCCGTTTGTCCTTATCAGGAGATGTTTTTGTACCTAAAATCACTTAGACAGACATTTGAAAATTTAGCTTGAAATGCTCAAGCTTTAAAACTCAGAGTGCTGTGGTGGTGCTTACAGCTGCAGTCAGCTTGGTCACATTGTCTTATTGTGTCAGTTCTGAGTCTTCCTGTAATTCTTGGAATTTTACTGAGAAAAAATCTCATTTTGTGCACTGCTTCCTGAGATGTGATGTTATGTTTATCTCCATCATCTTTAAATACATTGCTCTTTTTCTGGAGGGAGTAAGATGACTGAAGTGTAGTGAAAGCTGTGTTTTTCTATTATCAGTGTGGTTATTTGTATACCAAAGGGAAAGTTGTATGGTTTCCAATCCAGGCAAGAAACATGGCTTTCTCGAAGAACAATGATTTAAGAGTCAATGCTTCTCGTTCTATCTATGCTGCTATTATGTCACCATTTGCTTCAGATGTTATATCAGATTACTTGATCTACGTTTATTCCATTCCTAGATTTTAAGCTTGGGAAAAATGACAGGCATTTTGTTTGCGCAAGTATAGCCAGGTCAGCTTAGGATCTCAGAAACAGGTAAATATGTGTGCAGGCTTCCCTTCTCCTCCATGAATTTTTGCCATAATTCGAGTGAGCAGCCACTGGACATTTATGGAAACTCCTTTGGAAATCTTGTCATCTGCTTTTCTATTCTCAATCCTATTTATTTTTTCTAATCTGAATTTTGTGCTTCACTCTTGTACTTTAGGAATGCCATTGGAAAACAGAATCACTTTAAAATAAGATATTTCATTTTCATTAGAAATGTACTTTTTTTTTTTTAGTTGAGAAAAAAATCAAGTAGAAATTTTCCTCTCAAATAGTTGAAGACATTCCCTACAATTGTGTTTTTCCTTTCACCTTCTGTGTGTTCAGTCATTATTTCACAGAGGACTTTTAGTGGCAAATGAGTCTGTAGGTTTGTTATCTTCCTTGCTGAATTGGGGATGATAGAAATTGTTCACAGCCCAGGTTACAGAAGGAATTGTTAGATAAATTCTTATTTGGATGCGCTTTTCCTTCAGAAAAGTTTGTTTGATGATCTGATGGGCTGCTGCTTTTGGCCAGCCTTACTTCAGAAGTTTCACTTCTGCTTCATTTTCTCTTTTTAATTCCGTGCAATATGACACTGTAGAGGTTATTTTGCAAACAATGTCCTCTCTTTGTCTTGATTCCCAGTAGATCATAGCAAAGCCTTACTTAGAGCCTATCTATTTGGTTAGACTGAACAGTTTAGTTTCATTTGCTATTAAAATATGAGGATAGATTTCCAAATGTTGTACTTGAGCATAGAAGCACAAATTCGTACAGTGGGATCCCTGACTCTGGAGGCACCTGAAACTGCATTTACCTATGAAGTTGTGTTAAAAGGATTCTGCTTCTTGAAACTTAGGCTGGCAGCTGTATGAACATTGTTCTTTGGCTGTGAGGGATCAAATTCCAAATGAGCATTTTCAGGTACTATTAGTTCCAATTCTCTGACTGCAGTTGGAGCAGGGGTATGGACTGCCAAGTGAAGTATGCTTGGGTTACGTTGTTTCAAGTGGGTTATCTGTGAGCAGTTCTGAGCTGGGTATGCAGAGTCAACCTTGTGTTCCTGCCTAGTGGTTTGGTCTCACTTCCAGTCATCTCACAAAATACCAGAAACAGCAGCACTAGTAGGTGGGAAAGTAAGTTCTAATAAAGATCAGCTCTAAGGCACTTTGTTTGACTTAGAACCCTTTCTTACCTTATTCTTTGCATGGTAATGGAATATTATTATTGTTCCTTTTTTCCCTGTACCAAATAAAGGGAAAGTTGCCCATTTGCATTGCTGAGAGTTGTTTCAGTTACACAGCAGTCTTGGCTGGAGTTTGGGGTTCATGCAGAATTTAACCCTATGAAGTACTAGCAGCTAACAGGAACGCTTCCCCCATCCAAACTACCTTCTGGGTTGGTTGCTCAGACAGTGCTGTAGCACACAGGACTGCAAGAGCTGTGTGATCATAATATAATAATGATTATGGTAAGATAATTACTTGCTTGCTAGGATCTCATTCTGTGATTTTTGCACTTATCCAGTTCCAGTTTATTTTAAAAGAGCTGGAGGAGTCTGGCAACCTCACCAACAGGTGATTATAAGTTTGTAAAATAAGACTGTAAATTTGAGCCATCAAAAACTCCTTGTAGGAGGTTTATATGGAATGAATATTGGAGGAGACTGAGCAGAATTTCATCCAGTGTCCTTGCACTGTACTAATTGTTTAATATGGGTTCCCTTTGTTCAAAATCATATGTAAATGTTATTTTTACATTAAAAAGATATTGTTCTTGAAAACAAACAGCAGTCAGCGTGAACTGAGGGCTTGAGAGCCTTCTGAGTTGAGAACTTAAGGAGTGTATCTGATATGGAAAGTCTTGCACTAGCCTGGTGTTTGAGTCTCATTGGTGCTGTCCAGCTGTAATTGGACAATTATTTTCTCATTCTGCCACTGTTTTAGTGGAATGCCATTTCCTTTTTGTATGCCTTATTCTTGTAGTATGTCACAAGATCTTAAACTCAATATTAAGAACGCTTTAATTTTAGAGCTCTTTTGATTTGACCTCTCTATAAAAACATTGGGCTTCAAGTAAACGTGGATTTCCCTGTGGCCGTAGGTCAGTATGTACATGTAAGTGATCTTCCTCTTGCTCATTTTCCAGCCTTTAGAATTTCCCATACAGAACCCAAAAGAAAATCCTTCTTCTTAAGAGCGTGAAAGGTAGTATTTGAGAAAATAGGAGATAAACTGTGCTGAATGGAAAACTGAATATTAAGAATAAAATTTATCAAGGCAAAGGATTAGGTGAAAAGAGATTTTACAGTTCTGAACATTGAAGTGTGATGAACTCAGATAATAACAAAAAGGAGCTGGATTTGGTTGGTTTTGGGTGCATATTTAACCTACTTCTTGTTGCTGTAACCTTGTGGAAAGATTTGTATGATTATAAAGTTAACTTCATTGGGCTCATCGTGTTTTGAAGTCATATTAGCCACTGCTAGGTCATTTATAGTTTGAAATCAAACAATTGTAAATGCTGATCCATTCATATTCCAACGTAAAATACAAGATGGGGTATTCATTACTGTCTGATGTGTGCTTCCCGCTGCAACAGAGAACAAAATGCCTCCTTTTTTAACCATCTATTTTTAAACTGTATGGGGACAGTCTACAAAAAAGGACTTCATTCTTAGGAGGAACACGGGAGTTTTCATGTTGACAACACCAAACTGTGGTGTTTCTACCATCTGTCATTTTAATATTAGAAGTTTTAATATTAGATTTTTTTTGCATACAGAGAAGAGATATCTCTCTTAGACCTTGTTTTGTTCAGAGTTAGATAATAGTTGTTCTGCTTGAGGGTAGGAAGGCTTTGCAGAGAGATCTGAGTAGGCTAGATAGTCACGTCCAGCTCACGGGCTGCATGTGGCTTGACACAGCTTGCACTTTGGCTGCCCCTGCCCCACGCCATCATGGCAGTAGCTCTTCCTTCCGAGTGGTCTGTCCTAGTCCATCAGCACAACCAAATGGCAGTGTGCTATGAACCCCATCCGGGCTGGCACCAGGGCACAGTGTCAGTGAAAAATGGATCATACCTCTTTACCGGACTTTTGTGAGACCTCTCTTATTAAGGAGAAATACCCCTCACTTCACAGCCATGCCTTATTTGTGTCATTGCTTTTTGTCACTATGTACATTTGTGAACAACTATTTGGAAGGATGGAGTACAGAAAGAGTAAAATTTCATCAAAAATCACTGACAAACACCTTGAGAACTCACTGAGAGTTGCAGCCACTGCCATGAAAACAGACTGGTGTGTTAGTTTCACAAAAACAAGATCAAATGTCTTTTTGTTGTTGTTGCTCTTTTTTTTTTTTTAGTATGTTTTAATAAAAAACATTAACAATTAAACTAAGCTGTTGCTTTAGATACATTATTATATATTTAATGATGGCTGCTCCAAAAGTAATGCCTCCTATTTTGTTATTTTGTCCCACAATGTCAGTGATGAATGTTGGTGGCATATAAGACTACTGTAAGCCATTTTGCTTATTATGTCAAAGAGTGGCTTGATTAGTCAGCAGAATTATGGTATATCTATGCAGTGTCCTTGGAATGGAATAAAGATTAGTTAAATGGTTGGCTTCAAGGTGCTCCTGGTTTGGAAAGCAATCCTGGAACACTTGTCTAACAAGAGACCTCTGAGGCAGAAGGGAAAGGCATCCAGTCTTTAACACCTTTTACCTGTGGTTTAATGGAAACTTGTTACTGTTAACAAAGTTTGGAAGTGGCATGAAAATTGAAGGAATTCATGATGTCATCACTACAAGGCAGTGTGAATTGCTTAGTGACCTTGGCTTAGTCAGCTGGTAACTATTTCAGTACAGATGAACATCAGGTTTATAATTTGCTGGCTGTGCTTAGAGGATGCTGGACTCTGTCCGGGTGTTCTGTAACAGAAAAACATTTTAGGGTCACTCGTGAAGAATTAGCTGTAGTGTGCACCCCGGATGTGCAGGAGACAGCAGGAATTGGCAGTACCACTATTTGGTTGTTGCCCTTGGAGAATGGAACAAAATAAAGTCTACTTGTATTTTATTAACATCTTAGTTTAATTCTTTCTGTTGGATAAGTGGCCTGTCCTACCATAAACAAATCAAAGCAGATGTGTTCCACATGCCCTCCTTTCAGCTGTAGGCAAAGCTTACCACATATCTGGTACAGCATATTCCTGAATAACAGTGAAAACTGTCCTCAAAAAACTTTCTGCAATCTGTATTCTCATCCCTTGAAACTTACTTGAGAATAACTTGTGGAAATAAGCTCATCCTAACCTTTTCATCTGTATTATTTTCATTAATGTGCTGAATATTTAAAACAAATTAGTGTAAAGACTGCCAAGATGGAGTTACTAGGTATTAAACCAAGCTGCAAATTTGTTGTGGAGAATCTTAAATATAAAATACCTCTGGTAAAATAGTCACGGTGTATTGATAGAGCTGCTTATTTTCCATGGATTTGAATGAGAAGTAAATCTGAGAAAAACACTTAGCAGAGCACTGCTAAGTAAAAATGCTGGGGTAGTCAAAAATTTATGTGCTAAAGATTTGCCTGAATCCTGTTGCTTTGCTTTGTTACAAATTTTTTATTGTGGTGCTGATTATATTTCCTATCTCTGGCACAGATTACAGGACCGGCCCTTGCTTCACTTTGGTAACGAACCAGATGTGCCAGGGACAACTCAGTGGAATAGTCTGCACAAAAACCCTTTGCTGTGCAACTGTTGGGAGAGCATGGGGCCACCCCTGTGAAATGTGTCCTGCCCAGCCGCATCCCTGTCGACGAGGCTTCATTCCAAACATTCGAACCGGGGCCTGTCAAGGTAAGTTAACAGCAAAGCTTCCCCAAAAGCTGCTGAAATTGTTACTGGATTAATCTTAATTGAGTTACACTGCTGTGAATAACCTGTCCTAAGCCATTCTTGGCTATATGTGTGAAGTATGGAAAAACATTGTCAAATGCATTACTTCATGATTCAGTGAGTGCCTGATGTTCAAGTGAGTACATTAGTAACTTAGGTCATGTGAGAGCAGCCAGCATCTTAATGAATTTCTTACTGCCAGCAGTCCTTTCCCTTGGTTCTCTAATGGTGTTTTTCAGAGTTTACCACTCAGCCATCCAATGGAGGAATGTATTCTGTTTCAGAAATCACTCAAAACATGCATCGATCTGTGGCAATACCGCTGGTGTGGGTGTTTTTTTTTGTTATTTTGTTGGTTTTTTTTAAGCTAAAATTTGTTGGTTTTGGATTCGTCTTGGGTATCTTACCTCTAAAGCTACAATGCTCCAACCTGGAGAAAAGTGTGTGCTGTGCCATTTAAAATGCCTTATTATACTTAGCATATATTTTATACAATTTTGGAAATGCGTTTGCATTTGTTTCAAATTGTAAAATCCACCCAGATGTTGCTTACTTCTTTCTGAGCATGCCTTACCACAGAAAGTCCTTACACTGCTTTTGGCTTTTATTCTAATACTTCCAGCTGTATAAATTCTTTTATTGTCTGGATGTCTGGCAGGAAACAGGAGAAAGTTAACAGGGGCAGCTATGTATTAAACTGATGTGGATTATAAATTCCCAGGACCATATCTCTGGGACTAGTTTATTTCGATCTGTATAACATTTTCTAATAAGTTAAAGTATTTTTTTAAAACAGAGGAGATAAAGATTATAAATCTACTACTAATTTGATTTAATCATGAAATTCCTTGAAAGGACTTCAAAGCATTCCATTGTATTAAAAAATGTAGATATCTGTCACAGGCCAAGTCCTGGTTGGTGCTTGCAGGCAGACATGATAAACTTCAAGATGGGCATGTTTGTGTATGCCATGTAATGTGCACATATTTTGACTCCAGCCATTCTGTTCCCCCTCTCACTCTTAAAGGTCAGAACTAAATTGTGTAGAAATCTGTAAACTGATGTTTTGAGATTTTATGTGCGTAAATAGGTGGGCACACCCCTGACCTTGTGCCACACCTAGTTATATCCTTGTCATTTGTGTCATGAAATAGTTACAGTGACTGGTTTTGTGCAGTTCAGAATAAAGCTAACTCTGCTTGCCACACATTTCTTAGCATGCCGATACATTTATGCTAATTCATATGCAGTGCCAACACAATTTTGGCCCTGTGTGTTTGACCTGTACTTTCCAGTTTTCTCTTCTCTTGTAACGTGTTCATAATTTCAATAGATCTGCAGTAGAACCACATATTAGCTTTATTTTTCATGTAATTGTACTAAATCCAGACCTTTTGAAATCAGATAACATCCATTCAGTCTGAAGACATTTTAGGCTTTAGCATCCATATTCAATCTAACTAAAGAAAAGCAGGTTAAATAAAATCCAGGTTCTCTGAGTAGAAAAGAAACCATTATTATTGCATAGAGAAATCAGAAGAAATAAAATGGAGGGGAGGACAAGTTTGTTATAAGAAGTAAATAGAGCATCACTGCCCAAAGTTTGACTTTGCCTGTCTGTCTGAAGGTTAAATTAGTATTACAGCTGAGATTTTTTAAAGATACAAACTACAAAAACGAAAGCCAAAAGGCGGGATTTTGAAACAGACATCATGACTCAGGAGCATGAGTTCTATTTTTTTCATTTAAATTCAGTGCAGTGCCATGAAGTCTGGCCTGACTGCTGTTATTAAAGCACAGCATATTGCATTAGCTTGAGTCCTAGCAGCAGTGTGGCTGTCGGTGGGTGCTAAAGCTGTGCTGATTGACTGTGCTTCCCAGTGCAGCGGGTAACACAGGCATGGCACTGCTCTGACTCTGCTGTTGTGCTTCCCGACCTGGTTCAGACAGCCCAGGGATCTTTACATAATGCTCTGTGATGTGGTACAGATATGCCCTTCGGCGTTGCTGAAACTTCCTACTTGGGGCTCCCAGGGAAATTACCTCTTGGCCTTTTGTACAGACATAATACTTAGCTTTTCAGACTGCAAGACACATTACAGCTGTCTCTCTGGGAATTATACAGGGAGACTTAAAGGCATCATCTCCTTCAGCTTCTCTCCTGTGTAGAAAGTGGCCCTAGCATGAAGCCCAAGAATCCAATAAATTGAATTTTGCCAGCAGTAGCTAGAAACCCCTGGGGAGATGGGGAAAGCACAGGCATTTGGGATGGAGAGTGGTGAGTGTTCTGTTTGCTCCCAAGGGACTAGGGAGCTGCAGACACAGGGCTGGGCTGCCCTCAGGGGAGTGTGAGCCAGTCCACTACTGTCTCCTACTGTAGTGTCACTCCTCCTCCTTTAGTCTCTTTTCTGTGACTATTACTAAGCCATAGCAACACTTCTGCAGCTTAGTGATGGCACAGATGTTGTTGTGCTAAAATAGCTGTCAGGCCAGAAACTTGAAAATGTTTGTCTTGTGCTTCCTACCTACCCTATGATATCATCTTTGTCATTTCATTATCTGAAGTGAAAATTAAAAGCAAAGAGAGAGAAAGAAAGGGAGAAATTAGAAAGAAAAAAAAAGCCAGTTATGAATGTCTAAATAGGTCTTTAATAATGCCTCTTGAGATATTAATTATGGCTGTGAAACTCCTTAAGTCAAATCGTAATGACAGCTTAAAGTCATGATGCTGATCTTACTAGAGTGAAGAGTTAATCATTTCCATCAATAACAACTGTGCAGTTCCCTGGATGAGGCCCTCTTCGTGCACTTTACACACGGTTCCTTTGCTCATCTGGGGCTCCTGCATCTCAGCACTTGACTGTGTGCTGCATGGAGTTGCCAAGATTTTCAAAGTGGCAAGTGATTTTGAATGCCCAGCTTCAGATACTTTAAAGGAACCTGTGTTTTAGCAGGCTGTCTTCTCTGCATCACCATTCCCCAGATGTTTTGCAAAAACAAAGCAATAGAGTTAGATGTTTAATGTCTGTAACAATAATATCTGTGTGATTTCTTGCAGGAAATATTTAGAGTACTGTACTTAATCATACTTTGCACAGAGTAATTACAAAATTAGTGTCTGTCTTCACAAGCAAGTACCATAATATTATGATGGGTGAATAATGGATTTAGGCATATTTACTTTAATTTATATGTAGACAAATTATTATGGCTGTTCTTGAGAAATGAATTAAAAGTGGGTGTTTTTTTTTCTTTTTTATATGATAGATGTGGATGAATGCCAAGCTATCCCTGGGATCTGTCAAGGGGGAAATTGCATTAATACTGTTGGATCTTTTGAGTGCAAATGCCCAGCTGGACACAAGTTTAATGAAGTGACACAAAAATGCGATGGTAAGAACTTTCAGAACTTTCTTCTGAAAATAGAGGGAGAAAGTCTTCTTTTTTGGGGCCAGCTTTGTTTACAAGTTTGTAGCAAACTTTCCAGACTCTTTTGCCTTGAATATGCAAACACATTCTTCTCAACAAATATGGATAATTGTCTTTTCTCCTCTAAACCAGAGAATCTTAAATATTGGCCCCACAGCTTTTTCCAACCTTTTATTCATGTAACATTTTGCAGCCTTAAAGGTACATCTGAAACAAATTAAACATTAAAACTAAAAAATATTTTTAACTGATATGTTTCTTAAGAAACGCTTGAGGCACTTGTCTCTGTGAGTATCTTTTAACCAAAAAGTGTATGTCAGTAGAAGGTTCCACACATCCCCACGTACTCAGTTAAATTGCATTTGACATAATGAGAGCTTGATACTACTCAGTGCTGACTGCAGGACTAAGTTTGAAAGCTTAAGTTCTAAGCTCATCCTTACAGTTGCAGATGTTTAAGAAGGACAAATGTTATCTTTCCTTATTGCAGGCCTCATTTGGAAGAGGACTGGGTACTAAATATTATTGTAAAAATTTGTGCTGCATGATAATAGACCCTTGCAAATTTTTAAGTGTGATTTGGCTCAACTTTTTCCTCTCTATAATGTAAATATCAGGCATAGATACTTCAATTTTAAACTTGGAGGGTAAAATCTGAGTATTGATCACTAGTTGGTTGACTGTCCCCAGAGAATTTTCCATTGCTTGACAAGCATTTAGCATCTTGCAGATTAAGCCTTTCAGGTAGATGAAGTGATCAACCACCACCACCAGGAGTTTAAGGTGATCATGAAAGCAAGGTATGCATCCATCACCTTTTCTTGCATCAGGTGTTTTTAAGGAAGTATTAAAAAAAATTTAGTCAGTTTGGAAGAGTTTTGACAATTTTTCAAAAGAAAAATCTCTATATCAAGGAAAACATTGTTTAATTACAGAGGAGTTCATTAATGGCATGGTTTTCTTACTGACTGCCAATGGTTTTGGCAGGAAGTAGGCCAACTCCAGGGTAGAACAACATTACAAGTGTTTCCTTCTGCAGATGAAGTACCAAGAACATGGTGAATAGAAAAAACTGAACGTGTGCCTTGTTAAGTGTTAATACTTGGAAATCTGAGAACTGTAGGCTTGCATATGCTGCACTGTATAAACATTGCTACAATCATTTTGATTGCTAAATCATGTAGAAAAAAAAAAGAGTACCTTCAGAGCCTGCACTTAGTAACAGTTAAGTAGTAGCTGACTGAGCCCAAGAACTAGAACTAGGAGCTATCTGCTGACTACCAGTTCCATTTTATTTTGGGTCCCAGTTCACATAAGATCATGATAGAAATCAGAGAGACAATAAAACAAGGTGGGAAAAAGAGATGTGCTGGATGAAATTCTCTTTATGAGCACAACTGGTTGAAAATTAGATTTTAGGTTTTGCATTATTTCACTGCTTCATATCAGCATTCTTCTTCCAGTTGCATTGAAGCTGAGGTAAATATATTTTTTGTGGAGATTGGTGAGAGTAGTTTTTCCTCGAGTGACATTCATGTGTGTGAGTACATGGAATATACTTACCTTTATAAAACTTGTATGCTTAATAATGACAATATTGCTTACATGAATGTCGACACTAATATAAACAGTGAAATACTGTTTGGGTTAGGCTCAACCCTAGAATAAAGAGCGGTGGTTTTGCTTTTAAAAAGGTCAAACTATATAAACAGTGGCAAAACTGAGTTTAAGATAAACATTGGTGAATTTGAGTCAGAAGGTGCTTGAATCTGATCCATTTACAACTGCATTTTTCTCTGTTAATTAAGGGCTCTATTCAGACCGAAATTCAATTTCCACATTTTTTGTCACTGAGACTTTTGGGACTCCTGCAGAGTATATTCCTGGAGCAGAAGCCAGAAGTCTCTTAGCAGTGCTCCCACGGCACTCAGACTCAGGGCTCTGGCAACACCCTAAAAGTAGCGCTGAACAAAAAGTCACACCCCTCTTGCACACCCAAGTGAGGAATGTGACCCACATCACGACAGCTAGCAAGATGCTGTGGAGGAATGTGTGCTCAGGGGGCTTGGAGCCATGCACAGCTTAGGATGGGACTGCAAAGTTTCACTGTCTGTATGCCACTTCAGTCCCTCTACTCTTCTGCAACGGTGAGGGGCCTCAAAGGTTGTAGAGCTTCCAATTCTTCACCTAGGGAAAGAAGAATAGATAACTTTTGTATTACTGTCTTCACAGGAGAAGTAGAACAGAGATCCTCTCTACTTGCTTAAAAGCTCATTAATGGGCCTATGGGACTTCGGGTGTTCCCCCCATCTGCTGGGGCTGAATTCCAGTTTAGGCGTTACATTTAAATTCCTCCAATCGTTTTTAATGACTCCAGTATTATTCATTCCTTGCCTTGGTGCATTGGGTGGTGTTGCACTATTTCTTCTCAAAAATTTTTGTGGTTGGTGAAATCATTATTATAGCCATGTGTCTATCTGTTTGTAGATCTCTGGAGAAGATGTTGGATAGAATCCTGTGAGGCCATTATTTCTGGCTGGATTCTCCCTGTCAGGAGAGATACTCAGTGATCATAGATGAATGTGGCAGGCAGTTGTCACTGATCACTCTAGAAGTAACCTACCTTTCTATTATGGAAATAAGTGAGCTGTTTTTAAACTCAGCTGGACTCCAGGTTCCTAGAAGACGAGAGCACTGCTTAGTGGGTACAACTGCATTGTTAAGACAGTCACTGGAAACCAGGGGGATAGTAACTACACATTACAGGAAGGCTACTGATGGTAATTAAGGAGCAATTAGGACTAGCATGGGTTGTTTTTTTGCTGGACTTTATGCAACTTGAACTCTTAACTGTGGAAGAAATCCTTTACGAAATCCTTTCCCTCTGTTCATGTATGCAGCTGTGATCAGACATTTAGTGTATGGGTCAGAATTTCCTAGTGATGACACTCATGGTACAGACTTTTATTTCACAATTTCTAACAAAATCTGGGTAGAATTATGGGTATGACTTCTGCCATGCTTTCTGTGGTGGGTATTTCAGTTTCTGTCTAGAAATTTGTTGAAACTTCAGAGCATTCACCTAGTGGAGAAGGCCCCTAAGAGCCTTTTAATTGACAAAAGAAACAAGTGAAGAACAGAAAAGAACATTTCTGTTGCTTACAGTCATCCTACTTAGAGATATAATCCTGTTGAATTGCATAGCTGGTCAGTGCTTTATTGGAGATTTCCAAGAAAAGAAACCAAGTGCCGTAAGATGGAGAGGCAGTTCAGTAGGTGTTATGCTTCCCTTTGAGTCAGCACTGAGCTGTTTGGTGCTAGAAGATGCTGTGCTGCTGGAGATACCATAAGATATAACAGTTGTGTTCCTGATCACTATGGTCGTTGCAGGCCCTGTGTAAATTTTCTTAAGGTGCAGAATTCGGTTTGAAGAGCTAATTGCTTACTTGCTGTTACTTTCTGCAGTTATACATTTTCACTTGTTATTATCAAGCAGTAGAATGAACGTTATTTCTTCTTGCAATTTACAGATATTTTCTTAGATTTTATTTTGTTTGTGTTTAAAATATACGATGAAAGACTCTGATACTTGTTCAGAACTGCTGACCACGTCCTTGGTATGTGAATTAGGAAGGATTTCAGACCAGAAAGTTGGGTCATTAATAGTAATTATAAAACACCTGTCTGCCTAATATAGATAATATGACCCTACTTCTCTATTTTTTTTTTTCTTGAAGATATTGATGAATGCAGCACCATTCCTGGAATCTGTGATGGAGGAGAGTGTTCAAACACAGTCAGCAGTTACTTCTGCAAGTGTCCTCCAGGGTTTTATACAGCTCCTGATGGCTTAAAATGTATAGGTGAGTAGTATACCATAAATGGTAAGTCAGAAGGTGTCATGAGCGTTCATGACTATCAGAAATGGGTAACCGTGCATGAGAAACGTATTTTAACCTGTCATCTTTAAATTCTTTTATATAGAAGTCCATCATGTGTCTATATCTGTATTCTGAAATGAGTTTTCCATTTGCAAGATGTTTCTTCTTTCACTCTGTGCTGTAATCTTCTTTTGGTTTTTCATCTTAGAATTTTTCTGCCATGCCATATTTGTTGTCCTGAAGTAGGCAGAACGTGTTTAACAGATCTACTTGATATTCATGCTCTAGTGTTTGTCTTTAGTTTAGTCTATGTTATATTCATTGGTCCTTTAGAAAAGCAAATATACTCCAGAGAGAGGTTAGTTCACTGTTCACTCCAAGCAGCCTTCTTTTTTTTTTTTTTTAACTCACTCTGAAGAGCAGATATTTGTCATTAGAAGAAATAGTGTGATAAACTGGGTGTGGGGCACGTGGCTCTGTTTTCATAATGGTGATGATGTGGCAGTGCTGTTCTTTCTGGCTTTCACTGTGGTAGAGCAGAACCAGTCTTTCAAACATTGCACTAGATATCGAAAGGACTGTGTGAATTAAATGATTGCCACCACAGTGCCAAAGCCATGAAAGAGTGATGCTAATACACTTACACATTACTTCTGGGAATCATACAGCATGCTCTGCGGCAGGTCAAGTATCTTGTTAGGTTTTTTTTCCTTTCCTCTCAATTTAATACAGTAATTACTTTTTTTGACTGCCAGTGCTGAATTCTGAGCAATCATTGTCATTATTTAGGAATCAAATGAAAGACTTATTTCCTTAGTTTTAGCATGTAAACTTGAAAAGTTCATACACAGTGACAGTGCCAGAGTTCAAGAGAGCTTGCTGTGTTTAGTACCTTTGGTAGAAAATGGTCTGGGGAGGAGTTGAGCAGAAATTCTTTTTTCACTTCACAGAGTGAAAGTACTCTAAACTTCACAGAGAAAAGTACTGAATGATAATAATTCTCTCAAGAATTCTGGAAATGATTTGGGTTATAATTAATTTTGAAGCATTCTATTCAAATACATTTTGTTGCCATCCTGCTTCTGCAGGTTGAGAGAAATGAACTATATTTCTTCTATTATACTGAATAGCATTTTGGTAGACTAGATTCATACTTCTCACTTAAAATGCTGTGAAGCATTGCTTTTGTTGCCCCATTTGAACAGCTCTCAAATGACCATGGATCATTGATTACTGCTCGTAGTTAATATTCACAAAGGATATTAATGCTGCTTTCTGAAGCAAAGGAATTCTACGGAGAAACTTAATTGCTATTTTATTTTACTTTTTATACTCATATCTCAGTCAGGGTTGCTCAGCATTCAGCCCTGTGTTACATTCCTGCACTTTTCTAGTCTTCTTTACTCAGTGCATTTGCAATCTGAAATACTTTAGCTGAATAGCTGGGTATTTAAATGATGACATTAAGTAATATGCCAGACCATGAGCAACCATTAAAATTTTGGCTTCATGTCCTAGGCAAAACGTGCTAAATGGGAAGCACAATGAATTATCTACAGATATTTTGGAGTAATGTCTAAAAGGCATATCTCATAATTGACATATTAACAGGGATAGAACTCAAATCTGTACTAGAGCTGGGCAAAACATGTACTCTTGATTTAATTACAACATGTCTATCTTAAGTGAAAAACATGAGCTGAACGTGTCTAGTCTGTTAGAAATGAGGAAGTGCTTCTGAGAAATATATCCCTTATGGGATTCAAATGGAGCAGCACTGGAGCCAATATCCAAAGGGGGGACTGGGAGTTCCATTATTACAAACCTTAGAGATTAGAATAGACAAAGCAAAGATGGTATCTCCTAGAGCTGAAGAGTAGGAACAAAAGCAGGACATCTTGACCAAATACATGGAGAATGCTGTGAAGAAATCTTATAGATCATGCTTCATAAATTTGTTTGCTCAGTCTTTTAGGTAGGTATATTTAAAAAGAAAAAAAAGCAAGCTTATTTTTCTTGAAAACTTTCTTGAGGTGCTTTTTTGCCTCATTAAAATACAATGCTTTTTTAAAGTGAAAAATCCTAAAATTTTAAAAGCTGAAAATGATTCTGTGTTTCTGAAACAGAAAAAAATATATTGTTTCGAGCTGTTCTTGACCTTTTTTTTGTGTCTTTTCCCTTTCGCAACAGAAGATGAAAGGTTAATAAAAGAAAAAAAGAAAATTAATAAATAGGAAAATGGAAAGATTTGGCTTTTTACCTCACAAATTTACCATATTCTTCTGCAGATGATCTGTTTTTGGGATAAGCTGCTACACCTATACGTGTAAAGATTCAAAGATATTTGCTCTTTGTTTGTGTTTTTAATGACATGTTTTTGCTTGCACAGGACCTGTCTGATCCTTTTCTTTTGCCCATTACTACTTTCAGTTGGTTCATAAGTTTGTGCTGACCAAAACTGAGGACAAATTACAGGGGATGATGATAGCTTTATTTAGATTACTCCGTTCCTTACACGCACCCCACCATCACATGAAGCATTTGAATACACCTCTGCTCTGTATAAAGAGGAAAGTTACAAAAGATGCAGTGAGGAACAGTTTGCATTAGAGCTTTCTTTGATTTTAAAATGGTAGATTAAGGAGCGTTTTTGTTCAGTTTAATTGGGTACCAGAGGCCAGCTACAGAACTGAGTAATTTTGTTTCTATTTCAAATTTCCAGTATATAATAGGATTGAACTAACTGAAATTTAGAAACAAAGGCCAACTGACTTTTTTTTTTTAAGCTGCGCTGCCAGTAATATCTGTGCTCAGGGTTCCAACTAATAAAGTAGAACCATCACAGACTCTCCCAACATACCACTATACGTCAATTTCCTAAAAATAACAAGAAATTTCCCCCATTTTGTATGTGTATATATATATGTATATTTATATACACACTAGATGATCTAGCAAATTCTGGAAAACACTGTTACTGGACAGATAAGTATACCATGTTCTGTACAACTGAGCTGCTGTTTCTTTAGAAAGTGGTGTCTGACATTGTAAGGTTATATTTGCAACTTCTTCCACTACATTTGGACGGCAAATGTTCATGTATTTTGGAAACAAAGTTGATCTGGTTTATCATACAGCATCAAATCACACTTCAGCTTTTATTGAATTTGACATGATATGACCTATTGTTGAACAATTGCTCAGCGCTGTATATTTATCACAAGATTATTTTATTTTTTGCTCCCATCCACATTTTTTTCTCCCTTCTCTAAGGTAGGGGATCTTCTGTACAATGTTTTTAGAGCCAACTGTATGAAGTCTGGGTACGAGATGTTCTTTGTACAGCACGTGCTCACCCTTTTCAAACAGGAAGCCAGCACATCTCCATAAACAATGTGATGACACTAGTTAAAGCTGTGCTGCTCTTTCTTGCCTGCAAGCCTATATCTTGTCAAATCATGACATACTTCAGCTGGGAAAGCCATGACTAATGAAAAGTGAATTACTGTGTTGAGAGCTGCAGTGCTGTGAGTTTATTGCTGTATGACTGTGGCTTTCAAATCAAAGCATAAACAGAAGTGATCTGGTACTATCTTTAATAGAGATTATGCTGGAATTTTTTGCTGGAGACACATAGGCATATCCATTCTTTTCTCCTTCTCTAATTCATTGACATAGCATGCTTCTCTTTGGCATTCACACAGAAAGTATTTCACCTGTATTGAACTCCAAGTAGCCAAAATTTTACCAATATTTTTCTGTTTTTTTTCCTTTTGCTTTCTGTTTTTTGCAATGTTGCAAGTGCTGTGTCATAGATAGTGCAATGAACCAAGGAAAACAGGATCTTTCCTTTCTGTTAAAGTCATATTCCTGTTTAGATTGATGATTACATATCCGTTTCTCTCTCTTTTGATAGATGTGCGTCCTGGATACTGCTTCTCTACTCTGACCAATGGGCGCTGTGGCAATCAGCTCCCCCAGCCTTTGTCCAAAATGCAGTGCTGCTGTGACAGCGGCCGATGCTGGTCTTCTACTGCAGCCAGCGCTCCTGAAATGTGCCCAATCAGATCCACTGGTATGAATCCACCCATATTCTTATGAGTGTGATTGAACATCGGGTTAGGGAGTCCTTTTATCAGTAATGCTTTCATTACAGGATTGTACAGAAAAAATAATTGAGGCTGGAAGGGACCTTGGGACATTGTTTAGACCAATCCCACTGATGAAAGCAAAGTGTCTTATGGCAGGTTGCTCAGGCTATGGCAAACAAGCATAGTCAGAAGACTTTATCTGTTGCTAACTGATGATTTGTAACCCAGATATTCTGACCTTACCTGATTCAGGCCTTGTTTTCAGCATCCTCTTTAGGCTCAAGTTACTTCCTTCTGAGCCTCTGAATAGATCCCTCCATAATTATGTTCTCATCGAAAAACTGGGGTTTCCTTTTCCTTATATCTTAACCAACATACCAGAATTTGACAAAGAACGTGATTTCTATCTGCTATGAAAAAGTGCTGTACTTTGTTGCCTCACTGTGTATCAGGATCCCTAGATAATACAAGATTAGAATTTAGAGAAGATTGTGAAACTAATTGTGAGGGAGTGGAGGGAAGATGTTTTTGAGTTTATTTAGGATTGGTGTAGAAAGAAAGAACACAAGAAGCTTAAGAACTGCTATCACAAAGCTCAAGAGGGGTACAGGGTTTAGGGAGGATTTGAGGTAATAGCACTACTGCAGTATAGCTCTAAATTGTCAGAGATCACATACAGGAATGTTTCTATTCTTGGTTTTTATCTTTTGAGGGGAACTGTAATACTGAAGCAGAGATCTATGGTCAAGACTCCAGAAGGTCTTTTCCTGGCTCTGACTCTGTCTTACTAATAATTTTTAAATATGTCAACTGTCCAAGATTGACTTGAATGATGCTAAGAAGTTGGTGTAATCTACTGATGTTCATATGAAATGGGAAGGAGACAACTCCTCAATCTTTACAGATTGAGACAATCCCTGTTTTCTTTACATACTTTCTAATTATTGATATCCGACTGCTAAATAAGCTGGGTGGAAAAGTGAAGTAATTCAGCTTACAGTGCTGACTGAGATGTGACAGAGAAAGAGCTAGTATCCAGGATTTTATGATGCAAAAATCAATGTGAGGTCTCCTAGACCGTGGTTATATTCCAAATTCTTTTCCTGACTTGGGGATATACATTGAGACTGAACTTGCCCTTTTCAAAGGTGTATTGATATTATTTAAAATGCCCCAAATGTATGCAAGTTATTGCTGTCATTACTAAATCATGTTCCTTTATTCCTCAGTACATCCTGAGAAAGTGAGATGGGGAATTTAGAGCTGCCTGTGAAGTGTATTGATGTCCCAGTCTCTCTATTTCTGAAATGGGAATACATAGCAATATGAAATGGTTGCATTTTCAGTGTGAACAGCAGACCAGATGGTACTATAAAATAGGTTGTTTATGGCTGGAAATTATACATGGAGATTAAAGTTGCAATAAAAAGAACTTGCACTGTATTTCTTTGCATAACATAGCAATAATTGTTTATGTGGAATGACATTGTTCACCACTTACACTGTAAATGCTTTAAAAGGCGTGTCCCAGGCATCCACTAATGCATGTGCTCAATTCTCACCTAAACAGTTCCTTCATGTGTGCTAATTCCATTTAATAAACGGACAGCCCCAAGGCCATGACTTCTTTTTGTGTGGAAGGCCTCTGCTCTTGGTGAATTGCCTTTGGATAATTGGGCATTACCAATCTAGAGTAGAAAAGAAACATAGTATTGTTTCTTTCACGGAGACTGATCAGTGGGTTGGAGAGAACAGATGATTAGGGAATCTACTCTTAAAACCATCATTAGCAAACATTTGCATAGTGCAGTTTGTGTATGTAGTTATGCAGATACTGTTTCTTCTGGATGTCTCTGTGTGTTTTATCACAGATGTCTGACAGAGAACAGATTCAGCTGAATTATAAATAGGCAAAATAGAATACTAGAACCAAACAAATAAAATACAAGAAAATCTTTGAAATGATTTAAAGATTAAAATCACTCTGAGGAACACTAGAGGGAAATGAGTTGACATGTAAAACAAATTGATCACCTAAAAGCATTAAAATAAACATGATAATGATTAGGGAAGGCAGAATTTTGGGCTACCATGTTTATTTAAAAATCCTCTGTGATTCAGGATGAATTTCTAATATGTTTTACAGGTGGAAAAAAAAGTGTGATAGAAGTGTTGAAGGCTGAAATATTCAGCCTTGTTCTCCCAACACTGAACTTACTTTACAGATCTCATTTTATACTGCTTCAGCTATTCATGCATCTCTTTAGCTTTTTGTTTTCATAATTCCCTTCCCCTCTTATGCCATAAACTTGAAAATTTTGAAGTTCAAAGATACTGTCTGCACAAATAGTAGTTTGTGTACACACAAATTGCGGACAGGAATCAGGTCAGCTGGAAATGTGATCTTTAATTGTGATACTCTATGTGCATTCTTTGGGTCAAATTTTCCAAAACCACACTTCCCGAGAACAAAAGAGTTGAGGGCAGGAGGAAAAGTGGGTTAGTAGGACAGATGCCACTAATAGAGATAATAAAAGAATGTATGACACTCAGTATAGTCTTTGTTTACAGCAAAACAGATCATTTTCCCATCAGGAGGAGGAGGAATTTACTGTGGATTGGACTCCATTTCTTTCTCTGTGCTTCTTAGACTGCACCTTGTTTGGTTTCTGCTTTTACTGGCAAACTTCCTTTGGACAGTGAAATAGTGTTAGTGTATTCATTCTCTAATTGGTTTTGCCTCTTGGCTAATATTTATATTCCTTTGTTTTAGGAGACTAACTTTTAAGAAATCCAGTTGAAACTGGGCTTTTTTCCCTGCTCAGTATTTTTCTAACTTTATGGCAAGCTTTGTATTAAATTAACTTGGGATCATGTCCAAAAGTCCTTCTTTAGGTAAACTTTTCACTAAGTTCATCAAAGATTAGATGATTAAAATCAGATTAAAAATAGATTAAGATCAGATCCCAGCCTTGCTGTTATATTTTATATCCAGGATGTCACTTCTGTTATCTTTTTTTCTAACAGTCTTCTGACAAGCAGTATTAATATCCTCCTTTGGATTTATGACTTGATTCACAGAACAAAGCTCATTGCTATGAAGAAAACTGATATAGGCTCAAGGTTTCCAGATTATTTAAAATTTGTTATTGCTTATCTGAAATGCTGTGAAAAGGGGAAGAGTTGGATAAAATGAGATATGCTGCAACAGTCTAACACAGCATCCATGTTTTCACATTTCAGATGAGTATCGCAAGTTGTGCACAGTAGCTGCTCTGCTGCCAGCAAGACCTGACCTTCCTCCAGGCCGTCCTGAAGTCATCCCTCCACCCCTTCTTCCTGGTCCTTATCCTCCTCTAGTCCCTCAACAGCCAGAAATTGTCTATCCATCGCGGGCTCCACCACCTCATGGTAAGAAGGAAATGTTTACCTTTTGCTGCACCATTTGTATTTAGCTTCTTTTAAAAAATGCATTTCTCAGGAGCAGTATTCCCTTCAACTTTTGCTGTCTCTTGTTTACTTTACCTGGTACTTGACTGGATATCCTTCTAATCATAGCCTGGTTACTGTGTATCGTATGGCAAGTATACCCCATAGGTAGCGCTTTTCTTCTTAAAACAGAATTCCAGAGTTACATCCTCGCTATCTGTACTGAGATGTATGTACTGTAACAGTTACTTTACTGTTAGTTTAAGGCTATTGTGAGCTTTGCTGCACATCAACATTGTGGAACATGAATAGCTCTTGAAGTTATGATTAATACTTACATTTAAGAGCTTGGCTCCAAGAAAGCAGCTTCTTTCAGGTTGTTTTCTTCACTCTTGCTTGGCCAAGTGGGAAATGCACAGGTAAAAATATTAGTCTGGTGGGTATTGAAGCCACCTGATTTGAAGATTACGTTCTAGTGATACGTAAGGTTGGGTAAGATTTCCCTGGAGCAAGGAGGAAGCCAGAGCAGCATAGTGATGAATTCTTTATTCTATCTCTTTCTCAGGGAATTTACTAAGTGAACATATAGTCTGCTGTAGGCATGTACCACCTGAAATCATTTGGTGTAACCACATAGTCTTTTACAAATAAGCAGAAGTTTGTTTCATCCATGCTCTGTACAGATGCTGGCAGACTCCATTTGCACTGGCACCAGCTGAAACTATTTAGCCTTGGTTCAGCACCAAGCTGAGCTAATAATCCCAAGAGGCAAAGTATGCTAACTCAGGCCTGACACTACACTGACGTAGCTGCACAGCTCCTAGTCAGCTGGGAGCATGAATAGAGCCAGCTCACATCTGCCTGCCCTTTGAAGGCCGTAATGCACACCTTCCAGTGTTATTCCTGCCCTCTTTCAGTGGGCTGTCTGTGGAAATAGAGATAACTGAGCCATTCTTTCAACTATTTGCTACTCTTTGCAGTCCCTGGGGTACCACTCACCCACTTTTCACCTAGGTGTGAGTAGATTCCTCTTTCTTCTTCTTTTGTCCTGCAAAAGAGAAAAACCCTGTCAGATTTGCCACAATGAAAGGGACAGTGGTTGCTAGATGTTTTCAGACACATCTCTTAGAGACAAAGTGCTACTTTCTTTTTTTCAGTGCTGACTGTAGTATGCAATTCACATTGTGAGGGAAGGTAAATATTGACTTTTATGGAAAATGCTGTCCAAGTTGCAGATTACAAAAAATGATTATGATGAGCTATTAAAATACTTTTCTAACTCTGTTCTTTCAGTGATCTTGCCCGTGAACTTCACTGACTATTGCCAGCTGTTCCGGCATCTCTGCCTTAATGGGCACTGTATTCCCACTCCTGGGAGCTACCGCTGCAAGTGCAACAAAGGGTTCCAACTGGATGTTAGAGGGGAATGCATTGGTATGAGATTTTCTGCTGTAAATCACAGGGGAGACATTTGTTTAAAATCCTTTTCTGCATGATTTCTGACTTCTTGTATGAAACAAACATCCTCCTCAAAAAGAAAACCCTAAACAGCAGTAAATAGACTTTGTATTTAAACAGGTGGCAAAAACTACTTTGAATTGCAAAGTTACTTCTAGAGCAGTTTTACCTTTGGGATTGCATTTAACAAATCTTGTCACAAAATTATGCAAAAGGATTCCCTATTAACCTGTGACTGTAATATATGTGATGAAAGATAACTTATTGAAAAAGCTAACAGCTCTTTGAGTATACAAATGAACTATTGTAAAAAAAAAATAAAAATAAAAAGCAGTCATGAACTCAAACTTAGTAAGATGAACAAATCCTCTTTCATCTGATCAGGAGTATCCTGTTGGATTCTGGAGGCCTTTGATTTTGGAACTAAGATAGAGCCTGATAGTAGCAGCTAGGATTAACTATCTCATACATGGAAGATTTTGCTTCTGTCAAAAATGTTTGTAACTTCTGGGGCTGGAAATGCAGAAGTGTGAAATTGAGGTCTTTACTGTAATATCTTGTCTTGTTGAGTACTCTCAAGTTTCTTGTTGAGTTTCCACATTCCTATTTAGCTTAAAATGTGGCATCTTGTTACTGGGAATTCAGTGGTGTCCCCTCTCCTTCTAGATTGCAGCACAGTATTTCACCAACTATGAAACAGTAAAATAACTCTGCAGACTTGACTTCCTTTCAACTGATGTCTTAATAAAAGTATACTGTGTTTTGCAGATGTTGATGAATGTGAAAAGAATCCATGTATCAGTGGAGACTGTGTGAACACCCAGGGGTCCTACATGTGCCAGTGTCGAATAGGGTATCAGAGCACACCAACTAGAACAGAGTGCCGAGGTAAATCACATTTTTATAGCCATATCTACATACATGCTAGAAGGGAAAAAATCATTTTTAAGCAACATTTTACTCTTGTTATATATGCTTTTGTTAAATAAGACAGTAAAAAGTGCTATTTTGAAATAGTTAACCTGCCAGAGCTGGCCTTCCACGAACAGGATGATGAAGAAGGGCATTTTGTCCTGTGCTGGAAGTATCTTGGCATCATTTGTGGCTTTGAACTGGAAGACATTATTTTTATTTTTTTTCAACTGTTTAGCCATTTTTACTTTTGATCCATGAGGATTCTAAGGATGATTAAGCATCCCTTTGGAGCAAGCTTTTACCTCAATAAGACTGTTAAGAGATTGTTAAAAGGCTAACAGAGGTGGAAAGAAAAATAAGTCTTCTGGTGGATAAAGGGCATAGTGTCCATGCGTTCTTCCTCTCCACTATAAGAGAAAGAAATCAAAGTAAACTACAGCAATGACAGGTCAGATAAGGCATGAGAAAGTAGTAGAGCATGGGATAAGGAAGATAGGGAAACTGTAGACTCACCATTTTTGGTATTTTTTAAGAGCAGTGTCAACAATAGTCCTGATGATTTTCATCCCACCTTTCTTCAGAAGTGGCATGGCTCCTCAGTGAACAGCCTCTGTCAGGGTTCTGCAAATCCAAAACTGTCCCAGGATAGTAATTGGACAGCAAAGGAGGATGCAGTGTTATATGACTAAGTCATAATAAGAGACAACATGCAGGAGAATTAATGACTACTTTGATATTCCATAAAAAATGTGGCATCTAAATGAAGTTGGATAAATTTGAATGCTCAATATCCTAGTTTGTTTTTGCTTTCTGAGGCAGTTTCTAAAGAGACAGAAGAAAGTTAGCTGTATTAGTGTGTAATTTTTTTTTTTTTCCTTTGTGAATCCAAAAGGTATTTGTGGTACAGAAGCTTACTGCAACCCAGGGCAGTGTGCAGAGCCAGCACTGCTGCTGTGTGTTGCTGGGAGTATTGCTAATTGCTGCCAAACAGCCGAGCTGTAGAGGCATCTTCATAACTCAGCTTACTAGTGGTGAAGGACTGCTGAAGTGGAGTCTCAGTGATGATGAATTTACTCATGAGTCATTTTTGTCACACGCTTTTAATTTGACTGATTCATTATATAAACACATGCTTGTCAGAAGCCCAGTAGCTTAATGGCATTAAAGTGTGGTCACTTAGCAGTTCCTTTGCAATCTATGAGAACTGTGCTTGCTTGACAGGCAGTTCAGAAAGTGCTAAGCTGTGCAAAATCTTTGTTTTCTGAAGGTATTTTTAGGACTAGTTTAGGGAAAAGAAAAAGGCTAGTGGGATGCGTTTGACAAAATATGCATATAGCTTTGGAGCCTCCCAAAATCAACATTTGCTGTAAAATTACTTTACATGGCTACTTTATATATTGTTTGATATTTTTTTCATTCACAAATGTTGTCTTTGCTGATATGCTTTTGTAAATGCATTCCTAACATCCTCCTTTTGAAGAATGAAGTTTTCTTGATGAGCAGGTGTTTATCTAATCCTTGCTGTGAGGTTACATGGGAGGGTTTTTTTCTACGTGGTAAATGTGATAGGTGGCTCATTAAACACTGCTGACTACATTACAAGCTACTGATTAAACTGTAATTAGGATCCCTTATTATTTTAGTAAGAGTTTGACTGAATACTAATTGGGAACTTAGGTGAATAAGGCTAGCAGCACTATGATTAATGATCAAAATGAAAAGTATCTTTCAAGTGCAGTAGAGGGATCTAAAATGGACCTAAAAAAAAAAAAAGTGAAATTTTATTATTAGATTTTAATTTACAGGAGTCAATACTACAATATTTGCTATAGTCTACTTGACATTTCCTAGAGGAAAAGATCATAGAAGCATAGGATTGTTCAGGTTGGAAAAGACCTTCAAGATCATCAAGTCCGAGCATAACCTAACCATACTACACTAACTCTAACAACCCACCGCTAAATCATGTCCCTGAGCACCACATCCAAATGGTTTTTAAACACGTTCAAAATCCAGAATTACATTTCAAATTTGAAAAAATCTAAAGTTAACAGAAACTAGTGATGGGCTGCTGCTCAGCTTTCTATATTTAAAGAACACCAAAAACCGGTGTTAATTTTCTGTACCATGATTTAGATGGCACCAAGGAATGAATGGTTTGGGTTGGAAGAGACCTTTAAAAATCATCTAGTTCCAACTCCCCTGCCATGGGCAGGGACACCTTCCACTAGATCAGGTTGCCCAAATCCTGATCCAGCATGCCTTTAGCACCTCCAGGGCTAAGACGTCCACAGCTTCCTCTGGTCAACCCATGCCAGTGCCTCGCCACCCTCGTAGTGAAGAATTTCTTCCTCAAGTCTGGCTTAAATCTGCTCTCTTTTAGTGTAAAATCTTTATCCACGCAGGAAGGAAATGATCCTAATGAACACTAAAAAACTAAAAGGACAAGAAAAATCTTGAGATGATCTAGCATTTCTACCTACCCTAAGGAAGAAAGCTGGCAGAGTAACTAAAGCCATGCTCAGGTTCAATTGAGTGCCACAGAAGTAAGGAAAAGGCACAGTGCACAGAAAAACTTTCTAAAACTGCTTGTTTATTAGTTGAAGTTTATCAAGCCTGTATGCTTTTGCTGAATGTTAAGAGAGATGCAAGCTGCCACTGTCACTTGAGCAGCTCTTGCCTCTGCTGGCCTGGTTCCTTGCTGGCAAAGCGCTTAATGAATTTCTTAGCAGCTTCCCAGAACTACAGTGCTGCAAATTGAAGTTCAAAATCTTGAGAGGCACCACTTTTCCCTCATATACCTGTCTAAAGATCAGGAGCACAGTGCTGAAGGACACCTCATCCTCTGTTCCTTCCTGAGTCACATCAGTGTCCTGATGTCACGAGAGCTTTGAGAACACCCCCTGAATATTTGTGAAGATGATGTGATTGTACATTAGATACATTTGCATAGGCTGGTTGAGATCTCTGTGAACAGAGTCCCTTGTGTGCAGGAATCTCTGGGAGATGGTCCAGGCCTTGATGGAGAACACTGAGCAATCTGAAAAATGTCTAGACAGTCTGTCTCAGCATCTCCTCTCCCCTCATTTGGAGGCGAGGGAGAGCTGCCAGCCTTGTGTGATATCACTATTCAGGTCCTCCAAAGCACTTGCCAAGCACCTCCTGCAGAGAGGGGGAAATGAGGAGCTGATGTTTCAAATATAAAATAAGCAGGAGAAATATCTTCTAAAGTGGGAAAATCTCAAGCTTTCTTCCTACCTTACAAAGGAGCAGCAAAAAACAAGCTTTCCCTGGCTTTCTGTCAATAGCTAGCTATTGTTCAGTTAAATTTCAGTAAGAACATTTTCATGATGAATGAAAATGGAAAAAAAAAAAAAAATTACAGTTAAAAAGGTCTGATTCATGTTTGAGCAAGCTGCAGGGTAATGTTCACCGAAATTCTTTCACAGCAACTAGAAATTTCAAACTGATGAACATTTTCCATGCCTAGCATTTGGTTATGGAAATGAAAATAATTTTTTTCTCAGGTGAATATAGTTCACATGTAGGGTTAAAAGCCATGGGGTAGGGAAAATGGGAAAAAATCCTCTTGAGTATGAAAAAGAAAAAAATCCAAACATTATTTGTCTTTTCTTTTGGCTTTCAGACATTGATGAATGTTTACAGAATGGTCGTATCTGCAATAATGGGCGATGCATAAATACAGATGGCAGTTTTCACTGTGTGTGCAATGCTGGCTTTCAAGTGGCAGCTGATGGGAAAAACTGTGAAGGTAAGACCTTCCTAAAGTGACTTTATATTGGTATTTACAGTTGCAAGAGATTATTCATGTCAATAAAAAAGAAAAGGACCTTTGGTAGGGGGGAAGGGAAGGAACAAGGAATCGAATTTCTAAATACCTTTTGCAGTATCTGGGAGGGCAAGTAAACTGTCTTTTGCAGCCAGTTCTGGAACCTTGGCTTGGCAATCCTCAACAGGATGTCTGTCCAGCAGGAGAAATAGCACATACCACTATCGCTAAATGCAGTTTCTTTGATGGGAGTGGTACATTTTAAAATGGAGCACATTTTAAAACGGAGCACGTCACATGATGCCTGATTTTATTGTGTGTTTAACAGTATGCTTTATGGGATCTGACTGGGTGACTAACAGTGTGTTTTATGCAGATGCAATCTGGTCTGACCTATAAAAACCATTTTAAGAAAAATTTGTAAACATAATTGATGTGTTCCTACCTCCCAGACCTTTAGCAAAGAGGGGGGAAAAGAGAAGAATGTTCTTTATCATGCTTCCCAAGGTCCTTGGTAGGGTTCCCAATGATCTATTCATACATTAAAGGAATTTCAAGCACTGTTCTTAGAAACATTTTTGGCAGAATATTATCTCAGTGATTCAGCTCAAAGATTTAATGCCAAAATTCCTGGTTGGGATAGATACACAATTTTTTTTTAATCATAAATTATTTTTGTCTGACAGCCTGTAAGTAAAAAGAAAACACTATGTCTAGAAGTGTAATTTCTGTCCAAGACAGCTGCAGTATTAAGGAAAATAGCATGATTCTGAATATATTGTAATGTCATTATGATCCAATGATTTTATGTGCTAGTAGTGATTCTGTTAATCCTTAGTAGAGACAGACATTTTAAAACTGTTTTTCCTGACTCTTTTTTAGATATAGTTTAGCGCTTTAAGTTAGTTTTTAAACATCTAATTACAGACCTGTATTGCCTAAATACATTTGAAAATGAATGTAATTTGGAAAAAAAAACTTGATTCTGATTTCTTCCTTTCCCACTAAATACCATGTGCTAATAGTAATAAGAACCAGGACATCGGCAGTCTGGTAAAACATTTTTAATTCCATTGCATATGTTGCCAGAATGTCTGTTGCATCTACTTATGAAACAGTTTCATCTCTGGCATTGTAATGCGTTGAGTTTTGTTCTTAGGAATACATCTGCACACACTAATCAGTAAAGACCATGGGACTGTGCCATCCCTTAATGTAACTGTACAATTCTTTACATGAAACTAGTAAATAGTACTGGTTTTCTTGTAGGCAATGTCCAAAATGGATTTGATTTGTGCCAGGATTAAGTAAAGAGTAAAAGAATGAAGAGGATGTAATAGCTTACTTAAATCAAGCACAGAATTCTTGCGTGTGTATTACTGACTGACTGTGTAGGATTCGGAATAGCACTGTCTGGGACCTCCACCTTTTCCTATTTGAATTCTTCATGCTGTGCCATTAGGTCAGAGAGTGAATAATGCCAGTGTGAAGCAATAGTTAGTAAGTACCTTCCTATGTGACCTATCATGCTGAGTCCAGGGATGAGTATATTTTATTTTAAATGAAATTGATAATAAAAATGCAGCAGAATGCGGAGTGCTTCTGCATGTTTGAGTGCAGTTTTGGGAGTCTACCACATTGTAAGTCTTAGACTCATGCAACAGAGGTTACAGAAGTTTTCAGTCCTAACACAAGTGTTCACTCCTGCTCTTTCAGAATGTTTGCCATTCCAAATGCAGTCAGCTTCTAGCCTGGCTTCCCTTTACATTAAGACTGTAGGTCATCCTTCAGTTATGTACCCTTTTCACCTTTTTGAAGGTTTTGACCAACCACATAGGGAATTATCTTTTGGATATAATTAGTAGGAGTTTTTGTATGTAAACAGTATGTAAACAGTATTAAGATTATGTTTATTGTATGCACTTTCAGATATGGATGAATGCAACATAAGGAATATGTGCCTGAATGGGATGTGCATCAATGAAGATGGCAGTTTTAAATGTATTTGTAAACCAGGATTCCAGCTGGCATCTGATGGGCGCTATTGCAGAGGTGAGCACAATAATTATGTGGTAGCTTCAAGAGTTACCTGATTTTCTTACAGTGATGCTTGGGGACAAGGAGTACTGTGCAGAGTTCTCATCAGATATGCTTTTTCAATTGGTGCAAAACAGCACTCAGACTTCTCCACAGTGTTGAGCAATAACTTTAGCCAGTTAGTGGAAAATATTCTTTGATCAACACCTGTTAGGTCCAATCTAGTTAAACTCTTTTTTTTTTTTTTTTCTTTTCTTTTGCCTATGAGGTCTTCTGCAGTTTGACTCCTGAATACCTCAATCTTTGTGTTTGGCATTTAAAGTTTTCTGCCTTTGACTTTTCAAACATCCTGGCTGGTTACCTTGCTGGGATTTGACTCCCATTTCTGCCTGGGTGTTCCTACTCAATACAGTATCTCTGAGAAGTATACAGTAGCCCACATGTCCGAGATGAAGACATGAGCACCACAGCAAAATTGTATTTCTCATTTCCTGCACTAGTTCAGTGATACCCCTTGTGGAAGATGCTGCAGTATTCTGGTTGCTAGTTATGTCATCAGAGTTCCTGTTCTGTCCCGTCAGGAACTACAAATGTTTCAACTCGTTGTATAGGTGCAAATCAAAAATCAAAATATGAAGAAAACAAGTGTGGGGCCAAATTAAATATGATTTTTCTTTTTTGAAAAGTTTAAAATCTTTCAGCTCTTGGAATCAAGGCAACAGAAGTGTTTACTTACACTTCAGCAATTTTTTTTATTTAAAGTCACACTGGATTACACAGCAGCATCTTGTGGACCAGTAACAACATTTAATGTTTGAATTAATAATTGGATTTTGAGAATTACTTACATTAAAAGCAGGTTAGTTTGAATCCTTTTACTTCTTGAACACGGTATGGGTCCTTCGATCCGAGCTTGCATAGTGTCTAGGCTTAGATCCAAAACAGAATACTAACACAGCTGGAACTTCTCTTGCGTTTGGGTACCTTTTGCACCAAATGTGCAACCTGGTGCTGCACAGATTTCAGGCAAGGGACTCATTTATTTTTAGTGAGAGAAGACCCCATTCGTGCTTCATAATAGGGTTGCTTCAATTGGGGGAATAATCTGTCCTTTATTATCGCAAATGGACAAATGCATGGATCAGTATAAGCGTACCATTAACTTACAAGCCACTGTCTGTGTTGGCTGCAGCTTTAATATGCTTACAGAAGCAGCTTTAATTATGTTCTTACCTGTTTTCCAAACAGTAGGTGTATGTCTGTGCTTTGTCAAGGATTATTTTCCAGCTGGTCTCTGTGTGGGAAAACAGTGAGACTTGGTTTCAGTCTTATCAGGGAAAAGCTCAGTGCCTAACAGGCTTTGGTGCACAAGCCAGTTGCGTTCCCAAAGACCATTGTGTCATTATCAGGAATGTGACATTCTCATGCAAGCTCAGCCCAAAAGCTTGTCATGTTTTTTTGTCCTGAGCATCTTTTTGTATACTTTTTGTCGTGATTAAATTTTGTTTGATGGATAGTTGTTGTTTTTTTTGTTTTGTTTTCTTTTTTTTTCCATCATTCTGTTCACTGAAATGCCGTCCAAAAAATGGTACATAAATTGCTTCAGACTCTCAAATTCAAACTTGGGATACTGGTCTTCACAGCATCTCTTACATACCTCCTGGCTAAACAAGAGTATGGATACAGCCAAAATGGGGTTTCTGGCCCTAGAGAAATGTTTCTTCTGTGCATCAAAGGGAACATATTTGAAACTTATCCAAAATTGCAGGCAACTCAACTGATTCCTACTGAAAGTTGGAACAGATCTTATAGTAAAGTGAGGGATTTCTCCCACTGCTTTTCAACACTTACAGTAAGTCTTGTTCTCTATGAACAAGCATGCAAGCATTCATTATGTGTGAAATTACTATTGGGTCAAAATCAAACCAGATTTTGGGACCTTGACACCCAAAGTGTATTTATTCTCAACTTCATATGTGTCTCCTTTCTTCCACTTACCCAAAGGATCATGAAATAATTCCCAGGAATTTACTGGCTAGAGTTAATGCAACTTTCTGGGAAATGTCTCCAGTCACCTGAAAGAAAGTTAAAATTGAAGTTTGGTGACATCTTTTTCTGTACATTTTAGTTTTTATCGTTATTGAGTCCTCTCTGCATATGTCACATGTGCAGAGTAAATAATTTCTGTCCTACAGAACATTTAGCCCCTGAAAGACTCATCTTTTTCCTTGTATTTCCCAAATTTGTTTGTGCAATAAATGCATTATCTTTCACAAGCTTTAACATGCATATGATGCTCATACATGTTGGGAATTTGTGTATGTACAAACTGACATTTCTGCAGCAAATTGGCTACCTGCCTGAGCAATTTTGGTATGGAATTGAACGTGTTTTTGCTGAACTATTTAGAGGATTAACAAAAGAACATAAGAATTGCAGCATGAAACATATCACTCCTATAAACATATCATTTGATTCACTGTAAGCTGAATTTTGAAATCTTAAGAAGAATTTCTAACCCAAAGTTAGGAATACTGTAATTGACACTTAGTTCCATAAAATTGGAATTTGAGTATAAGTACAGGGCATATTCTTGGCTGTCTGGTAAAAATTCCAGTCAGGCTTTATGAAGTAACATGCCAAAAAAGAATGTTGCACCACAGTCTTGTGTATTCCCTGTAATACAAGACACATTAAACTTTTTCACCATTAGCTTATTTCACTGATGATTTGTGGGCAATTTTTCAGAAATACTTACGTCAGACAGGCAGAGGTTTAAAGCATTATTAAAAGCTCTTGCAAGGCAACTGGAAGTAGCCTTTCAGTAGTCTGAGTAAATTTTTCCTGGTTAAAATTAGAGGACTTAGAGTACCTAGCTGGCACTGCTGATCAAGCTCAGCAGAAATGGGTAAAACCAGTTGGACACAGAGAGTGAATCCAGTAAGTGGTTTTCCTAACCAGGTTGAGGTATTCTAGCAAAATTCAGAGAAGTGAGTATTTCTGAAGTTTTCGGAATGATGACTTCTGCCACTAAGCCATGTCAGGGCTAGGCAGTCAGACTTTATGCCTGCATGTGCAGTTAATTTACTGAGCCCTGGTAAAAGCAATGGATTTTTCCTCTTCTTTACTGGAGTCAGAATTTCAGCTACCTCTGCAAGTGACCAAATGTACCTCTCTATAAGACACTGATGACAGTATTTTCAGCACATCTGTAAATCACTGCAAAGCAAAATGGATTGCACATTTCATCCCTTATTAGCTCATAAAATCTGCTTTCTTAAATTCAATAGAGAAAAAGGCAGAAAACTTTGCCTTTTTGCTTCTGTAAGTAACCTTAAAAAAAGGAAAGCTTTTGGATTTATTTTCTTTGAACATATGTATCTGTCCAAGGAATGCATTGTTTTTTAACAAAAAGTGTCAATACTGTTAAATAACATGGACACTAACTCATTTTTTTACTTACATTGAGTAAGAAGTAAATTTAAAGAGGGAAAAACTGTTTAAGATTTGTCTGAAGCAGAGCAAAAGACGGCAGGGTGAAGCTGAAATTAATTGAGCCCATGTACTTAAATATAATTCTATTTTAAAATGCAGTTTGTAAAAGGAATCTTGGATCACACAAACCATGTTTTATGCCAAACAACACAAACTAAGTAAAACATAGAGGTGTTTCACTCTCAATTTGCCCTTTTAAGGTCAGAAAAAAGGAAATTGTCACACACGCTGTCTTTTGTATATATTAAGAAGAGTTGTTAGGAAGTGATTATTTTATAAAGGTTATGCATACTTCCAAACAATATTTTAAATGCTTCTTTTCTTAATCACTTATAGAATAATAGCATGATCTGTGTCTAGGGAATGTTACCATTAACAGGATAGGAGTCGTATAATTTTTTCTCGTTTTACTGATTTGACGTATCTCTATGAAAGTCTGATATTATCAGGCTTTATTCTTGTATTTCATTGCTAAGAGTCTTATTGTTTAATGTACTAACATTGGGCAAAGATGGTAGCCTGTGCTCAGCAATTGCTCAGTGTGCAAATCATTAAGGAATTCCTTTCAAGAATTCATGTTGCCTGTCCGTTAAAAGTTTATAAAATGACCTGTAATAAACATCTGATAGGAAAAAAATATTACCATGCAGATAACCAGAAAGACACTGTGTACAGGCAGGTCTGGCAAGGAACAATCAGATATTCTTCCAAAAACTGAATCTGGAGCAGGAGGAAGGGAAATTCATTGGTGTTCCTGTGAAGGCACCCCTTGGAGAGGAACAGGACATGAGGGTGAAATATTCAATTTGCAATCAGGACTGATTTTTAACAATGCATACTAACTGTTAACATAGCAGGGAATTCCCTGTTACACAATACAGAAGTCCTTTGTCTTAGCAGTCACGGTTTCCTCGTTCCTGCTGTACTGCTTTTGTCTGAATGACCCTTATTTTGGAATATGTACTTCCTGAGAACATTTAGGGGAAATGTAGACATTTGAACTGCAGGAAAATGCTAGGAGGGTCAGTGTGTTGTCTGTTCTATTTGCTTGTTTTTGGTTTTTTTTTTTCATATTTCTTTCAAATTTTTTATTTTTCTCTTTCTTTTCACAGAATTGATTAATCATTCTTGATAAGATCTTTATCAGAACTAGTTTCCACTTTCACTTGATATTATTCTATAGGATGCATTGAAAGTAAGCTGTGAATGCAAGTTTCAGCTGAAAATAAGTTGCACAAATGCAAGTTTCAGCCAGGTATTGAACACTATGTAATTTAATTTAATAAAACTCATTCTGTTCTCTGACAGACATCGATGAGTGTGAGACAGCTGGAATATGCATGAACGGACGCTGCGTGAACACTGATGGCTCTTTCAGATGTGAATGCTTCCCTGGCCTTGCAGTAGGACTAGATGGGCGTGTGTGTGTTGGTAAGATAAGCTCAATGTGAGCAAGTCACTAACAATGCTAAGGTATTAATGCTAAGCTGATGAACAAATCAGAGTTTGAATGTAGAATTCACCTTTTTTTTTTTAATGGACTGGTACCTGTTAGGGTAGTGAATTACTACACTAGTAGATATTAATAGCTCTGGGATATTTACTTTGGTGACCTATTCTGCTACTTTTTTCTTTCCATTTGTGTTTAAAAAAATGTGTGGGCCAAATTACAAAATCATGTAGAGTATATAGCATAGTGCTGTCGAGAGTGAGTGAACAGGTGAGAATCTGCCCAATTTCTGTCAACATAAAATTCTTCATTTTTTCACTAAGCATTTAATTAGTCTTTCAATTCTTTAAAGCGGGCCATATCATTTTTTTTCATTTCCCTCTTTCAATAAATGAAGGAGGTTTGAGGTGTTTGATTTTAAAATTCTAACATGCCTAAGTGTTGCCACAACTGCTGTCATTAAGGAAACTTCAGTTAACATTTAAAAACCATTAAAATAGGGATTTTTCAATAATTTTTGCTTAGACGTTGTAGTTAACTTATCTCAGGGCAGATGAGCTACAGTAATCCTTTCTGTACTTTTTATTTTAAATGCAAAGGAGATGGGAATTTTAAGTGTTTTATAAGGTCAATAGAAGAGTTTTAAGTTAATTTATTACACATATGATGTTTGCTGCATATTGAAGTCCACAGTGATGGTTTCCGTAGTTCACTAACGCAGGTGAAGTCCTTAAACTAGTTTGTATGTCTCAACTCAGTGGAGGTCGAGGAAGAGGAATTTCCTGTCCTAGGTACAGCAAGTGTATAGATGGGTGAAAAGCAAAGAGAAATGACAAGAAATGTTTTGTTTTGACAGCTATTTCACAGTGTTTATGACACCAGAGTTAGATTTAATGCTTGTAATTTATGGCACTATAGTTGTTTATAATAAGATTAAGAGGGATTCATTTTTTCAGATACTCATATGCGAAGCACATGCTATGGTGGCTACAAGAGAGGACAATGTGTGAGACCATTAACTGGTGCAGTTACAAAATCAGAGTGCTGCTGTGCCAGCACTGACTATGCCTTTGGGGAGCCTTGTCAGCCCTGTCCAGCACAAAATTCAGGTACAACATATTTACTGGTACATGTTCTAATTTAAGAATTATGTTGGTAAGCTATTTTTAGGAAGTTAAAAATACAGCTTTATATTAACATTGCATCTTAAATCTGGAAGATTAAGTTGTCATACAACGTTATATATTTTGAGCAATGTGCTATTTTGCATGTTGGAATAGTATAAGAGACCTTTTTGAGACAATGGTAAATGCCAATATCTGTTCCAGAGTCATTACATGCATGAAAACATATTGTCACACAACAATCTCTTAGTTTGATAGATATAAATGACTAAAAGTATAAGTTCAATCTCAAATTATTCATGGAAATGTCTTGAGTAATTCATATATTCAAATACTTTTGTACACCTGCCAGTCAGATATTTGCTATCTGAGTTCTACATCATCCAAATGTTCTGAAATTGTTTATGTAGAAACTAGACTTTGGATAGTCAGTGCAAAAATAAAAAGCCTGATTAAGACAGTTGAGAATATTTGAGTCTCTCACCAAAATCCCCACCAAGCAATGTTGTCTGGAACATAACTTCATTTTGGCAAGATGGGAATCCTAATCATTCTCATGGGTAGAATCTGCTTTTAGGAAAGCACTTCTTCCAAGAAGACTACACTGACACAATCCTTGTCCTGAAGCCAGTGAGTAAAGAGACCCTGGTTTTGTGGAAGTGACTGCAAGGGAGCTAGATCGAAGCACAACTTTGTCAAATTATTCTTTTCACTCAGTGAATTTGTTGTTGCAACAAAATATGCCCTTCACTTTGTAGCTCAAAAACATCTCGCACTAACTTGGTATATCTACTTTGTAAAGAAAAATGTTTTATGTTCATTCTTTAAATCCCAGTTTTAACTGATGGCTTTATGTAAAGCTTTAGAGAGGCAAGAGCGATTGGAACAGATCAGGCTTGTTGAGATTATGTTGGACACTGTTATAATGCTTCATGTTATTCAGAATAGCATAACACTATGGAAATCTTACAGCGGTACGAAGGAGCCTCTCCAGCAGCAGGGGGTAGGAGGGAAGTGTTATGTATTTATATGTATGGTGGATTCCTTTGGGCTCAATCTTGTCATAGGAGGTTTGCCCAGTGTTAGGTCCTTTCTCTTGTGAAGTCCTGTTGTAAGCCTTGTAATACAGAACATCTTTGTATCACTGACTTCTGGATTACAGTCAAATTGATTCCGCTTGATTCCATTTGAATTTTTTACTTATCCATCTTCATCAGAAGGTGCAGACCCTGAGTCCACTAAAATGTTTCACAGGTCCAGAATATTGTGAGGACATTCTTTTTTTTTTTTTTATAATCACTGAAAAGCATGTTATTAAATTGGAATAATTATTTGTCATGTTGTAGATGATGAAACTGAAAGCAATGAGCTAAAAAAGTATTCCACTAAGTATTCATTTTTTTTTTTCCAGCTGAATATCAGGCTCTATGCAGTAGTGGATCTGGTATGACTGCAGGAGGAAATGGTAAGATCACATTATGTAATTCAAGCTATTCATGTTCTAAGTGAAAGTATGAACCTGGGTGTTCTTGATTTATTAAATATGTTGGAGGAAATTATGGCTGGAAAGAGTGGGGGAAAGACTTATCTTGGTGAATGTTTGTAACACAGTAGAATAGATGAATTTAGGATGAGATAGGTGGAATATGCCATTTCATCTGTGTGGCGTATTTTATGACACTGAATGTATGTGATAGCTGTTATAAAATAGTGTCAAACCTGTGAGCAGTTTTATTATCTATATGACTTAGAAATCACTTAAGTCATATTTGGATTTTTCAACTGAAATGATCCTGCTGCAGAGTAAAATCATGCTGAACACTGAGCTTCCTCACATATTTTCATCTCAGTCAGAAATGTCAGGCTAGCAGAGCTTGGTTACTTATTACAAAGAAGGAGCAAGTGATTACAACAAAAGCTTTGTGGTTGCACCATAAAAATTGCAAACTCTGAATCAGTCAATGTTCACTAGTAAATTTACTGCCAATAGAGAAAGGACGGATGTTTATTATCCTAGTTCATATCCTATGATGGATCTTCTTTTAAATGTTTTTGGGCTAGTGGTGGTTTTAAATCAGAATGAAGGGGATTTTTTTTTTGTCTTGAGTGTATATATTTAGGCATGAATGTGCTAACCAAAACTACATGATTAAAAAATGCGTAACAGTTGAGTTAGTGATATTAAAAATGTATCTTATTCTTGACTGGAGAATGATTTTTTTGAGTCCCTATTGTTGGGACTCTTCCCCAATGATTGACAGTGAGGTTTTTTTTTTCTTGTTTGTTTATTTTTATTTTTTAACATTTCTGTAGATATTAATGAGTGCTTACTGGATCCTGATCTCTGTCCCAATGGAAGGTGTGAAAATCTGCATGGAACATACAAATGTATTTGTAACCCTGGGTATGAAGTGGATTCAACTGGGAAAAATTGCATTGGTATGAAATTTCCCCTTTTTTTTTTTTTGTTTTGAAGTTTGATATGTGTGTTTATCCTCCTTTGTCTTTTCATTCAGTATTTTATCAGATCCAGTAGCTGCTTTTCTGGTTGTTTTTGCTGTGTTTTTTTTTTGTTGTTTGTTTGTTTGTTTTGTCTTGTTTAATGCTGGAGCTTTGCAGTGCTTGTGAAGTCCTCCAATGTAAGGATGCAAGTGACCATTGCTACTGATAATTCAAATACTGACAGTTCAGATAAGTTTACTGAACATGTGCTCCATGGCCTCAGTGTTTCTTAGAACTAAAAGAAGCCAGATCCTGCAATTACAGTGTATTATGGGAAAAATCTAAGATCGTGAGCATGCTAGGTCCTTTCAGGAGAAGCAATTCTCTTGTTCTACTTCACACTACCATCAAAAACGCTTTACATAAAACCTAGATTCCTTTCTTCCACTTCTGCATTACTGCATTGTTTCAAATTTTCTTTGTACAACTGATAAGAAATTTATTCTAGCTTACTGTTAAAATTTGCAACTGTTTGTGACCACTTGATGTTAAACTAATATTATCCTTTGACTTAGCACTATCAGCACTTATCTCCGAAGTATTTATAAAGAATAATTGTGACCTTTCTCAAACTCTGTTGACTAAACTGTCCAAATCTGTGCTTTCAGTCCTTTCATAAAAACAGAGGCCACAGCCTTCTCTTGCACAGAACTATTCCAACCATTATATCGTCTCCTCGTGAGGTCTTAGCAATGTGTTCCATTGATCCCAGGAAAATCCTTGCTGGACTGATTCTAATACTGAATGAGTCTTTTCTCAAACACGTGCTGTGCTCAGGAGTCAAAGTCAACTTCTAACTGGGTGTTACACTTAGAGCTCTCTGTTGCCTTCAACTGATGTGTTCTGGTTTATAGCATGTTAATGTTATTATCTCCTAAGTTTTCACATTTTGATGATTGCTTTTTATTTCTCATTCACGTTGTCGAGCTTAATTGAATTGCATGATTAAAGAACTGCATGTTTCTCTTTGTTGGCAATAACTTCCAGTTTATTGTTGTTCACAGTTTTTGGTCCCATTCATTTTTCATTTCTACATTCAAAAATTTTTATTACAACCAGTCCCAAGACTGATCCTTAGAAAGCATTCCTAATATCATCTCTCCATTATGATGACTTTCCTTTTTAATGTACCCTACTGTAATATCTCCTTCAGCCAGATCTGGATCCACCTTAAAGTTCTTAAATTCCTTCCTGTTTTCTCCAGCTTACATAATAATTTTATTTAGGTTCTGTATTCTCTATTTAAACCTAAATAGCTTAAGTCATCTCTGTTACTCCAGTCTAAACTATCCACTGTCTTATAAAAAAAAAAATCTGAATTGATCCATCTTTGATAAAAGTCATGATGTAATTTGTCCCATTTTCCCATTTCTTCTTTGGCTTTGATTATCCATGTCCCATTTCAGTGTCTGTCTGTAGCTTATGGCATCCCTTCTCTTCTTCCCATCCATCTGTAACTTTTCCAGCTGCTCCCCAGCCCGCCCTGTTGCAGCCCACATCCATGCTCCATCACAGCTGTTTCCCATTCCTCCATAATGTTCTACCTGGCCCTCTCTCAATTTTTCTGAACTCCCGTGAAGCTTCCCACACGGTCTGCTTTATTCTGCAAATCTCCCTGCCTTTCCTAGTACTTCTGCTGTTCCCAGCTGCTGAGCTGACCTTCTGAGGCTTTCCAACTTCTCTCAACACGTTCTGAGGCCTCCCTGACTTAGCCAATTGTTCTTGTCTGCTATTGGGGTCTCTCCTGATCTTCACCTGCTGTTCATGGCCCATTGCCACCTTCTTGGAACATCTCTCTAATGACCATAGCTCTTCCAAAGATTTCCTAAGGGCTCTTGAAATTTAGCACTGGCATTTCTGTTTAAATTTTTCAACTCTGAAACAAGTGTAGATTCACGTTGGCCTTATTAACCACAACATCTAAGACAGTTTAGAGCAGACTTGGCAAAAAATGGTGATATAAAGACCAGAATGACAAGCAAATCTTTCCAAAGCAATCATCTCCTCTTTTCTTTCATGAGTGTGGTGGCTATTGATCAGGGAATTAGAGACTGCATAGACCTATTCCATAATAAATGCAAGATGAAAGTGTGATTCTCAGCTTTATTTTAAACAGTACTATGGCTGTCACATGCTATGAATTCATGTAGAAAGCAAGTATGAACTCTTGTAAAAGCAAAGTACCCTACTAAATAATAAAGCATAGGAAAAATATATCTGCTGAGGAAAAAAAAAAAGTATTACTTCATATTTAAAAGCAAAATAAAAATTATAATTTTTTTGTAATATTTGTGTGGTTTGAATTCATGTAACTTATTGCTTTCATTATTCTAATGAGTTTTCCTAAAGAAAGAGGGTGAAGTGGGATCTTTAGTATTGTTATAGTTTACTGGGAGTAGTCATTTCCATTTGCAATAACTCCAAACCCACTGTCTGCTGAAAAATCTTGAAATCTATGTAATGTCTTTGGAAAACAGTGCAAGACATATATTAGTTTTCTTTCTCTCATCTCTTTGTCTCCTTCTCTCCACATACACAAAATCTAATAATATGTGGCTATAAATAGGGAAATTTTGTCTTGATTCCTAGTCTGGGAATGTTTTGTATCTTAAAAGTTCTTAATTTTCATTGTAGATATTGATGAATGTGCACTGAACATGCTGCTTTGTGACAATGGGCAATGCAGAAATACCCCTGGAAGTTTCACCTGCACTTGTCCCAAGGGATTTGTATACACTCCTGACCTAAAAACATGTGAAGGTAATGGATAGTACTTTATTTCATTCTAGTTTGATTCATTGGGATTGTTCTTGTGTTGTGTCAGACATACTTTGAATCTTGAGATTACTGCATATAGAATGTAAATGAAAAGAAAAAAAAAAAAGAAGAAAAAAGAATAAAAGAAGATTATGTGGGGAAGTGGGGAAAAGAGGAGAGTCAAGACCCAAACAAGAAAGTTTTAGATAAAATTGTGAAATAACCTGTACTGGGGTATGTACTAGCACTCTCCTTTACTGTTGACCACCAGTGGGCCTGCACTGTGGTAAGAGTGATAAAAAATAGGGGAATCACCAGGCTTTACAAGTCTTTTATCTTTTGTGGATAAGGAGCCAGATGAGTCCATCATTGGTCCTTTTTGATCCACGGACAGGATATGTGTCAAATCACTTAAGCAATATGATATCACCACAAAAGCGGGGCAGCAGGTGGATATCAAAGAAAAGTGAGATGCTGCTGCTGAGTTCAGTTGTTCAATGTTCTAATGTGTAAGGGTGTCTCTAGGGCACATGCATCATTAGCCTGCTGTGAAGAGCTTCATGGCTGAACCAGAATATGAGGAAATCTGTCATTAGGAGAACCTCTTCCAGTTCAACCTGAGCTGGTAAAGGCCATGTGTATTTTTGTTACTGTTTCCTGGCACTAATGGCAGTGTGTTTCTCTTATAGATATTGATGAGTGTGAATCTAATCCCTGTGTTAATGGAGTATGCAAAAACACACCAGGCTCTTTTGCTTGTGAATGTTCTCCTGAAAGTACTTTGGATCCAACAAGAACTATTTGCATAGGTATTTATTCTTCTAAAAAGTTTGTTTTTTGATTGAAAATGTCCAGTGACATTCAAACAGTTTAGAAAATACTTTGAAATAACTTCTGTAGTTATGTGTAGTGGAAAATGTTCCAGAAACAATATTAAAGTGTTTATGTACTCACAGTAATGATGAAAACAAAGTGAGACTAGCACATGGGAGTGATTTCGTGTCAAATTTGAAAGAGATTAAACATTTTGTAATGCATAGGAATGATCAGAACAGTTCTTCCAGACTATACTCGCCAAGTTCCCCTGCAAGAGTAGTGGCCATATTCTCCTTAAGATCTGCTCTCTGGAAAAGCCAGGTTTTAACTTGACATGGAGCAGCTCTAGAAGGCCATGGACAAAGCTGTGACTTGCTCATCAGTTTGTGGATTCCTAAGTTCTTCCTTCAGCTATTCTGAAGTGCCAATAACTTATAGCTGTTGCCTAGATAGAAGAAGTATCAAACAATAGTTCTGGGTGGTTCTCAGCTATCTCCTGCCCCTCCTTGACAAGATCAGATATCCAGACTGGAGGACCACCAGGTAAAAGAATGGAAGATCTAGAAGGGGTTCATAACTGCCCTTTTCTTCTGCATGCACCTTAAATCTGAATAATAAAAAAATTACAATGGCTCAAGTTATGAGTGGTGTTGAGATATTCCCTGGTAAGGTCAATAAACATAAACTAAGAGTTGCAAGAGCTCTTTGCTGAGGTGATTATAGGCTGTAGTCCATAATAGAGAAGAATAAATTAAGAGCTTTTAAAATGAATTCAGATCTGATATGGTAAGTTAGGATGAAAGAATGATTCTTTTTATGGTTAAATTCAGATGTATCTTCAAATATTTTCATGTATAATTCTAACTATCTGCCTGATAATACTTCTTTTTTTCCTGACAGAAACTGTTAAGGGTACCTGTTGGCAGAACATGGTAGATGGAAGATGTGAGATAAATATCAATGGAGCAACTCTGAAGTCTGAGTGTTGTTCAACACTAGGTGCTGCTTGGGGTAGCCCATGCACACAGTGTGAACGAGGTAACGCTCTCTGTTTGTTCTCTTTCAATCTCCACTCACAGGCTTGTACCTCACAACTGTGACATTACAAGAGCCTTTCCATCTTACTTGAATGCGTGAATAATCTAACACTCCATACAAAGGAATAAGCTTAAAAAGTCTAGCTGTTTAAAAGTGTCTAGCTATGAAATCCTTGGCATATACTCACATTTAAAAATAATAATAATAAATGCAGCTTTTATTCTCAGTTAATCCATAAAGTTATAGAAGTCTGAGGAGCTGTTCTATGACTTCTTTAGTTTTGCTTTATTGTGGTGAAGGTGTCCTTGTATAACATATTGCATAAATTCTTAGGAGCTTCTCAGGAATTCCTGTAATGCAGCATTAATTCCTTATTCAATGTGAATTAAAAAAAAGCAGTATGGTAATACTGGGAGGTGGCAAGTGGCTGTAACACTGGATTTTGTAGTAAACAGTTTACAAAGTTAAATTCTGAAAGGAGGGGACCACGCCTACAGTTTGTAACTTGCTGCATAACTTTGGCATTGTTTATTATAGTTAGTGAACTAGAGTAGGTAATGATGTAGCAATTGATGCATGTTCCCTAGAGCTTTCAAGAAAATGTTTGCAACAAATGGATCTTTAGTGTGGTAATGGAAGGAGGAGAGGGAGTAGCCCTTATTATTATACTCTGTAGATTAACTGGCGGTCTAGAGAATCATATAGTTGATTGAAGCAGAGAGTTGAGGGTGTCTGCATATGCATTTAATAATTAGACTGAACCGTGGGATGAGCTGGGAACCCAGGGGTAAGCTGGTGAATGCAGAAGTGTGCATGAGTTGTTATTTATACATGCTGAAAGCTGCTAGTTTGTTCAAATCTTCAGTTCATCCTTGATATCTCAGTAGAATCCATCCTCCGCAATCATTGGTAAATATGGCTGTAACGTGCTGAGACCAGATTAAATGAATGAATTGATTTGAACAAAGCAGGAATAGTGTAACAATTCTGGGGTAAGCTAGCCAGGAGGCAAAACAGGATAATAGCTGTATGCACAGTTTATGTAGTTTACCCATCTTGCCTCTTTATTATTTCAGAAAATACTGATATGTTGTCTAAACAGTCAGACCACTCACTGCAATAAACTGTAGATAATATTTCACATGATTATTTTTGCACAAGACGCTAATGGTGAGTTTTGGACTGTACAATTCTAAAAGGTCATTTTGTTTGTTTTACAGACCCAATATGCCAAAAGGGATTTTCAAGAGTAAGAGGAACAGTATGTGAAGGTATTTATTGTTGCCTTGACATAAATCAGAGCTTGAGTGAAAAAAAAAGCCAGTGTTTTGAGTTAAGTGGTTAATTTAGCATAGAGGAACACTAAGCCAAATTCCTACCTCATATAATTCTATTGATTTCCTTAGAGTTATGTCAGGGATGAATTTATTTTCGGTTTGTTTTACATTCCTACATACGGTTTATCTCAAACTACACACTTGAAAATGGAGTATCTACCAGTATAAGGGGATGGCTCTCTCTTGGAATACTACTTTTGTATGTAACCTATTCAGGCAAAATATACATCTTATATATGTAATAAAACATGGCATTACTGGTACAGTGTGCAAAGCCATTACAATGCTGTAGAAAAAGCATGTTTAAAAAGTATTTCAAATGAAAGCTCTTTTTCTTAAACTTTGCTTTTTTCTGTCTAACATTATATTAAATAAAGCATGTTCCAAAGCATAGTTATCGTCTAAAAAAGAAATGGGCATCCGGACACAGTTAAACTTTGGTTAAAGAGAAAGAATGTGTAACTTCTTGCTTGATGACTCTATAGTATTCTGAGAGAATTGAAGGTCCCACCCTATTTCATCTTCATCTGAATTGATTTGAACCCCTGACAAAGTACTGCATATTTCCATATTATGCAGAAGCTCAGAGTGTCTTGTACTGCTATGGGTCATCCTGACTGACAACATCTGACATGACACTGCAGTTAAAATATTTTTTTTAAATTACTCCCATATGTAGCTTCCATAAAGAAACATTGTTCTTCCCTATAACAAAAAAACAAAATAAACCAAACAATAACAGTGAAAGAAAGAAAGAGGAACACCCTCACACATGTTCTTTGCTTTCCAAATGATGACTGAATACCTTGGCACATCCGTGCTTGCAGACCCATTGTACATAACTTATTTGACCTCAGCAACACTTTTTGGAGTGTGTAAGTGAAAGAAAAAGGAAAAAAAAAAAGTGGCCCCGCCTTTCTCTATTCACAGGGAAAGTCTTAGAACATTTTCAACACTGCTGGGATGGAAAATTTATCCTTCCAAGATGTAGACATAACTGTTTTCAGCATTTCCTTTACTAGCACTTTGGATTACATCTATTCTATGTTTTCATCTTTTTGATTTCAATGGGACCTGGATAGCCCCAGATATTTCAGAGTACTTTCCCCTGGTTTTAACACACTAAAGTGGTATTTGGGCTTCAACCAATGTAAGCATTTTTCAAGACAAGGGAAGAGCTCTAGGAAATTTACTGGCAAGTGTGATACAGGACAAGGGAGTAAATTTAGTTCCCAAAAGGTGATACTCAGTTCTCCCATACACAGCCTCTGCAAAATTAGTAATGGAACTTGTGCAAGGAAATAAGCAAACTAAATTGGCAGTCTTCCTGTAGTTTATGGGTGAGCCCTGGAATTGTCAGCTGGAATATTGTTCGCAAGCTGTGAACTGTGTTTCAGTGGTTTCAAATAGACCCTTGGCTTTACTTCCCACCTTCCAGTCAAGATGAGCCTTTTATTTATAATATCTAGTAAAGGGCAGAGGCCACCAGTGTCCACTTGGACATGTATTCTCCACACTGCTCTGTGCAGCTTGAGTGTTGCAGAGACTGTTCACAGTAGGAGTTTTGTTTGGAAGATATGTGAATCCAGCCTACCCACTTCTTGATACACTCTGTGTGCACGAGTGTTCAGTTGCTGTCCATTTGTTTCTTTCTGATTCCTTGTTCTTATTACCTATCTTCAAAATTGTTACTCTTCATCTTGGGTCATATTTAAGCCTAGAGGCTTTTTTACAGAGGCAGTTGTGAAGAATATGCTTTTCAGAAAAAACAGCAGTGGAGGACCCACCAGTCATAGGTGGTCATAGGATTTGATTTCAAACAATGTTGTAGTTTCCAGACATTCAGAGGTGTCCCTGTAGAGGAGAAACATTAAGAGTGCAAAAATTTCAAAAACATTACAAAATGCAACATAGCTAAATTCTTGTCAGAATTACACATGATCTCATTATGCACTTGCCTTTTTCTCTCTTTGCCCGCATTAGTTAAAAATCTGGACCCTAGTGAAAATAAAATTTGATACTGTTTTAATTTTTTGAGGGGAGGAGGATGTTACTTTTGAGTTTGATTTCAATATATGTAGGAATAGCAAATAACAACATGTAGTATTGATAGTCATCAGCTGTTTTCTGTAATTAGTTGATTCTGGCTAACTTGTGTAGGAACTCATAAATATTTGCAGTTTTTTCAGGTCATATAAACTCCTGTGGTTCTGTATTTTATGTTAAAGCACAAACATTAAAATATTTTTTACTGATTTTTGAATGTTTAGCATGCTAGTGATTACTTTTATTGCATTTTGATTGAAAATAGATGTAAATGAATGTGAGGTGTTTCCTGGAGTCTGTACCAATGGGCAGTGTGTCAATACCCTGGGATCGTTCGTCTGCCAGTGCCCCAGTGGAATGACTTTAGATGCTTCTGGTCGGACATGTCTTGGTAGGTATTTATTCTGTTTACAGGTCTACTAGGGAAAAGCAAATCTATATGGTGAGCAAATAGATTTTTGATTCTCATTTTCTTACAAATAGGGAACATTACTTTTGTCAACATATGTCATTTTCAAGTACAATTGATCAGGGACATGATCTCTGTTCAACTGGAATATGAACAGATTGCAGTGCTAGAAGTCCATCACCATCTGCTGTCTATTTTATTGGCATAGATTTGTTGTGAAATTGTTTCATCTGAAAGATCCGTACAACTGACCTATGCGCTTAGCACTCTTCATCATCAGCCCCATCAAAGTTGACAAGGTTGGAATGGTAGTGGGACCATTGTGGACCAGCACCATGGCTGGTGAGGAGCTAGCCACATTGTGTATCTTAATGGGGTGTGCAACAGAATATCTAAACTTTGTATGCTGTCCATCCAAAGCACTTTTGTACCCTTATAATAGTAAATACCTAACCCTTGTCTCACAGTGAGATGAAGGGCTTTATTAAGTTACAAGAAGCTGGAATGCTTAAAAACAATTTTTCGGATCCAAAATTTGTTCCAAGAGTTAAATACTATTTTACAGAAAATTTTAAACTTATTTCAGTTGTTAGTTTTCAAGTTTACTGTTAATGTTTTGCTGTTAGGGAACTATACAGTCTAAGCACTCTGCCAAAGTCCTCAAAAACATGGAGCAATTTGTCTTGTGAAGGGATTCTGGAAGAGGAATTCCTCTGCAGTGAACTAAATTTTCTCTTTCTCTCTCAACATGTTGTTCAATTGCCCAACAGACATTCGCTTGGAGAGTTGCTACCTGCAACATGAGGATGAGCAATGCACTGCACAAATACCAGGCCGACACCGAATGGATGCTTGCTGCTGTTCAGTGGGGGCAGCATGGGGCTTTGAGTGTGAGGAATGCCCTCTAAAGGGATCACCTGAATTTGAAGCTCTTTGCCCTCGAGGGTCTGGGTTCTCTACAAAGATAGAGATAACTGGGAAACCTTTCTCTAAAGGTTTGTGATGTGTTTGTGGTTCTTTGCTACTAAATCCTGCTGGCTTTTCCTTTTGATCTTCTCTTGGTCAACTCCTGGGGGTTGATAATTTGGCAATTCACTTATCTTGAGGCACACTTAAAAATCCCATTAGGTTTCATGGAAAATAAGGCCAGAATAAAACACAAGATAATTTAGTCTGTGTCAGATCATTAAAGACTGTATAGCACTGTGGCCTCAAAATACTAAATCTCTGTCTGCTAGCGAGGTTAAATTATGCATGACTTTGCCTCCTGTGATGCATCTAATGATATCTCCGGCTGATGAAAAAGCTTTGGAAACCTGACACCTCATACTACAAGAAATGGAACAAACTGCGCAGTCAGCTTTGGACATATAGAAAGAGCAGTATTTCTTACTTGCATGAGGTACAGTAACTTCAGTTCTACTGTGGAGCAAGCAAGGAAGGGTGAAGAATTTTGATTATTTCTTGTGGAGCGACTAGGAGAAGTAGAGAAAAATGTTTCCAGCATGATAGCTCAAATCAGCAGAATTGAATTTACTGTAGACTACGTTTTGTTATGATTGTTCTTGGTAAAACTCCAGCATTAATGGGAATCACACAGTGACACCCTGGCGTCATGTGTTGAAAGTCATCTTTCCAGGATTTCCAGTGGGATTAAGCTGGACAAAGCACAAATGGATGTGAATATACTTAAAGAAAACCAGTTACCAAAACCTAAACCTTTTGAAATTTTAAAGGATAAGAAAATATATGTGAATGACAATAGCTGTTGGTAGTTTCAGTCTTAGTTTTATAAGCAGTTGCTAAGTTATTAATTTTATGTGAAGAAGTATGACATGTGTTACTACTTACACTCATTATATTTTCTGTGACTCATGAAAGTCACATTTTTCTCAGAAACCAATAGATAGAGTAGTTCTTCTGGAAGTTCCCTTTATAGGTTTGATCTTCCATCCACTGAAATCTTGTTGACTTCAGTGAGCTGTGATTAGGTTATGCAGAGCAAAAGTATTTAATAACAGAAAGTGATCCTCCCGGTTGGACTGCAGAATGTCTACATAATTGGCAGCGTCCATTTATGTAGTGTGGCCTACAAGTTTCCCAAAAAGAGGGATCACTGTCATAAGAACAAATGATCTCTAAAGTCAAGGTTGTTCTTTCGTTTGCTGTTTTTGTAACTATCTCATGTCCTTATCATTAAAGGCGTAGACAGGGAGCTAAAAGAACTGTGAAATGTGGCTTTTTAAAGAGAATACGTTGTCAAGCTCTCACATGACCTGTCTCCTCTTTCTCATACGTTCCCTTTTTGAGGTTTCAAGGCTTGAAGGAGAAAAAGCAGGAAATCTGTGCAGTGATTAAAATTGCACTGAACAGAGGTCTTCTTTAGCACCTTTGTTATTTTACAGAGTCTGTTAGATGAAGGATCCCTACCTTCCTGTAAAGCTTTTCCAAAATCCATTATTAAAGATTATATGATATAGTTGCTTATGAATTATTGTTGCTGTGTTGTGGGAGGTGTAAACTACATGTATGAACTGTGATTGGCTCCTTATTGCAGAATTTACATTTTTACTAACTTGTTCTTCGAACATTTTGGACTTTTTGTTAGCTCACTATACAGTCAAATGCCTAATATCATTCCATTTCATTTATAGATATCAATGAATGTAAAATGGTTCCCAGTCTTTGTACTCATGGAAAATGCAGAAACACCATTGGCAGCTTTAAATGTAGGTGTGACAGTGGATTTGCCCTTGATTCTGAAGAGAGGAATTGCACAGGTAAACTGCATGGATCTCTCTCTCATGGCTTTGATTTGGAAAAGGAAAAATGTGACTTCTTTGAAAATACCATGAATGCTGTTTTGTGTTACAGATATTGATGAATGCCGCATCTCTCCTGATCTTTGTGGCCAAGGCATCTGTGTCAATACTCCTGGGGACTTTGAATGTGAATGTTTTGAAGGCTATGAAAGTGGATTTATGATGATGAAAAACTGCATGGGTATGTTTTTCATAGGCACAGATGTGCAATAGTGTCCTATGTAAGGTTTATTTCTGTGGAGCACTTGGGTTATTTTAAAGTCCTGATTGTGCCTCAGTTTAGATCCCTCTTATTTTTGAATCTTATTAAAGCTGTCTTTAACGGTGACTTGATTTCTACCCTAAACGTGGAACAGGGAATTCCCTGTTTCTATGGGATGCCAAAGCATAAATGAGCACAGTTCAGGATTTTAGGAAATGAACATTATCTCAAGAGTCCCCAATGCAGTGAGTGGGATATCATCCTGAACTGTCAGTTTAAAGCAGATTAAGATTTAAAAGCAACCTTATTTTGTTTATTTGTTTGTACTGTGCTGCAGTTTAAGAGATAACTAGCTGTAACAAAGGTTCCAGAGTCAGCCTGGGGGGCTGATGGAGCTGTGAGAGGCAGCTCAGACCAGAGATGGATTCAGTCAAGACAGGAAAATTTTTCTTCATCTGTAGTAATCACCTGCCCCAGCACGTATGTTGGTGTAGTGTAGTGGGGAGTGGCATGCAGGACTGTGTGAATATGGTACATAGAGCAGTCCTGTGCCTTGTCTCAGCATGTGGATTGGACCCTTAGGAGGGCATCAGGGTCAGGACCTGGGAAGGGATTGGGTAAAGAGGTATGCTCACAAGAAGAGCAATGCTGAGGCATTATCTGGGCTGCTGTGGTGGCAGTGCTGGTTTCTGCACTGATGTGACTCCCTTTCTCCCCACAGACATCGATGAGTGTCAGCGCAATCCCCTTCTCTGTCGAGGTGGCACCTGCATCAACACAGAGGGAAGTTTTCGGTGTGATTGCCCTCCAGGCCATCACATATCACCAAATATCTCCGCATGTATAGGTGAGGCATGGAGGCAAAATCAGTATTGTGCTCAGCTCTTTGTATTGATCTTGTGCTGCCCTGGTGTTTATCATGTTTGCTTTAGTATAATTTCCATGCAGACATAAAAATGCATTTGTCTTTTTCTTTTGCAACAGACATTAATGAATGTGACCTAAGCACCAACCTGTGTCGAAATGGACACTGCGTCAACCTGATTGGGAAGTATCAATGTGCTTGCAACCCTGGATATCAGTCCACACCTGACAAGTTATACTGTGTTGGTAAGGAGAAGGTCACTCAGAATGTCTAGTGAACAGGGAAGATTAAAAAAAAAAAAGTAATTATTTTTAGTAGTTAAATAAAGATTTTTAACTGTGATTTAAAAATCTAGCAGTCTGTCAGAATACTACGCGGAAAAAATACAATGCACACATCTATTTCTTGAGAGGAGTAAAATTATGACAGTGCTGTAGTTAACTGTCTAGATCTTATTTTTTCTAGTAAATCGTTCACAGTGCATACAATCGAATACAGTTTTAAATGGCCTAACACTTCAGACTTTGATCATGAAGAAGTAATGCTTTGTTAACTCCCAAGTTCTATGTTTTATTAAAAATCTGTGTTCTTGAGACACCATGAGTTGGAATCGTGTGGCTCAATGGAAGTATTCCTAATTTGATCTACAATCATCTCAAATATGGAGCTTTTCCTGTAACTGCTTCCTGAAGGACACATTTTGTAAATGAAATCTAGTTTAAATGATCTGTTGTGTGCTTGTCTATTTGCTAACATTTTATTATGCAGTAGAAACGCATGCAAAAATCTGCAGGCTTTAATTCTGCCAAGTAGATAATCCTTAGAAAAACTTCGTTACCTTCACGATACTGCGGTAATTCAACAGTGATCTTTTCATATACAAAGGGAACTTCAGAGCTATTTGTATATGCAGTCAGATAATCTCATATCTTTTCCTCCGTGGTTTGTCTGACATTCAACCTCTATTTGTAAGCACTTGAATATTCAAGCAGCTTGCAAAACTCAAGTGTAGAAGCTGAACTGCTGCTGGTATGGAAGGCTAGCACAAGTATGCCCATGAAATGTGCTTTGAAGTAAATGATACTATGGATTTAAATTACAATTCTCTCCATTTTAGATATTGATGAATGCAGCATAATGAATGGTGGCTGTGAGGACTTCTGTACAAACTCAGAGGGCAGCTATGAGTGTAGCTGTAAACAAGGATTTGCACTCATGCCTGACCACAGGACATGCACAGGTAAGGGAGATTTTGGGAGCTTTTCTGATGTAATGGATCATTTCAGTATTAATTTTAAGTAGATTTTCTTTATTTTTTTTTAATTAAAGCTTTTATAAAAAAATATACTGTAAAAATAATGTAATTAATGCATGGAAGGTAAAGTTCTTTTTCTAAAGTAAGCATCTCCAAAGCATCAACATTTGACAGCTGTAGGCTGAATTGCTTTGAAGGGAATCGGGTGTTCATAATTTCAGTAAGTGTACAAGTTGATTGTGAGTTTGATAACAAAAGGCTGTGATGTTTTTGATAGCAGGTAGTTTTTTTTCCTTAGGGTGTTATAATAGATCAAAGTCCAAAATAGAAAAAACATCATCATAAACATAAGTCAAAATGCCATGTCTGTACGCTATATAATTATGTTGGAGGGTGAATTGGCAGAGATGCTATAAAATTGGCTATTTATCCTGTTCTGTGATTGTTTGTTATCTGCTCTAAAGCAAGCAGAAATAAATCCTATTTTTAATCTTTGTTTAGTTGGCTGCAAGTATCCTGCGATACTTGAAAACTGAATGACTTTCAGACAAACTAAAATTTGAATAGTCCTGAACATTCTTAGGAAACAACTTTCCTGCACTCTAAGCAGAATTGGTGGGAAAACTGTAAGAGCTCTGTATCAACCGGGTGTTCTCTAGGATTCTGGGAGTCATAATCCCAGTAAGTCAATTCTACTTGGTTACTGGAAAATTACCACATAGGTTACTGGAACGATCTTTCTTCTCTGCTCTTTTCTTACATCTTACTGCACATGTATTTGCCAGCTGTTTGCCGATTCCTTGAAGAGCATGAGAAATATAACAGGGTTAATCCCTTGGAATAGATTTGCCTTTCAAGTTGAACAAATGAGTTTTCTATACAGAATTAGTAGAGAGAGCTCACATTCAGAATTTGTAAATATTTATAAACTTCTGACCAGGGCCTAATTTACCCTGAGGCCACTTGCTACCATTGCAAAGGATAAAAGAACTTTTAAAGTATGGATAAACTCAGTTTCCCTCCTATTGAAAGATACACTGTCACAGTGCTGTAAAGTAGCCAGTATTCAGCAAGCATCTGACCCTTGTTCAATGAGAAAAATGTAGAAAATTAAGTACTTAGAAACATACTATGCTTAAATTAGAGACAGTTTAATTTAGTGATGGGTCGAGTTTCTAGTAAAGATGCAAAAAACATCAGTGTTGGTGTTTTGGGCATTGTTGCAATGCAAAAATAAAACCATTTGATCAATATTTTCCTCAACGAAAATCTAAACCCTATATGTACATGTGTGTACATGAGTGCATGTACATGAGAGGGAAGGGAAGACAGAGGGAGCAGGGATCTGTGATACACTTTTCTGTTTTCTTATTCTTGGCGTGACTAGGAAATGAATAACAAAAGTGTGTGACTAGCAAGTCTTAGGGATTTCAAGTCTGCAGGCTACAAAGAGTTCTGTGTTTTAGCCCTGCTTGCCCCTAATCACCCAGACAAATCTCTAAACTCACGAAGATAATGGATCAGAGCATCCTCCTGCCTATTAAGCTACAAACTTTGGAGTAGAAAATTATCACCTTTTCCTTTTCGGAGTTAAAAAGGGAGGGAGCAATTCTCTTTGCAGTGTGTAGAGCATGAGTTCTCAGGTTTTTTTTTCACATTAACTTGATGATAAACAAGTCCCTAGAGATTTATAGTCAGGTGTTACCTGCATAGAAATGTCAGATTTTAGTTGTTAATTTTTGTATATCTGTATCTTATATTGACCCTGAAAAAAATCAAATTTCACTCATAGCCTAGCCATTAATAGCTATTAGCTATTCATTTTCATGTTGTCCTTTAAGAAAGGCTTGAATGCAATTGCCCATGTGTAAGGAGGTTTACATAATTCAGCTGATTTCTGTAGCCTTGTTCATGTACTTAACACAAAGTACCATAGTAAACAGATGCCTAGCACTCCCAACAGATGATCGCATCTGTGGAGAGCTGCTGGTGTCATGCTAGAGCAGCTTATTATACCAAATCTAAAAGAGTTTTTATCCTCATTTCCAAAGCTGATTCATAGCATTATTATCCTTTATGTACAGAGAAGTAGTGGTATTTCCTGTGTACTATATATGGCTTAGATTTTTTTTTTTTAATATATAAATCGCAGCAAAAGAAATTTTAATAAGAGATGCTGCCAATAGTTGGGATTTGAAGGATGAAATACCAGATTTTTGGTGTTACTACATATCTTTCTGAGCACATCCAGAGAAGACTGTAGATACAGTTAATTGTGGGCACAAATTACAGTTCAATTTTGATCAGTGGTTTTTTCCTACCATTTGTGTAACCAGATATCAACTATGTCTGCATGTGTGTCAGGTAGTGATAGCAGAAATACCAGACACTTTGGATGTCAAGTCAAACTCAACTCAAGAAAATACCCAGAACTGTGAGGAACCATCTCCACCACCCTTTTAGTGTCTAAAAATGCTGCCTTCTTCTCATTAAGATAAATTAGTCACATATTTAAATGTGCTGTGAATGCTCAGTTTGCCTGTTGAAATTTTGGTCTCTACCTGATTTTAGTGAAAAATTAGAAAAAAATATTTTTTGCAACATTTTCTACTTTGCAGAGAATGTCTGATTTTTGTGTGTTATATGTTCATGCAGTGTACATGATTTAATAGCACTGTGACCAGAGTATGTGAAATACCTTTTTTTATATTTTCTGCTTGTACTCTGTGTGAACATGTCTTTTATTTTTAACATCATACAGAACTAGAAGCCATTACGGAATACATTTCTTGATAATTGAGTTGGTAAGAATGCTGTTCAGTTCAGTAGTAGGTCAGGTTTGAATTGGTGAGGTTATGCATAAATAATCCACTCAATTAGGAGAAACAACAGATTCTTTGTCAGATGATTTTTCCCCAACTGTGAAATCAATACAGTGACAGGTTAGTAAATGAAGTTCTTTATTTCTGTCATTATTATCCCAATTTCTAGAGCTTAATTTTGCATGTTAATTCTAATTCCATTCCAAATTAACATTTTCAGGCTAATGTCCTTGTCAACATTATTTGCCTTTAAGATGATCAGGGATGGGTCAGCCTTCTTCCTTACGGAAACTGTCTATTCACACAAACACTAGCTGCTAGAAATGTAGAAGAATAATGAACATAATATTTTAAGTTAAAAATGAGTTCATTTTCTGCAGCTGCATAATGACTGCAATCCACAATAGACCAGACTGATAATGAGTTACACCCTTTCTCTCAGAGGGGGTTCTTGAATCTTGTGCTTTTTGTGCTGATTTTTTTCCCATGGAATCACTACACAGTTTCTGATTTTTGTTCTTGCTGGTCTATGTTGGTGCTGACACAGGGAGATTCTAGAAATTTTTTGCAAGAAACACTAACATACCCGAGGGACTTTGAAAAACTCCAGACATTAGCATGGCTGCATTAATATAATCAAGTGTCTTCTTCTGCAGTTGGCCTCCATCACTGATGGCCAATTTCAAGAACTGAAAAAAAATATGGTAGTGGATGTAAGTGTGTGTCTAGGCTGGCCAGCCAACTGAAATGCTAATAAGTAAATAGATGAAATATTAATATGTATATGCTGTATGTGTGTATGTATATGTATATATACATTTAAAAAACAAACAAAAAAAAAAACATTCCCTACCACCTTCCCATCATGGGCTTGATTCCAGTTTGTCCAGTTTTCCAGACTGTCACCACTGTTGAGGCACACACATAAGATAACATTTTTAAGCTCTGTGAAATCTGATGTTTTTGTCACTGAATTTGACTTCAGAGCTTCCACTGACTTCAACAATGATGGATTGTATCTAGGAATCCCCAGTTTCTTGTAGCCATGCAGTGTGGCAAAGGTTCTGTATTTGTTTCTCTCAATGACTTTTCTACCTACAAAGCTGGTTCCTGCTCCTCTTGGATTCAGAGGGGAATGTTTACCATTGACTTTACCTGGAAGGGAAGATTACTCATCAAGAGGATTTTGCAATATACCATTCAGTTAATTATGACGGAATCCTATGATGGAATAGGTTACCAGAACATTAAGTGTTTGCTTCCCATGATTATGGCTGGTTGCACTGCATAAAGGTGACCTGTCTAAGACATGTTTTAATCTGAAATTTCCCTGTAGATATTGATGAGTGTGAAGACAATCCTAATATCTGTGATGGAGGCCAATGCACAAACATCCCAGGAGAATACAGGTGTCTTTGCTATGATGGATTCATGGCATCTGAAGACATGAAGACTTGTGTAGGTAAGTGAAAATAAATCTTTTCCAATCTGCCTTAGCTAAGGAAAAAATGTTTAATAAGGCACTGTTTCCAAGAAGGCAGACAATGATACTTAGAGAGCACTGATCTTATGCTCTAGTTTTGGCCACCTGAAAATAGGAAGAGCTCCAGTGCACAAGCTGCATTTATCAAATGCAGATGTAATGTCTGTGTGTTCCTGTAAACTCTCAGATCAAGTTGAAATGCAGACATGGTGATCTATAGTAGTGTTTCTCTGGGTACTCTTCCAATAAGATTTTATGCAGCTAAAATCAAAGAGGGTTTGTCGAGAGGAAATGCTGATGGGTGACACTGGAAATTTTCTAGTAAGATGAATTGTTGGTGCTGATTTGAACTTGTCACTAAACCAAACTGTATGCAAGTACTGTGCTTTGTAGAGGAACAGTGAATCCAATCCAAATTTTTGCATTTAAATAAAAAAGCTGGAGGGTATTTTTTGGAAAGGTGCTTGTGCAAAGCAAGATAACGTGTGCATCTGTGTGTGTGTATACAGGCATGTATAACTGTGTACCCACAAACATGCATATATATGGAAAACATGAATCAACAGTCATAGTCATTCTTTGGACAGTAGTGCTGATTCTCAGTATTTTTCAATGAATTGTATCTCTGAGATTTTGCTAGTTACTTTCTAAGAATTTTATTTAATAATTATTAAATTATGGGTTTTTTTAGATGTTAATGAGTGTGACCTGCATCCGAACATTTGTCTGAGTGGAACCTGTGAGAACACAAAGGGCTCATTTATCTGCCATTGTGATATGGGCTATTCAGGCAAGAAAGGCACCACTGGTTGCACAGGTATGTTTTAAAGTTACTATGTAACCTTTAGTTAAACTTGTGATTCTGCAAGCTCTTTTTAGCTCCTCCTAGTGAGACTGCTTTACTTATTTGCTTTAAATACTGTAATCCTTATCCAAATGTGCTGAGCTTCTGTTCCATTGAACTTGGGTGGCACAGCATGCTGCCTGATGCATCTTCTGCTGAAATGTGTGATAGAATGGCTGCTGGGAGCTCACCACATTGTTGGTTTAATGGAACAGAAAATGCTGCTGACTGTAACTTGACTACTACTGAGGATCATAGTGGTTTTAAATTAGTTAATTATATACTGTGCGTGCAAATAGCAGGTATCTATTCCAAGTGTTGTTTTGGCAAACATAAATGGTTTGAAGTAAGTGCTAAAATATATTTTCAGTTTTTGCAAAGTGGCAACAATACGACTACCCGACTACATTATATGAGCAAAGTCCAAATTTGGATTAGTTAATACACTGCCAACTAAAAGAAATGAGATTCAAATACACAGACTTAGAGGGCGTTATATTAATAATCCTTGTGCTGGTGCCTCAAGCCAAGGTGTTGAGAGTCTTAAGCTTTGCCCAAAATATGAACACAAACATATGTTTAATATAATTTTCAATACAGACTTCGAGTAAACACATTTCTGGCAACGTTTTTGAGACAAACTTTTATTCTTAGTCTGCTCTTATTGTACAGAGTTAATAATATACTTCTGTAAGTGCCCCAAGTATAGAAGCTGTTTTTTAACAGCTCTCATAGAACAATCCGAGAGCTGAAGTTGTATGTTGCGTATTGGATTGTGGATGAGCAGTTATGCATTAGTAACAGCTGTCTTTGACTTACATATGAACTGATCTAAATCCAAGAAAACCTAATCGTACCCTGTAGACCAATATTTCATTGTTCTTTGTTTCTACCCTAAATTTTGTGGAGCTCTTCAGTTCTCTAGACCTGAAAACCCTCATGCTGATCAGTTACACATGGCGCAACTATCATTCCCAGTATAATAAGTGATGGTTAGGAGCAGTCGGGGAAGATGAAGCAACTAGTAGAAGACAAAAGGCAGAGAAAGGTCCTGGAGGCAAGAGAGGAATCTGAGGTATGGCTTCTGAGGAAGTGCCTGGAAATTACCACAATTTTGGCAGCATGTGGCTCTGGGTAGTAGCAAATGTCCCAATAAACACTTTTTTGTTAACAGAGAAGCAGGGAAATCCCTCCCTCCTGGTCCCAGCCAAACCCAGCCTTCTGGACAGATGCTATCCGCCATGTGGGTCTTTCCCACTGCCTCCCATGTATTTGTCTTTTCCACAGGCCATCCTTTGCTTATCGTGGGTAAATGCCAGTGTCCCAGGAAGGATGGTACTCACCAGGATACCTTAATTATGGCAGGTGCTATAGAGGCCTTCAGTAATCCTAAAGAGGCCTAAGGAAAAAAAGATGAAGTATTATTTGCCCTGATAAAGCTGAGATGGGACCGTACTCAAATCAGCAAAATCTTTTTCATTTAACTCTTCAGAGAAGTGAGGAAGCAGAGCAGGACCTTCCTAGACTAGTTTCATGCCAAAGAGACTGTGGGTAGGGGTCAAAGCATAGGTTGCAGGTCCTATTGTAGGATTTGCAGTGTGTGGGTTCTCATTTTCTGACTAGTAAAAGGCCTGATTTACTTGTGGAGACCTCTGAATTCCACGTCACATTTGCATGGCCTTAGTTATCAGAGTGGAATTTCCTATGCTCAGGTAAAGGGGCTCATGAGAGCATCTATCAAGACTTATTCTGGAGTTGCCCTACCAGCAACACCTTGACCCCAGGGCTCAATTCTTGTCTTACAGATAGATCAAAAGCATTCACAGCTTTTAGGAACTTCCATGAAAAAAAATTACAAAAATGTGTTCAATGGGAGGTTCTCCATTTCATGAGAACAACTAAATAACATCCTCTGGGTTCCATTACAGTTTTGTCTAAATATTTCATCTCCCTTGTCATTAGTGATTGTTTCCATTTTAACAAATAAACATGTTTTTTCCCCAATCATTTAACAGGATTCAGAATCCACCCGCTGACTTACATTCCCATCCCACACAGATGTTATTCGTCCCTCCTCCCTGGTTCTCACTAAGAATGTGGACTGAGTTCAGTAAAAAATATAAAATTAAAAATGTTTTATGCACAACTATACATTGTAAGTGCAGGTTTCTAAGGCAAAGTGCTACAGATGGCTTAATTTCCATTCACAAAGCGAACTGTGGCAAGACTGACACAGAGCAGTTCATTTTAGATTTTTCTAGGCAGGCAGTGGTACACAGCCACTAGAGAAAAGACTGCAAGCTTTCCCCTATCCCAGTTCCAGCCTGCTGAGTTTCATGACAAATTTCTCTGCTTTTTCTGTTAATAAAGTATTTGTGTGTTTGTGCAGAGATGAAATTCTGTATTGGCACTTGCATTTGCATTTTGTGATTCATCACCACTCTGGAGCGCTGCCTGTAAATTTGCAATATTTCACTGTTGATGTGAAGTCTTAACTTTCCTTGGTCTGATACTTGGACAGAGGAAAAAATTTTTCTCTGACTCGTCCCCACCCATCCTTGCCATAGAGCAGTGTGCTCCTAGTAGAGCTCTGCTTGGACACACTTTAGGTTGGGGTGCTCTTCATAAAGTCAAACTGAGTGAGTGGAACTTAGGGGGAGAAGTTGCCTGAGACATTCATCAAATCAAAACCAGAGATGATCAGATAGTTAGTTGGCCTTCTCCACAGTGTGCCCTTGGGATTGGAGAGCTGGGACTGGTTTCTGCCCTGATGACTTCATGAGGGCTGTGCTGGTACTGTGTTGGGAAAGGCTGGTGGCAGGTGTACAGCTATGGCCATAGTGAAGAGGCACTTTGGTTTTTAACTCTACTTGCTGTCACATGATAATGATAACTATGGAGTGCACACTATTCAGTACTTACATGGCTGAAAATAGCATAGCTAAAAAGATAAAGATACCTAATAAGGTGAAAAAGAAAGATAAGTCCCGTCATGTGCCCTCAGAAGTAGGTCCCTAACTCCTATACAATGTGCTTGTGTCTCTTTCCTGCCTTGGGCTTCTTGCCCTTCATAGTACATTGTGCTTCAGTTTGATGGCACAAGAGAATTCTGGTATCAGTGAAACACATGCATTTCCCGTTATGAATTTGGGAGCAGGCTGTATCAGGCCAAATAACAAAAAATGATAATGTTAAGGTATTGCCTGCCAAATGGGGGTATTACAGAAGGAGAGTATTGTGAGTAGGCATCAGTCCAGCAACAACATCCTGCGCCCCAAGATGGTGATGTAAGGCAAGAGCTGAACTGCCCCTTGTGAAATTCCAAGTGGAACTCATGGTACAGTATGCTAAATAAAGGAGTGATTCCCAAACTAGAAAACTACCTTGCAGGCTTAGAGCTGGAATAGAGAAATTTTCCATACATGTTTTTACTCGTTATGTTGCAGTGAGCACTAAGCTGAAATTCACAGTCTTCTCCTTTCCAAAAAGTATTCCCCTTTCATGGCTACTTTTACTCACCTGATTACATGGGCAGCATCCCAGAAGGAGGAAATGCCTTGTGACTTCCATCAGACGACAGGCCTGGTGGGAAGTGGGTCCAGGCCTGAAATACCAGTGGAACGTCAGTGGAATAGAATGCACAGATCTGCAAAGAGTGCCAAAAAAAATTAAAAAGCCAGAAAACACTTAAGGGATTTGCATAATTCTTGACAAGCAGCACTAATTTATAAGCGGAGACTAAATTCACACTTTGCTAAGAATCCTTCTAGGCTACTGAGGAGAAAATGTACACAAAATACCTTGATGCCTCCATGTGCTCTGATGGATGTGTGAATTGTCATGGCATGGGTTAGTGTTTCCTCATATTCTGTTCAAATACAGCATTTCCTCTGATTTTGGAAGTTTCCAGAGTACAGGTGAGAATAAAAAGTGATTTATCTCTGTACTATTCTCTGGCCAATTTTTAATGATTCACTTGCAGACTGTATGGGGATTCTCCATGCAGATGCATTCAGTTGCCATATTTGCAAGCATAGTGCCAACACAACAGGTATATATGAAGCTTGCACTTCTGCTGCACATGCACAGCCCTAAAAACGTGTGCCTCTGTGATTAATGGAAGAGATGTTTTATTAATTGCCAAAGGCTTGAGAGAAAAAATATTTGTCCAGAGAGGAGAACTAAAGAAGCCAATAAAATAGGATGAGTGACTTTTTTTTTTTTCCCCATAGCGCTTGGGATTGTTATGATGTCAGATCTGCATATTATTTATCATGCGTATTCTCATCTGTTGCAGGCAGACAACTCCCTTAGTATTAATGGGAGTTGTGCAATTACCAAGCTGAGAACATGTGTGCAACAGGACTGGGGCACAGTGGGACTGGCTGAGGATGCAGTGTCAGTCTTGGACTGGAATGTCTTTATTTTCTTTGGCTTGACCCAGCTACATACTGGAGGCAGAAGTAGAAGGTTGATATAAATCAGTGACTCATTCTTTTAATCTTTAATGAAAAGCCTACTTAAATCAATAGGAATAGGCCATCCTTGTGTTAAACAGTGTCCTGAGTAGCATCCTCGTGTGTGCTCTTTGGGTCTTGATACCTTTACTCATACTGAGTAATGCCTTACTCTTCAAACAATTGCATGAAAAGAGTTGGAGCTATTTGAAGAGTAGTACTGTTTGTACTGCCATGCAGACAGCACAATCTGGACTCTTGCTCTTATTAAAGATATTTATGTTGTATTAATTTTTCCCCTGCAGAGCTCAACTTCTCCTTTTTCTTTCGTTCTGTGAAGTCATAATTCAATACTTATGGCAACATAAATCCATATTAAGCTCCAGTATAAGCAGGCATAAATTCCATTGATTTCACTGCTCCATTTACACAGAACCATGTTTGGTCTGAGATCTCTTCTGCCTTGGAAATAATTGCAGTGCAATAAATTTAGGCTTATACCTCAGCTGTGCAGTGAAAGGAGAGAATAGGGATTACAGTAATATAATGAGTGAGTTAAATACAGATAGATTTGAAAATAAGTAAAATCTGGGACAGAGCTAGTGATGGCATGTTATATACCTCAATCAGCTTTCATCTAAATATATGAAAGCTTTTCTACGCATCAATGAAATAATCCCTGCAACATACCTCTAAAGGTAGATGGTATTAGAAAATATATCTTCGTTCCCCATTTGATCTTTACCTAGGCAAAAAGCATTGAAATGTTTTTTTTCTTCTTTTCTGTGTGTGTGGGTAAAAGCTAAAAAGGATTTCAGGATTTTTTTTTGAAGCAAATGGAATGGCATTTCAGTGAGTGATATCTGAGAAAGTTGATCCCATTATGAATACCCCTGTTTGAATATATGCTTGTGCTTACTACTTTCATCCCGCAGAAGATTTCAGGCCTTTTAGCATTTGTGTCAAATAGATGACGGGTGAACAAGAAGCCTGGTGGGGGAAGGTGCTCAGCTCTGACGCTGTGAGAAAGAGCAGCAATTTCTTTCTTTTCCACTGGGAGATATTAAGGGAGACTCTTGGGTTCATGCTATTAGTGAACCAGTGCAAAATGAGATGGAGTCGCTTCATGTAGAATTGCAAATTGTTTTTAGATTGCCTTAAAATTGAGCCTGAATATGACTTCACTGTGGCGTAGCTATTGCATGCAAGTTTCTGTTTGTGTTTGCTGGCAGTTTAGAAGAATTCTTGGCAGAAATATCTCAACTGACAATGATTTTTGTTGTTTTGTTGTGCTTCAAAGGGTATAAGGAAGCATGTGATTGTTTCAAAGCATCAAATAATCAAATGCAGAGCAATCACAATGTTAGCTGAGGTTTAACAGTTTGGTTTTAAAAATCATGTAAAGGTTAGCATATAGAGTGTTTGCCTCAGCTTTTTTATGTCAATGTTATACCATAACTGACCTCTAGAAATTCCTTCTAGTCTTTCCCTTCAGTCCAAGCCAAAATGCGTGGTGGTTTTTTTTTTTCTTTCTGACCACCCTGAAGATTTTCAACAGACTCTAGTTTCCTGTTAGGATGATGTTATCGGCATATGAGTTTCTCCACATGATGAAGGCAAATATGCTCTGAGATTATCCACTCCTGACGATTTTTACTTTTTTTTTTTATTTTATTTTTAAAAGTAAGCATCCATTTGTATGTTTTCAAACTTGTTGGTGCAGTCAGCATTCATTTGTAGTAGATTCCAGCTGCCAGACCTAGATCAGTATCTGGACTTCAGTATTCAGATTATGGGAATACTCATGTCTGGAGTTTTGATTCAGAGAAGTGTCTTGTTTAGAAAAAAAAAAACTTAGAAGAATAAGATTAGATGCAGCTTTGCTACATAGACTTAAGCAGTCAGTGTGTTTGGGTAATATCTGTACTTGAGAATTTGATTGTAGGATAAAAGATACATGTTATCTGCTTCTCAGAGCTGTGTGTAGCTTTTGTGAAAAGATAGAAAATATATGCTGGGCATGAGAAAAGGACATCGAGCTTTACATCTAAGGAAGAGTGGGCAGAAAACCTAAGGGCTGTATGGGAAATGGCTAAGATCTTGTCTGGACACTCTCCCCAGTGGTTCCACTCTTTCCCTCTTTAAGGAGCTTTTAGTTACTATGGTAGGTGAGGTTTAAGTGTTCGGGGCTAAGAACCCCAATGACTTTAACTGTTTGATGGCTCATCCCCTTTCTTAACTTCCTGAAAGGGATCTCAGCTGGATTTTTGTGTATGGAGTAATGCATAGTTCATGTGATTGTTTTCCCTTTACAGCAGCTTTGTATGAAATATCATGCTTTGGCTTCCTGTAACAGCAAAGGCGTCTGGGAGCACTAAAAAAACAGATAAAAATATTAAGTGGTTTGATGTGAATCTTGGTGATTTACATCCTCTATGTTTGTAATGCGGTTAGAGAGAGCACTGTAAAATCCGTAGCTCAGATGTGTAAGAAAATTTCTGATGGGTTTGTTTTAGTTACCACTAGTAATTTCTGAAAACTTCACCTTTGAGTTTATACATTCTCCAAGTACTTATACAGAACATTAATATTGTTTTATGACAAGGAAGAGTAGAGTTCAATTTGTTTGTTTTTTTTCTGTCTATACATTTTGACATTGCCAGAGAATGCCTGAGAATCAAAATAATGTGAAAAAAAGCAAATATTCAAATAGAATGTGCTGGTGTGAATGTGCTGTATTAAAGTTTGGATCACTTGCTGCCTGGTATCTCTAAGGATGAGGATGTTAACTTTCTTTTTTACTGTGTTAATAAACTGCATGCCTGGTACTCTTTGCCTCCATCAGCTATTGTGTCTAAACAGTGATAGAGCCCATTCTCCACTTTCCACACGGTATCTGGCAAAGCAGAACCTGGCTTCATTAACTTTCTGGAGACAATCCTAGGAGGAGTTTGCAGGTGGTGCCCGGCTGTTGTTCATCAGCGTCCTTGAAGATACCAGCAGGGAACATGGAAGTGCTGTTCCAGAAGTCTCTGTGTCCTCTGAGACCTTTTAGCAAACCACAGACTGCAGAGCCACCTGATTTTACTCTCTGTGGACCCCAGGATGGGCAGATGGGAAAGCTGTTGTCTTACATGCACACACACGCATTTAGCTCTGCACTTGGCATGTGCCAGTAAGTTGTAGTGGTGGCTTGGAGTTGTCAAGGCAGCACAGATCCTCAGCTCTTAGTTACCAGGTTTAACCCATAACCTATGGGAAAGTTGCTTGACAGACATGCATCCTTGGATGCCAAACGTCTACAGCGGTGATCTTTATGGTTGCTAGTCCCATTCTTTCCAAAGGCTGTGTCCTCATCTTTGTGAATGCACTGCTTAGAAAAAGAAGAAAACCTATGCTACTTGTTTCCTCCTTAGTTGTAAAAAGCTTTGGAGTGAAATGCAGAAACACTGCTTTAAATACCTATCACAAAAATAGGTAAGTAGGGCAGCACGTATGAAACATGTTACATGCTTCTTTGCTCTTCTTTGTAATTTTATTTCTCCTCTGCATCACTTTTAAATGTGACATTGTAAAGAAATGCTGACTTGCTTTCATGTTCACGTTCTCTTTCCTGAGAAATAACTGTATGAGTAGTTGGTCTATAAGAGAGTTTGATCCTTGAGCTCTTCAAACATCTCTGTTTACAGATATCAATGAGTGTGAAATTGGAGCCCATAACTGCGATAGACACGCCATTTGTACAAACACAGCAGGAAGTTTTAAATGTAGCTGCAGCGTCGGCTGGATTGGAAATGGTATCAAATGCACAGGTGAGAGTTGTATGCATCTGTATTTATTTGTAAGGTCTGATGAACACTGGAGCTCAGCAACTCTAGAATAAAGAAATCAAACCTACAAATTGAGAAGACAAGTGATTATCATGCTTGTTAGGTCATTTTGACATGATCCATGGGAGAGCAAGTTCTCTACCATGGTAACTGAAATCAACATTATCTCATGTTTGGCTTATGAAACAGTGGAAGTGGACTGGACCATGGAGAGAGACAGTGTGTCCTTCAGAGCAGCTTGTGACTCTAGGGAGACAGTGAGAGGTCTCAGTACTCCCTGTGAAAATGAGATATAACACAGAAGTTCTTAGCCTGAGGGTGCCCTGCAGCTTCCTCATTCACACTTACCTTGTCAGACTGCTTTGCTGGGCTGCACATAAGTTGTGCCTACCTCTCCAGTCAGATGGCTCCACATATGTGTAGGTTTTGTTATAGAGATGATTATTTTAAGTAGAAGTTCTGTGTGCCATATGCTATTTAAAGTGTGTATTTGTGCTGAGTTGGTTTTGCTTTGTTGACTAATGTTGCTTTTTAAAAAAATTATTATTTTAAAGATCTGGATGAGTGCTCCAATGGAACCCACATGTGTAGCCCACATGCTGACTGCAAGAATACAATGGGCTCTTACCGCTGCCTGTGTAAAGAAGGTTATACTGGGGATGGCTTCACTTGTACAGGTGAGCTTTCTTAGGAGTGAGAAAGGTACTATGCTTGAATACTCACCTGGCACTTATGCCTACTGGTATTAGAATTTAAACACAAATATCAGTGAATTAATATTTCTGGTATAAACTCTGTGTTTATACTCAGAATTCCCATTCAACTGGAATATTAAATGTGAGTCAGTTCAAAGATTGTGTTGTATCAAGTCTGGTGCTCCCAGAATGTGGTTGCTATTTCAGTGGATAGCATTTAAGCTGCAGCAAGTATCCAAAATGACTGTAAGGTCTCTATCTTTGGAATTACTGGGAACTCAGCTGGGCAAGGCTGTGAGCAATCTGATCTAATTTTAAAATTAATCTTCTTTATGGCAGAGGCTGGAGCAGATGACCTCCAGTGGTCCCTTACAACCAAAGTTACTCTATGATTCAATATCATACAAAGAGGAAAAGAACCAAATTTGAAATTATTCTTGAATGTCATCATTCACTGTCTTGTAATTCATATAAGTTGCCAAAACTTGAAGAATGCTGTGTATTATACCTGGTCTAAAGCAGTCACTTTTTTTCTGCAGATGAAACGAAAGTTTTCATTGAGCTTTTCTTAATAGTAAATTGCAAATCATCAGTGCTTTATGAATGATGGTAGTTTTCCTGGCACCTGAGAAAATGGTTCCACAGGATAAAGCCCAAATTTGAATCATTCCATTTTAAAATAGACCCTGGGATTCCATTTTAATTGAGTCTCTGTAATGTAGTCTTGAATCTGTTTCATCTCTTTGGTGGCCATGTAGGTTGTGATGTATAAAATGCTAGCTAGAAAATAATGGCCACAATCTTTCTGAAGTGCAGTGATACCCAGTGCTACCAAGACTGCCTTTCTGAACTGTTAAACTGCAATTTGATTTTGAGGTATTTTCACCTCAGTGCCATTTTGCTAGTGTTTTCTGTTTGGCCTATAGACCACCTGTTACTGTATCTTTGTTGGTTGCACTGTTAACCTTTCATCTCTATTGCTGCCACTAGGCTTTTCTGTAACAGAAATGATAAAAATAATAAAACTCAATGTGCTCATTCTGAATGTAAATGTGACTCTGTGTACTGCCTCCAGTTTCTGTTAACTGTAGCTACTTCAGCAGTCTGCCCTCTTGCTGAATTTGTTCTTTATTAGAAGCTGCATTTTCCTAATGTAGAAAATATACCAAGCTGTTGCATGTAATAACTTCTGCACAAAAGTAGACTATAGTTTCTTCTGCATGTGCAGAATTGTTTAAATCCTTGAACACAGCATACTGTAGCTGAAACAAATGTTGTAGAGAGGACTGTTTACTCTAAACCTGCAATTTCTCTTTCTTTTACAGACCTAGATGAATGCTCAGAAAACTTGAATCTCTGCGAAAATGGGCAGTGCCTCAATGCCCCAGGAGGATATCGCTGTGAATGTGATATGGGATTTTTGCCAAGTCTGGATGGGAAAGCATGTGAAGGTAATTCTCCACAAGCTTTGAACAACACTCAACAAACTCTGCCTTAATATTATGTCTGAAAAATCTTGCAATTGATTGCAATTGTGTTTTTGTTGAGAACTGCCTGAAAATTGTCAATAGTTGCTTTTTCCTGTTTGTAGTCATATAAACAGAAAATGTTCGTTGATGTTTATTATAAGCCTCTGGGTCTTCATTTACCTGTTGTGTAGAGAGAAAAGGTTTTTGGAGATATCTTACCACATATTATTTGTGATGTGATTGGTGATCCAAATGGCATGGTCAGCAGCTGTTTCATCTTGATTAGTTTGCAAACAGTTCTTCATTTTATTCATTACAATTAAGCAGGAAAAGCTGTTATTTTGGTTTTGTGTATATGAAGCTGAAAAGCATTCAGTTATTAACACAGTGATCCTGCTTTGAGGCCTTCTGACATGCAGAATCAACCAAGCTGAAGCCTTGCAGAAAGTTTTTGTGCTGTTTTGAAAGTAATTTGTCACTTACCTGTCTACCAGTCTTTCATAAGAGCTTTGTGTTTGAAAAGATGCACAAAAAATAAGAGCCAACAAATGATATATGTTGCCAGTATGATTAAGGTCATATATTCAATAGTAACATTTTCAATCCACAGTTTGTGTGGCACTTAGTTAAGTCAGTTCAGAAGCAGCAGCCATATCATCTGACAATACTAATAAGTCTAAGGACTTATGTTTGATGGAGTTCATAAGTACACCACTATTAATAGGATTTTTCCCCCAGAAGTGTTCTGAGCATTATTTTAAGTACTCTACCAAGAGAAATAATTTATGAGTGTGAATTTTGGTGTAAACTAAAACAATATTTGGTTTCATAGTGCTTCATGCAACAATTTACTCTAGAAAGCTTTTAGCTAACTTTAAATAACTTAAATAGAATCTAACTCCCGTTGCTAAAACAGACTATCCTGGGTATCTCAGATGTGCATACTAAATGCAGTATTTTAAGGTTCTTTGTAAACGCTTTTCTTTTTGTTGTATCAAGTTAGCTGTTCTTTGTGCAGTGCATACAGCATTCCTTAAATACTGCCTTGGATACGATGATTTGGACAAACAGTACAAAAGTGAGCTCCAGGTGCCAAACTCAGAATCTGTCAAATGCAGGAACTTGAATATTAGTATTCACTTCTGTGCCCAAATTGTTGTTTTTTGACGTTTTAAATTTTGTTTCGCTGAAGTCCTGCTTTCTGGAGATGGCTGCTGATTTAGGACGGAGTCCATTCCTAAAGCTTATCTCCTGCCATGTTTAATTTTGCTAGTTGTCAGGTTAACCCACTAATAAGTTCAAATTGTTCCTGGCATGGCTTCTTGTGGCACTGAGAAGAGCCTTTTGCCAAAAACAAAGGCTATGAATTAGGTTACTTAGGCCTCAAATGTTAATCTTGCATGTTATTTTTGCTAATCTTACACAGTGCACAGGAGCAGTTGGCTTCCAGATTCATGTTTTTGGAACCTTTTTCTAGTTTCCTGTACCTGTATTGAAAAGTCAAAGAAAATTCATATTTTACCCCTCCTGTTTCTCTGTCAGACATTGATGAGTGCTCACTTCCTAACATCTGTGTCTACGGAACTTGTCATAACCTTCCTGGACTTTTCCGATGCGAGTGTGAAGTGGGCTATGAGCTGGACAGAAGTGGCGGTAATTGCACAGGTAGAGATGATTTTGAACAGCATGCTTTTTAACCTTCTGTTAGTGTTATAATCAACTCCATAGGAAATTCTATTACAAATCTATACATATCAGTCCGGATATAAGGAAAATGCCCCCTTCCCTACTGTATAGAATGGTCAGAAAATTCAGTGGGGACTGTACTCAAATGGAGACTAGTGGTCTTCTCCACACTGCTCTTTCTCATTCTTTGTCAGCCTCTGGCATCACATTGACTTAAGGAAAGAATGAAATGCAGCAAAGGTAACAGTTCTGCCTGTTCGCATCTTCCAGTCAGAGGTGTGTTGTGCCCTGTAGTTTCCATTCACAGTACTGTATCATTAGCTATGAGCTTGTTATATAGTTTTTCCCTAAGTATTTCTGAATTTTACATGTGAATTCATAGATTGTATTTCCACTTTTTTTTTTTTTCCCAGTGCAATGAAGAATTTATTTCAGATTAGTGTTATACTTGTGAAGTGTGTGTGTGCATTTTAAAGCTTCTTGGAAATCATATTTCAGAACTAATGGATTTATGGTGGTCAACATATGGTATCTGTTACATTGATAGTGTCCTTGTGTATTTACTTCCTGCTGTTTTTTTCTCGCAGATGTTAATGAATGTGCAGATCCCACAACCTGCATTAGTGGTACATGTGTCAATACTGCGGGGAGTTACACCTGTGAATGCCCTCCAGATTTTGAGCTGAATCCCACCCGTGTTGGCTGTGTTGGTAAGGGACCGCTCATCGCATTCATTAACAAGTGAAGTTGCACAGAGAGGCTGTAAGACTTAACTGTTTAACGATAAAGTTCATGGTCATGAAAGAGGGCTAGAGCAAACTCCAACTCTCACCCCACTACCCCTAGCTTTACAAGTTCTAATAGTGCAGTGAGAATATGATGTCCACAGTGATGTAGCATGCCAGCAGTGCCTTGCTGCCAGGACCAACCCCTGGGGGCTTGTTGCAGCTGGCCGCAATTTACAGCAGGCATGAGGCAATTTTAAATTTCAGCAAGCTTAAACCAACATCCAGCTGGCCCCAAGATGGCAGGGAAATGAAACTGTGGCACAAAGCCACTCATGCTCTTGTAGTATTGAGTGTAGCTTGGCTAGATGTAGCTTTCATGGCCAATGGAAGTGCTCTTGTATTAGACTCCAACTACTTGGTACTCTTGATATTTTTTGGCTTTTATTTGCCTAAGTGGGCATAGGGATGCTAAAAAAAAAACCAAATATATTTAAAATTCCTAATGTGTAGATGTTTTCATTCTGTTTAACCTCAAAGAGAGAAGAAAGCAGTATTTTTCTAGACCTGTAAGGATGTACAAACATGGGTGACAGTGTAAATCAAAACAAAAAAGGCCTGGCTGAACTGCCCCTGGTCATACTGAATAAATCTCCTACTTTGTGAAAAGTTCAACAGAGCAAAGAGATGGGGCAGCACTGACCTATCTAAGAGAGAAGGGCTGGGTCCTCTTGAACAACACAAGTTACTTTGCTTGAATTTCCTACAAGAAAGGAGGGCTTTCTGAGGGTACGCTTATCATGAGATATTGTTTGTTACTTGCTTTCTCCTCTGGTAACGTGTTTGTTTTTATGTGCATTCTAAATAGATACACGATCTGGCAACTGTTACCTGGACATTAAAACTCGTGGAGATAATGGTGGCACCTTCTGCAGCAATGAGATTGGAGTGGGTGTTTCTAAGGCTTCCTGTTGCTGCTCCCTGGGCAGAGCTTGGGGAGTTCCCTGTGAACAGTGCCCATCTGTGAACACAAGTAAGTCAACTTTCCTGGGTTGGAGTTAACAGTAAATCTTTTTTTTGTTTTGTGTTGTTTTTCTAATTTAGCCAGGTAACTCAAGTAGTGGTGTGATCATTTATTGTATACATGCAGGGAAGAGGTTTCTGAAGAACCTCATCACTATTAATCAAAAGTTTTACTAGCCTTTCAAAAAGATTATCTATTAAGAATACTATTATTACTTTTCTGTATGTATTCTATTACACAAAACACTTGACATTGCAAAATGGAATACCAGCTGTAAAACTTAATGTTGATATCTGGTTACCTAGTATCTCTACATTTAAATTTTCCTGTAATAATTTGACTAATTTTCGAAGATAATTGTGCTGAAAATGTTTCTAGTATTGCAGATTCATAATTCTGTTTTGCTTTCAGCTGAGTATAAGGTTCTTTGCCCTGGAGGAGAAGGATTCCGACCAAACCCTATTACAGTTATATTAGAGGGTAATGTTTACAGTTTCGTATTTTTACATATCTAAAACATGGAACTCTTCAGTGAGTGTTGTTTTTTGTGGAAAAGCATCAATAAGATAACGTCCATGAATTTGTTTGAACAGATATTGATGAATGTCAAGAACTGCCTGGGCTCTGCCAAGGAGGAAAATGTATTAATACATTTGGTAGCTTCCAGTGTCAGTGTCCATCAGGGTACTATCTGAATGAGGAGACTCGAGTGTGTGATGGTAGGTAGCATTAACTGTTCTTCTGCTTTTGTTTGCATGAAATGATGAAAGGTCAACATGTAGCAGAGTTGATCTCTCCTTGAAAATGAACCTTAGGTATTGCTGAGATATTTTTGTTCTTGGAAGCATAATGATAAAATTGCTGTGGCCACTCACTGCCTTTTTTTCTCTTCTAGATGTGAATGAGTGTGATACACCTGGCATTTGTGGACCTGGCACATGTTACAATACTGTTGGGAACTACACCTGCATCTGTCCTCCTGATTACATGCAAGTCAACGGAGGGAACAACTGTATGGGTATGTAGAGTTGTTTTAAGCTTTATCTTCGTGCTTTGGGCCAGGGCTGTAGCTGGCATAAATCAAAATTATTCCTCAAATTTAGTTATATGAGAGTTTACTGAACAAAATATCCTAGCTTCTGTCATGAGTTTTATTGCATAAATCACAGTAAATCACTTTTATTAGTTTTTTTTTAATATCTCATCAGAATTACTCCTTTGATTTGATATTTTGTGTGTTCATTCCTTCCAGTTTTTGCTTCAGCTTTTCAGTTAAAAGCTTCTGTAGGTGATTACTAAAACTAGAAATATTGTAAGAACGTATTTTTATGCAGTATTTTACAGTGCCACAGCATCTACTAGACAGGCATCTAAAAAGTACATATGCAAAGGAGGTAGCTCCTAAACCCTTCAGGTTCATCATCGTCCATAAGAGTTGTTAATGGCTGTCCTTTGGTTTTCTTCTGTTGTGTTTTCATTTTTACAGATATGAGAAGAAGTCTATGTTACAGAAATTACTATGCTGACAATCAAACTTGTGATGGCGAGCTACTCTTTAATATGACCAAGAAAATGTGTTGTTGTTCATACAACATTGGACGTGCGTGGAACAAGCCTTGTGAACAGTGTCCTATCCCTAGCACCGGTACATTTTTTCTCTCATTGCAAAGCTACGTGGAAACTGTAGTAACATGTTTACTATTAGCAGGTGTAATGTTGTTAGGGAAAGAGATGTGTGCAGACTGCTGGGCCTTGCACATCTCCTTTGTGACAGTTTCCCTGTGTGAGAGACTTCATGCTGTACAGTTTGATCTGGCTCTTTTCAAATGCCTATTGGTCAAGGCATACTGAAGCAGGGACAAGGCTGGCATTGCTCCAACAAATACGGTGTGTGCTGCACTGTGCCCTGACTGCTGATTGCCATAAGGGGCCTTTCTGTTAACCATGAATTTACAGATATATTTCAGTTTCTTCTGAGAATGATGTGAATCAAGCAGCTACATATAAGATGTAGCAGTTTCTGGACAAATTGTGTGGGCATACAGGAAGCCTCCACACTGGGTATGACTGCATAGTTGAGCCTAGGGCTTCCTATTCTGTTTTGAGTTGGTTTGCTTCAAGAACAAACTTTCTAGACAATTAATTGGATTACTTCCAACTTATGGTTCAGATTTTTGAAGTCAGATCTGACTTGTACACAGAAAATGTAATGCAGAGATAAGCATATGCACAGGAAAAACAGGATGTGAGCCCAAGTCCTCTGCATCTTTGTATATGCTATTCTCAGTGGCCTTTGAATGAGAACCTGTGTATGTACTGAGTACATCACACGGTGAGCCCCGGAGGTCTGCATGCTTCTGTGTGCTCTGTAGGTGCTGAAAAGCTCAATAAGAAAATTCTTAGGCAAAAGATATAGTGAATTTTTGACTGTAGATTAAGGATATACTGGATTTTTGGCTGTTGATTAACTCAAAATATGTTTTGTTGCCCTGCTGCTTTGTTTTCCTGTTGCAGATGAGTTTTCCACACTCTGTGGAAGTCAAAGGCCTGGCTTCTTCATTGACATTTACACAGGATTACCAGTTGGTGAGTTGTGATTTCTATTCTGAACTAAATTCTATACTACCTCTGACCAAGGAAGAGAGGAAACTGATTTTTCCAATTCTTTATTTCAGACAGTGTAATGGAGTTGAGCCTTCCATCTAGCTCTGAATCTACAGGCTTTCTGTATAGCGCCTCCTAGCTGGCAGCAGTGATTATCGCTGCTTGTTATTAAGGCAAAATAAAGCTCTGAAGAAATTGTCATCAGGCCTACATGAGCAGGGCACAGATTAGCAAGCATACAAGAACTGGGAGTAAGGCCAATCAGCATTTGGTCTGGGTAGAATTAGGAGTCTTTTCCTGAGACTAAAGCACAGATTTAATTTGACATTTCACACCAGTCCCCAAGTGTATTGGTTTGACACAAAAATCCTTTTTTCTGTTTAACTGGAATATTTCTCACATGTGTTATTGTGTATAACTTTTGAATGGTGAGTAACAAACTGCAAAACAAAAAGAGGGAGAGAATGAGAAATTCAAAGACAAGCATCTGAGTAAATCCCTACTGGGACTCCATTTTGCTTTTATTCACCGAAGAATGCAAATAAGAAGCAGATAATATGCCCTTTAACAAACAGGGGCAATATATAGACAGCAATCAGGTGCTTTAAGCTGTTACTGTGATGAAGTGTTCAGCTAGTTAGATGAAAGTATTTCTAGTTAAAGTAGAGAGTGTCTTTTTTTGAAGAAGTTACTGAAATGTACAGTATTTATGATTTACCAGGCTTGTTTCTTATGAGCAAAGTTTCCACTTCTCATCGTTAGCATTAGCCCAAGGGTTATCAATTGAGTCATTCATCAGCAAAAGGCAAGCAGCACTAAGGTTTTACCTGAGCATCTATTCAGAATCGTGGGAATCTACATTCAGCCATGTAAACTCAATGGGATGTAGCACTGCAGAGAGACCTTGGATCACCAGAACATGCATAAGTAAAAATTGCAGCTGCAACAGCGTGTGTGCCAGGAGCATTGCAGTCAGCACTGTGCCCCATCATGCCACAGGGCAGTGCATGTGCAGGAGTCAACTGAAACATCAGGGCTGACCCAGGGAGGTCACCAACACATTCCAGAGCAGCACTGTGGTGAGAGTGGTGGACACACAGCTTTACATCGTGCAGCCATAGGCTTTCCCTGGTGCTCTGGCATCTTGGTGTCAGTAGGTTGCAGTGTTCATCCTGATGCTTTTGCTGAGCATCTCTTGGTGTCTGTTACATCTGTAGGCACTGAGCATGGGAACAAGATAGCATATGCTTTGCAGGGACAGCACTCTGTGTACCTTGTAATATTTGGTCACAGTTTTTACATTTTATTCATTTGTTGTTTGGATCAAAGTTCAATATACTTACTTCAGGTGATCATTTCAGAGAAGGAGGTAGTCTACTAATCCCTATTTTTAATCAGGGAACTCAAATGAAGTAATAAAAAAAAAAGGGAAAAAATGACATTTTAGCTGGTTAAAACTCACATTAGCTGCTCATTCCCCACTGTATTCTGTCTCATGTACAGCAGTGCATGTCACAATTTTTACTAAGAGGAAAGGTTTCGGGGAAGTCTCTGTTTCCGATTGTCAGAATATGTAAAGTAATTAACTTAAGAACCCAATAGGCAGGACATACATAATTGAAATAACAGCTGTTTTTTTCTGCCAAAACCCATTATTTAAACCAGGTATATGTAGAACACTGGCAGACCCTGGCTGCCTGGCTTAATCAATCTCATTAATAGCATGTTGGCATCACTTCAAATGTTACCTGACATCAGCACTCCCAAACTGTTACAGAAATACATGGTTATTACACAGGTTAGCAAGGGTAAAACAATGCAAAGTGAGTTCTGATCACTGCTTGCATCCAATTCTCCTGTATTAAAACAAAGGCAGTTACAGTCTCTCCGTTCAGCTCTTCCCAGGAACCCCATTTCAGCACTCAGAATTGATGAGCAGGTTCATCAGGGCTGTGGATGGGAGAGATGAGGAAGGATGCATGGTACCTTCTGCCTTCCCATGAGGCAGGATAGAGCTGGGCTACAGTGAAGAGTTCTTCAGGAAACAAGACGTTTCTGCATTTCCATGATTTGGGAAAGCTCACTGTCCATTGCAGTTAGGAATGCTTTGATGCTCACATACGTTTGATAATTTTGGGAAGGATAAATTCAAGATGTATTATGTGACAAAGAATTTCATGGAGTGCCATTTACAAGAATTAAAATAATTTCTTATTGCAGATATTGACGAATGCAGAGAGATTCCTGGAGTGTGTGAAAATGGAATCTGTATAAACATGGTTGGCAGCTTCCGATGCGAGTGTCCTGTGGGCTTCTTCTACAATGACAAGCTACTGATCTGTGAAGGTAGAATGCTGATCTCATTCAGAGAAATTTTGTTTCACCTGCTGACAATTCAGGCAGTGGCAAATATGATGTGTTTGCAGGTTACTCTTAAAAAAGGAAATGTTGGTCTCAGTGTAATAGGTCTACATAATTTTTGACTTTTTGACTTTTTGAATTCTTTTGCATGGAAAATACCAGATTTTTCATCAGACATCTCAGGCCTTGAAGGAGCGTGAATCAGCAGTCATGGGAAGAAACACTGCTTTTCACATTTGACAGTAAAGCCAAGAAAAAAAAAAGTTGTCTTGAGTCAGATCACGAGAATAATTATTTTACTCCAAGGTTTTTTTTTCTTATGGAACCAAGATTTCTGTAAATAGTGAAAACACATGATGGTTTATTTGCCAATTTAAACACTTTCTAATATTGTCTTTGTCAGTTTCATGAAGAAACTGAAGACAGTAATATGAGTTCTTTCATCCCCTGGAGTGCTTTATGACTGCTGACAAAATGGGTACTGTTGAGCATGGCAACGAGGAGCTTCAAATACAGGCATCTTCTGTACACACCTTCTAACTGACCCATAATTAGATTTCTAGGGAATTAAAGTTCTCTATTTAATTTGAAAACCCAAATGAAAATGAGGGTTGTACTGACTTTGACCCAAGCTTGAATCAGTTCAGGGGATATCTGCTGGGCCATCCAAAGCTGTGCATGCTGTGTAGTGAGAATAAAATTGCACTTAAGTATGGTGCTCCTCCCCCACTTTTTTTTTCTTTTCCAGAGTAAGGTTGATTTATTGCAGTCAGTATCCACTATTAAAATGCAATTGTGAGTCACCTCTTACACTGCCTATTTCTCTAAGAAGATGATTTTACAGTTATCTCTTGGCTGTACTGTCTTCTCTATAAAATGCTTTATCTCCCTTCCATATTCTGGGAACCAGGGAGCTGGCAGCAATCCATCTGCAGTAGAACTGCTTCCATAAATCCATCTTCAAAACCTATAAACAAATCCAGTTCTAATGCTTTATTTTCATACCTTGTCTCACACTTTGTGTAACTGACTTCTTCTGTCAGACAGATTCTTAGAGTCTTACACTGTCTGGGTCTCTGGTACCTGAGGTAATGGTCTCTAAGATGCTACTGCTAGTAGAAATACCATGTGGTAGTACAGTTATTAGGATTGAGTGTGCTACCTTCAACAGGCAGCCATCCACAGGAAAGAAACCAGGGCTGAGCTTACCAAACTGTAAGCACAGACCAATATCAAAATACAACAAAAATGTGTTAACCATCTATTCATCTTAAATTTTCCGTCATAAGGAAAAGTGGTTGCATTTCTTTTGCCTAAAGTTTGATGTTTACATCGAGAGCTACCAAAGTTCAGCGTGGATCTGAAGTCTTAGTTATGATCAATGGAGATCCTTGTGATATCTGCTTAGGGATCTATGCAGGCATATTCTGATAGCAGTCTAAGACTGAAGTCCATCCAAATGAAATATTGCAACAGGCCTCTCCTGAGTGTTCTAACACCTTCAGAAAACCAAGTCCTCTAAACAGGGTTGAATTTTACAAATGGAGAATGTGGATTTGGGGTTGTTTTTTAGGGAAAAAACTAAATTTGACTGAACACCTACTTTTATCAATATATTGATGTTTTCACAGTTTAAAAGCAGTTCGTATACTTGGTAAGTCAGTACTCCTTTGCACTAAAAACAAAATGGTTTTGTAGTCACTCTGTTAGTTACCATAGCAATCAAATTCCTCCTTGTATTAACAGATATTGATGAATGCCAAAATGGACCAGTGTGTCAGCAAAATGCAGAATGTGTCAACACAGCTGGTAGCTACCGTTGTGACTGTAAACCTGGCTATAGGTTCACATCGACTGGCCGCTGCACTGGTGAGTACTTCTGGCTTCTTTGGATGAATGTCTGCAGAAAGTAGTAGCTTTCCATAGAAGCTTAAAAAGCAAGTCTCTGCTTCAGGAAGATGTATATTTTATTATGCTAGGAGATCATGTGGGCTCTAGGAACCCTCCTCTTAAAGCCCTTTAGGAATTCCCCTAAACATTCTGCTATGATTACCAGAAATCTACTGGGCCTATCCCACAAAGGTATAAATGATGCTCTTATGAGTAAGTATTTGTCTTCCACTCTGCCCCACTGACTGCAAAGATCTTTCTTTAGTCCAAGTTATTCACTGTTTCTTGTCTAGCTATTTTCTGACTCTAAAAGTTCAGCTACTGTCTGGACAGAGAACATGTAGTATTATTCCCTTCCTCTACATAAATTATTTGATTTTCATTTTAATTTTCTGGATGTGTTTTATCACTTTATTTGCCAGCTATATTTTCACAGATAAAACACTGTTTGCAGGGGTCTCTTCTGATAAGGTGGTCTTATCTGCTACGCCATATGCAATAGCCAACTTAAAAAGCTTATTGTTAAACTTCCTAAATTTTCTGTGGGTTTAAGCAGGCCCCAGAACATTATTTTTAAACTCTCCCTGAGTGAGACTGCAGTTCTCTAATCTATTTGCTCTTTCTTTTAAAATCATAGTCCAGAGAGGCATTTGTGTTGATTACTTGAAGAATTGCAGAGATTTTAAGGAGTGCTGGGAGCCAAGCAGCTGTAAATAGTATATACATTTCTGTACAAAATAATAATTACAAAGGAAATTGGTAACATTTTCCTTGAGATTTTGCTTGAGTACTTCAGTTTGAGGAAGTGCACTTTCCCTGTAGAGCAGTTTTTCATTGTTTTGTGAGGCTCTTGAGGAAAAAGGGTGTAGGGGCAACCAGGACCCTGCTATGAGAACTGAGACTTTGTTTTGTAAAGCTATGCAATGGCACATGTAAATATCCAATATATTCTCAATGTAATTGTTTTTATGCCTTCGTTACAGTAGTACAGGAAGAACCAGGGAAGGTTCTGATATGGGTTACAATAAACCAGCATGAATTGGCACCAACTGTAATACTTCCCTGTATTTTGCACTTACTTTATGATTAGTGAAAATAAACAATTAGAGTAAAAATAAAAGTGGTTGATAAAATACTTGATCCAGCAAAGAAAGGAAACTCCTAATGGCTCTGCTGTGAGCCAAGTGCTGAGCACCTTGCAATACTGAATCAGTCATGCTGCTGCATGGAAAAGGATTACACCCCAGTGGCTTGTATCTTGATGAATCAAAACTATGGTGTATCATGTTCACTAGGGCTATGAGTACTACATTTACCTTACTATAAAAATAGCATTCTTCTGGTGCTAGTCTATTCTGATATAATACATAATTTTTCATAGAAACACATTCTGCTTCCCAGTTTCTCTACTGTGAGGATGGTCAAACAACGGAACAGCCTTCTCAGAGTAGGTGGTTGATGCCACGTGCCTGCTGGTGGTCAAGAGCCAGTGGGACAATGCCCTCATCACTATGCTTGAACTTTTGGTTCGCCCTGAAGTGGTTAGGCAGATGACCTTTAAAGGACCCTATCATTAGTAGCATAGGGAGAGCTCAGTTGTCACTGAACCTGCATTCAAAGCTACTAATGTTCCCAGTGCGAGTACAGTAATCCCAGGGATGGGGGTTATTGGGATTCTCCATGTACTTAGTACAGTGTGGAAAACAGGCAGTGGGGGAAGAAAAACAAGATTTAGTACATGCAGTTCTTTGCAATTATGAACAGCTTCACTCTTTGTTTTGCAGAGCATTGGGACTGGTTTGTTATGAAATTGAATCTGTTTTGCTTAAATTGTATGTAAAGGAAAATTACAGAACATGAAAATCTAATGGATTCTAGTAAAAGCTTATGGGAGCACCTCAGTTATTGTGTTTTGGAGCTGCATCAGGCAAAATGCCAAGAAGCATATTGAATCAAACCAGCTTTTGTTGTTGACAAGGCCCAAAAAGAGACCTTGTTTGATTTATGTTTCTGATTTTTTAATGGAAAAAATGTACTGGACAGCTAACATTTTGTTCTTTGACATTTTGTTTCATTTGCTGTTGGTAAAATCCTGGATTCTCCCTGAAAGCATTCATAAATGAAGACTGAAGGAGGGATCTGATTAATGTTTATAAATATCTAAAGGGAGGTAGGAGGCAAATGGATGAGGGCAGGATCTTCATGGAGGTGTGCAGTAACAGGACAAGGAATAATGGCCTAAAACTTGTACATAGGAAGCTGCATACAAACATGAGGAAGAACTTCATTACAGTAAGGATGACAGAGCACTGGCCCAGGCTATCCAGAGAGATGGTGGAGTCTCCTTCTATGGAGACATTCAGACCCTGTTTGGACACCAACCTTTGTAACCTACTGTAGGGAACCTGCTTTAGCGGGGGGTTGAACTCCATAACCACTTTAAGTCCCTTCCAACTCATGCAGTTCTGTGATTCTGTGAAAACAAGAGCAACAGGAAGCAGTCAGCTGTAATACTAGTGTAATAGATGCCTTGCTACTGTAAGGCAGCGTATCATGTGTTGGCAGGATAGATTACCCCATCTTTCCCTGCAGAATTATACAGATGAGTGCTTGCTTCTGATGGCAGAATATTTTCTGGCTTTATACAACAGTAGTTCTTGTTTGACCTTATTGTGCTCTATTGGTCTGGTTTTCAGGATCGTCACGTTGCGTGCTACAACACGCATGTGTACATGTACTCACATTATCTCCATGTAGAGTGGCTAATATTTTATTCCATCTTTTCTTTCTGTAAGCTTACTGACAAAAGTCGGGGATTCATTTCAATTTCAGTAAGTCAATCAAGCATATGATCCAATATGGCTAAAAGCAAGTAGCATTTCATGAGGATACAAACTGTGATATATGTGAGGCTTTCTATCTTCTGTAAGGTCAATGTAAAGCACTCAGAGACCTCCTGACACGATTTCATGTCATTAGTTCTACTTTTTGAATCCATAGTGACGTCTTCTTTCCAGCAAAAATTTGTCTCGTCAGCACTATTTTTACACTAGATTTTTTTCAGCTCCATGAATGCTGAAATGTTTAATTTACAATTAAGTAGCTCATTTTCAGAGATTTTCTTCAAAATACTTTTGTTGTTGATAAACTGAAAACTCGTTTATGTTATAGACATGCACGGGTTTCTAATTCTCATGGTTTCTGCTTTTGCATCTTTCCAGCCCTGTAGTTTAGAGGCGTTAACTTTCAGTGTGCCACTTTGTTTTCAGATCGGAATGAATGTCAAGAAATTCCCAATATCTGCAGCCATGGGCAGTGTATTGACACTGTCGGAAGTTTCTACTGCATTTGTCACAATGGATTCAAGACCAACGATGACAGAACAATGTGTATAGGCAAGTATACCAAATTAAGTTGTACTTAATGACTGTCCTTAATGGAAGTCTAACCTCCCTGTCATCAGGAGTGATGTTACAAGAACTGATTGTGAATCATCTTCCTCCAGGCAAAGATGCAAAACCACCGTAGCTGACAACTGGAGATGATAAGAAGCTGATAATAAAGGAAGAATGTCTCATTACTGTAGACAGACAGTTTAAATATATATATCCTGTTTTATGAACTGCTTAATGCCTTCATTTTTTTCAGGAAAATAATTCTTTCTTCAGAGTTTTCTGAAGCATTTCATTTGTTCCTTTAGGCAAGAAATCTAGTAGCTGAATATTGCAATGCAGCAATTGTATACAGCCTACTTGTTAACAGGGAATTGAAGGATAGATTTCCTGCCAGAGAAGTGGCCTTTTCAGAAACAGAGACATCTTCATAAAGAAAAGAAGGAAACTCTGTATATAACCCATCCGAAGCTGTTAGTTTAGTGTCTGTTGTCTGAGTAAGACAGGAAGACTTCGGGATGTTTGTGACCAAAGATAAATTAGAAATTTTTTGGGAATAAGACAGGAGCTACAGAAAGATAAATAATTCTTGAATGCTTGATTATTTTTTATAAATGTTACTATCAAATGTATAAATCTTTGTAAAATCTTCCTTTTAGAAGACAGAAAAACCTTTTTCACTTGTATTTGCTCTACGTTGACAGTAGGTTACTTCTCTTGCCTGTGGGATAGCTACAAGCCTTCCTTTCTCTGTCAGAGATGAAAATTCTTGCTGTTCCTTTTTTCTCCTTTGTAGATATTAATGAGTGTGAGAGAGATGCCTGTGGCAATGGAACCTGTAGAAACACCATTGGCTCTTTCAACTGTCGCTGCAATTTGGGATTCATCCTCTCACACAACAATGACTGCATAGGTAAGGAGTGCTGAGACCAACTGAGTGTTTCTAAGACTTTTTGCTTCTAATGAAATTAACATTAGTATCATCTTCTCTACATTAAAGGATCACACTTGAATGGTGTGTTAATAAGACAAAAAGCTATTTCTTTAGTCTGAGAAGGACTCTGATTATTTTCTTCTGACTTTTCTGCAACTAATTCAATGTTTACACGTATAATATCCCGTTCCTTTTTTAACTCTTGCTTCGATAACTGCTTAAATTAGACTAGTAGCATAATTTTTCTTTCACTTCCTTTTGAAATGGAATTACTGATGAATTATCAGTTACTGTTCTGACACAGTAGAAACAGAAAGCTCATCTATCCAATTTTACTTGGTGCAGGTGTTTTTCAATGTTATTTTTTTTAGATGTGGACGAGTGTGCAAGTGGAAATGGGATGCTCTGCAGGAATGGTCAGTGTGTGAACACAATTGGATCCTTCCAGTGTCTGTGCAATGATGGCTATGAGGTGGCTCTGGATGGGAGGACTTGTGTTGGTGAGTGCCTTCTTTTACAGAGGGAAAAATGTGCAATAGACCTTGAGTAAACAGTGTTCAGTAAAACAGTGAAAAAGACCAGAGAACTGTCAACATTATTGTCATTGTACCTAGCTGAAGTAGATGAGGACTCTTCTACTTCTGGAAGGTTCCACCATTAGTTTGTTGGAATCAAAAGTGTAGCAGCCTCAATGGCAAATTTATTGAGGTAACTTATTTGAGATAATTGCTGTTGTTTTTCTTTTCTTTCAGATGTCAACGAGTGTGCCCTGGAGCCTGGAAAATGCTCACCAGGAACGTGCCAGAACTTGGATGGGTCATTCAGATGTATTTGTCCTCCTGGATATGTCCTGCAAAATGACAGATGTGAAGGTGCGTATTGATCAGTCCTTCTGTCCGTTTCCTTAGCTACCCACAGTTGTTACCACTTTCCTCTGCATCTAAAAATGGGTAATGGTTACTTTTTGTGTGACAGTATGCAGTTCTGAACTGCAGCCACTGATAAGTTACTTGCTTCTGATAAAGTCTGGACAAGTTTTGTTTTGATTCACAACTACCTGTTCAGATCCCAAGAGAAAAATCTGATCCTAGGCTTGTTGCTGGAGATGTACCCACAGCATGATGTTTTGAGAAACTAACCCTAGATTTTGTACCTGGATTTCTTATCCTTCTTTCTGTCTGTCCTTCTGCTGACAGCTGTATTTTTAGATCTGTTAGGTATCAGCGATGATGTAAAGTTACATTTTATGTAGTGCATCTGCCAGTGTGACATTTTTATTTCTCATCCCTCTAATTACTTTTCTTACAGACATTGATGAGTGTGTGGAACAGCCAGAAATTTGTGCCCTGGGCACGTGTAGTAACACTCCAGGCAGTTTCAAATGCCTGTGTCCAGAAGGTTTTGTGTTGTCTTCCACAGGAAGGCGATGCCAAGGTAATCTCATCCTTATTTTTTGGCATTTCAGAATTTGTTTTCTGTTTCATAAAAGCCTTGTTAGCTGCCTGTTTCTAATATACTAAGGAAACTCTGGACTCAAACAGTATTTTTCACAAGAGAAACATGATAATTCTTTAGCTGTGGCCAGGTTCTGCCTTGTTCTAACATCTGATTGTCATTAAAGAGAACGCTGCAATAAAAGGGTGAAGATTATGTTAAATGCACTAAGTTAAGTGGGGAAATTATGTTGCTCCACAGCCCTTTATTGCACTCCTGGAAGAAATGTTGAGACTACCTAGATTTTGTATAGACTGGGACATGTTTGACATGGTGATGCAGCATGAACTCCAGAGACTACTGCAGTGCAGTGCTACAGGCAGCATTTCCAGGAAAAAGGCAGTTCTTTGCACTTACCAAATTCTACATAAGGCTTGTTAAACACTGTTGCTTTCCACAAATGTGTGGGTGGAAAAAAGATTGATGGAAAACATTAGCAAACAGAATAGCGTGGACAATAAGCACCCATCTGCTTAGAAAAGTCTAAAACTTTTTCAAGATGTAAGGCTTCAGGATTACCTCCTACACTATTCAGAGCCTAAACATGGGCACTAGAACAGAGGTTGAATGTTAAAAGATGAACATCTAGCAATGAAAACCCACAGGTCAGTTAATTCTGTGGATAAAGAAAAAGCACAGCAAATTAGAGAGTGAGTTATTTTAAAGACTTTGGAAATGATTAAATAGATGCATCATTAAATGTCCAATACACAGCGTGCACAGTGGTAACCACTGATGAGTAAGACCTTCATAAGGACCTCTGTAGTTATGCTTGGCACAGAGTGGTGATACTTGTTGACACCATAGTGAGTTCTTCACTTCACAGTGGGCTAAATGAAACTGTGGTTTTGGTTTAAAAAAAAGAAGAACCCAACCTGCAGTAAACATTCATCCAAGTCTCCAAACCACCATGGAGTTTGGCGCAGCTACTTCCTTTAACTTCAAGAAAGTTGCACAGCTGTTTTAGCTGTGCTTTTGTAGCTTGTACGAATGAGGTTTCTTTACCCTGAGAGTATTGATCTTTCCAGGTAAGGAGAAAATACTCAAAAAAACCCAAACAAACAACAACAACCAAAAAAACAACCAAGAATAAATAAAGAATGCAGCTTAATCTTCTTTATAAAAAACAGACCACTGTTTTACATATAATATCAGAGGAGAATGCATACTTGCATGTACACAAGAACTGTTTCTTCCTATCCTCCCCAAAAGAGGGCTTTTTTCTAGTATCTCAGACCAAGCAAACTTTTGTTTAAAACTTCCTGTTACTTTACTTTTGTAAAGTCTGGACACTGCCCAGCATCGATGCAGTAGCCAGAAAACTGGATGAGCAGCTGCTTCCACAACTGGCCCATTACTGTTCCCCTGCCAGCCCAGGGAGCTGCCAGCTCTCTGCCTGCTGAATGCTTGTGGTCTGTGATCTCACCTCTACTCCAGCATCCTGGTTACCCAGTTAAAGGCGTGCTGCAGGGCCAGTTTTCTTTGCTGTGTGTGCCTCGGGGAAGAATGAAGAAGGAAAGAGCTATTGAAAATTGCTCCTCAGTTTAACACTACACAGCATTATCATTACAAGCTTACTCTAATCTCTTGACTGAAGTGATTCTTACCAATAACAGAAAATAAATAAATCAGTATTCGGTTTTCACAAAGAGTGAAGATGGGAGTAGGAAACAGCCCTTACATTTCTGCTGGACGAAAGAGAGTGTCTTTTCCCTGTCTGAGATAGGACACTCTATGCTGTAGCTTTCCTTTCCTGGGTTAGAGAGTGCCTCTGCCTCTTCCTGTCTTCTCCAGTCAGAGGCAGTAATGGTCCTTGTTAGACTCAGATGGAAGCTGGGTATTTGTTGGTGGCCTGGAGGGGGGGCTTCATGTAATTTGCAATTTACACCTCTAATTGAAAACTGTGTCAAAGTCATCCTAACTGCACATAACAACAACTTTTCTTTCTATGCAGATCTGAGAGTGAGTTACTGCTTTACCAAATTTGAAGATGGAAAATGTTCTGTGCCAAAGTCTCGAAACCACTCCAAACAAGAGTGTTGTTGTGCCCTAAAAGGACAGGGATGGGGAGATCCCTGTGAACTCTGCCCAGAGGAAGCAGATGGTGCGTTGTTGACTTGGTGACCTTAGTGTCATGATAATCTCTCAGAACTGAAAGAAGACTGGGCTTCTTATAAGAAAGAATTAGGAAAAATAATTTTTCATAGCTGTTTAACCCTAACAGTTGCCTTTGCTGTCTTTAAGGTAGATGGTTTTGCAGTCTCAAAAAGCATCTCTCAACTGTACTCAGTGTTTGCTTATAGGTTTATTAGTGTCATCAGGTGTTGAGTGTTTAGCTGTGGAAGTGTCACATACCACAGTAGGAAGGTAATAGGCTCTATGAGGAAATGCAGGTAAGATATATGTGGAGTTAGTCCAAGTATGGGAAGAGATGCCATAAAAATGAAATCTAAGTGTGTTTTTATTTTAAAGACAGTAGCACTAGATCCGCATCTTAAGCACTGTGTTGCGTTTTGTGACTAGAATTTATAACTTATAATCTGACTTGCAGTCTTTTCGGTGTGAATGACTTGCAGAAATAACAGAGAATGACAAAACAGAGGCCCTTATGAGGGAAAGCCTCCATGGGCTGTTGCTAAAGAACTACTTTCCTTTTGTTAGTATCCTCTTTAAGAGTGCAACTAAGCATCAAGCAAGTCAACAGGCCTTTGTACCATCGTGGTGCAATTTGCTGAACATGCTTTAATTCATACTGACAGATGTGGTTAACAGCATTACATACATTAATACAGCTCATTTCACTAATATGTCATGTGAATGTTTTGCAGACAATCTGCACAAAAACTAGGGGAGAAAAGAGAAATCAGATGTTCCAGCTGCAATATTCCTTCTAGGCTTATTGCCTGTGTGAGTCATTCAGTTGCCCTTGAAGCATCTGAACCAATCAGTTGGAAAAGTGTAATACACTTCACAGCATTTTGTGGATTTGGAAACAGAGTGGTAACTTCAGTTTAAGCTGAACCCCAAAATCATAGTCTTGTCCTACCTGTAGTAAAGTTATTACAACTAACTCGTGACTACAGATGAGATTGTATTTTCTTCAGAAAATCTAAGAATTCTTTAATTTACCATAGAAAAGAATGTGGTCACTGGTACTGATACTTTTAAGATGGAAATATTGCATTTGTTTGATCCTTGAAGCAAGTTATTTGATGCTAATCATTCACAGGGTTCTGCATATGCACACAGAGGATATCAGATGAGCAGCACAGTTAGTACATGGCTGTAAGACCAAAGTAAATTCCATACTTTACGTACTATATTTCTGGATCTGAACATGAGAAGGATGAATTGCTATCTGATTGGGAAGCTCATGGATAGTGATCATCTCCACAACAGAATTTTACATATGCTTTGAACTTTTTTTTTTTTAACAGAGGCATTCAGACAAATTTGTCCATTTGGAATTGGCATTCTTGTTGGACCTGGTGATGCAAGACTCGGTAAGTGCACGAACTACACAATTGCCAAAGCAATTGTTGCATCAGTATGCCATTTTATATCCATAGACCATTGTCCAATTCAAGTGAGAATCACTATTTCCAGAAGACATAACTTTTGAAAACTTCTATACTTTTTTTTCAATTATTTAAAGCAATTTTAAAAACAAATCTGAGTATCTCATACGTCAGAAATTAATTTGTCATTTTTAACTTACGCTCCTCAGACTTGCTAGGAAACTTGTGTAGGATCCAGAGCATGGATCACAGTGTTCCCACCTTTCCTTGTACAATGTGTGTAACCTGTTTGCAGGCTCCAAAAGTGTAAACTGCAGTTTGCCAGATCCCTTCAGTACATTCTGCTCTGACCCAAGATAAATATCCCTTCAGCCTCACAGGTGAAAGTTTTAATTAAGGAGCACTAAATGGCTGCTATTTTTCTTATCTGCCCCTCTCCTTGTGGCCTCAATCAGACAGACTTCATATGACATTTAGAATCAGTTTCTTTTTTTGAGGTCTGAAAGCTGACCTGTAAGCCAAATATTGTGCCCACATTCTAATATATCAAAATTCAAATAATTACATTTTTAATGTGATATCAGGAATGCTTCTCACTAGAAGAACACTTGCTCTTTGAGAGGAGTCTAAAACCACATGGAATAAATTACACTTAATGTGTTGTTTCTATTTCTTGTTCAGATGTGGATGAGTGCCTTGATCCGGATAACTGTAAATTTGGCCAGTGCATTAACACAGATGGATCTTTCCGCTGTGAATGTCCATATGGTTACATCCTACAAGAAACTCAGTGTGTAGGTAGGTATAACTGCTTCATTTTCCTTTTTAAAGAAAATCCTGACTTGCTAAGTATGTCACAAAGGACATAATGGAAATATATTATTCTAACATACAGTCTCCATCCATGCCAATGATCAAAACATGACTAGACAGGGCTTGAGCAACCTGTTCTAGGTCACTCTTCTTTGGCTGGGAGCTTGGCCATGAAAACCTCCAGTGGTCTCAAGTGACTGTAATTCGGTAACTTAAGCGAGTTCTTGTTTTTTATTTGTTGTTTTGTTGTTGTTGTTTGCAAGTTGTTGCTTTTTGTACCTTTTTGTTGAGAATAACTGTGTAGTCTTGCCTTGATTTATTTGCTTGCAGATACTGATGAATGTGCTGTTGGAAATCCATGTGGAAATGGAACTTGCAGGAATGTGGTGGGAGGTTTTGAATGTACCTGTGTTGATGGGTTTGAGCCTGGACCAATGATGACCTGTGAAGGTGAGACTCCCACGTGTTAGGGGCAGCCATTGCAGTTGCATGCTGAATCAGTTTCTTCGTTTCAGAAAACAATCAGGGGAGTAAAGCAGCTTAAAAAGACTGGAGGATTTCTGAAACGCTAAGCAAAGGTGAAAGGAGAAAATGGACTACTTGGGTTTGTTAGGAAAGAAACGGAACAAACAGACACTGTTAGCACAGTAGTATAAAATTACTGTGGTACCCCTACGCTAAATATTTTTCATGCTTCAGTCTCTTATTTCAGAAGTTAAAAAGTGAAAGTGCACAAAGAAGGGAGGAGTAAGGAAGATCAGAGTTACAGAAGGGGCACACAGAAAATTAATTAGACTAGATTCTTTCAGTGTGGTAAATGTGGTTGAAGAGATATATGATTTAAATTTATAAAGCCATAAGTGGTATGGGTACCAGAACTAGAGGGAACATGTTAGACAAACCAAAGCAAATATTTTCATATGCATAGTGCTTACTTAAGTAGTGAAACTCTTTGCTGCAGAACATTAGTGAGGCCACAAGTATAAATTGATCCAGAAGGAGTTTGCACAAATTTGTGTGGGAATCCATCAGTGGAAATTAAGCTCGATAGTTTCGATGTGGCTTTTGGCTGTGGAAATCCTTAAACTGAGAGGCTGTATCAGGGGAAAGATCTCTGCATACATGGTGCATTTCTTTAAATACTTTTCCCCTTAAGTTATAGCCAGAGAGAGGGGAATGTCCTAGGACATTCTGACGCTCTTATCTGACCTGACACAGCTGTTCTTCAATTATCTGTCACAATCTAGTTTGTAAACCCATACAAAAGAATGCTTCTACTTTTGCATCAACTCACATTAGTTTTATATATAGTTAGAGCTTCATTTACTTCCCTGTGGAATTTGGTCGAAAGCTCAAATTGCAGAGGAGTTAGCAGAGAGCATAAACATCATTTTATGGCAGTAATTATTCAAGTAGCCCAGAGTGTACGTAAATGCACTTTCTGGTAAGAACAATGTTTTAGGGAATTCAGTGTATGAAGAAGCTGAATTAGAGAATCTAGAATTGAAAAATAACTAGTAATAAAAATTGAGCCTAGATGTGAAAAAGGTACAGTTTTAACTTACAGGATTTTGGCAACAGAGATCTGGAAATTATTTCAGTTGGGCATTTGCCATTAGAGATATTGAGACTTCAGGTAGCTGTGCAAACATCCCAGCATGTCTGATGCCTTCTCCTGTACAGAAATCCATAACTAGTAGAAACGTGAGTCCTCAACAATGAAAATTTAGCCCATGTTAAACAGATCTGTGATATTGGCCGTAACTAAAACCTGCGTGTTCAAGACTGCTGCATTTTGCAAAAGCACATTTCACTTCACATGGTCTTTGCTGCTCTGAATCCAGATGTCAACGAGTGCATTCAGAACCCTCTGCTCTGCGCTTTCCGCTGTGTGAACACTTTTGGATCCTATGAGTGCAAGTGCCCTGCAGGGTACGTTCTGCGAGAAGACCGGAGAATGTGCAGAGGTAAAACTCCTAGCAGATGCTCACAGTTGTGACATAATGATTTCAAGCTCCTGCAGGGGTAGGGCTCTGACTCACTGCAGTAACGGGACTGAGTTTCAATCCCACGAAGTAACAGAGTCAGAAAGAACTTGGGATGAAATTGTATGGTTTGCATTACCCTTTTGATTGTGTTAGTCCTATCCTGCCTGTAAACCTAGACATCTCGTGTAAGTGAGATCAGATCAGATGATGTGGAGTTCTCTCACCCTGATAAAAATGGCACTTTGGAGAAATGAATTTGCTCTAGGCTGTTATATCTTGTAGAAATTTTAGCACGATAATAGTACCAAATTTGATTGGATTAAAATTCCAAAGTCAGAATTTATTATTATGAATTTCCAAGAGCATCTCTCCATATAACAAAGTCTAAATTTTGTTTTTTAGATCAGAACGAGTGTGAAGAAGGTATTCATGACTGTGACTCAAAACAAATGGAGTGCAAAAACCTAATAGGCACCTATATGTGCATCTGTGGACCAGGTTACCAGCGCAGACCAGATGGAGAAGGCTGTATAGGTAAGTGTCACCAAAGTGTTGAAGCTCTTGAAATGCACAATCTCTCAGCAGAGCTGAAAATTTTGGATTTAACAAAGCATGAAAGAACTCAGGGGAAAAATTATGCACCTACCTGCATACCAGATCCACCAGTGCTATACACACACTGTTTTGCTGTACAGGTGTTCACACGTCTGGGCAGTAAGGAGAAAATCTGGATGTGACTGTCTTTATAGCCAGCTTGCACTGCTGTGGATGAATTGCTCATGGTGAATCGGGCTCTCTGTTGTGAGCTTGTTGNAGCTGAAAATTTTGGATTTAACAAAGCATGAAAGAACTCAGGGGAAAAATTATGCACCTACCTGCATACCAGATCCACCAGTGCTATACACACACTGTTTTGCTGTACAGGTGTTCACACGTCTGGGCAGTAAGGAGAAAATCTGGATGTGGCTGTCTTTATAGCCAGCTTGCACTGCTGTGGATGAATTGCTCATGGTGAATCGGGCTCTCTGTTGTGAGAAAGAAAAGTCTGTTAACAATTAAGAAGTGCAGCTATAAGCTATGAACAATTTGAAAACCAGTGAGGAGTATGTTGAAGAGCAAACTCAGAAACAACATTTATAGAGTGAGCTGGACAGTCACCTTTCCTCAGAAAACTCAATAGAATTTTAGTAACAAAAGTAAATAGTATTTATACAAATTTAACAAGACAGAATGTTCAGCTTAAAAACTCCATACAAATTTCTCTAGCCTGCTTTCATACAGTAATGGACTTGATTTTTCCCATATCATTTAAAAAAAAACAGATGAGAATGAATGTCAGACCAAGCCTGGGCTCTGTGAGAATGGTCGTTGTGTAAACACAGTGGGAAGTTACAGATGTGAATGCAATGAGGGATTCACAGTCAGTGACACTCAGAACGAATGCCTTGGTAAGTCCAACAGTAACACCCTAATGAATAATCACTTTGGTAACGGGAATTCTGTTTTCTGGGAGTCATGCTAGCTGGGTTTTTTTGTCAGTCAGATTTAACCCTTGTTTGAGGCTGCTTTACAACCTAGTGAGCTATCTCATTCTGCAGAAGTACTCAGAAGCTTAAACTTCAAAATATAACAGTGAATAAACATCCTCTTCAAGAAGGGGCCTTTTTACGTAGGTGTCCTCTTGCAATTTCACTCTTCCTATGCTAACTGTATGCCTGCTTTGATCAGTCACGTTGGGTTGGCTAGATGTGCAAGCTGACAGAGAGGTGGTGTCAGTCAGCCTGGAATTGCTCTGCCTTTTCTCTGGCCCTGATTTTCAGCCATTTTTTCTTGTCTGGAATCAAGTTGAAATGTATCTTTTTTAAAGCAGAATATAACTTCTCTTCTACCTTTTGCTAAATTTCCTGTCTTCTTTCTTTCCTTTAGACATCGTGCTCTCTTTATTACTGCTGGTAGTCTTTCACTCTCAGTTGCACAGTCCCAGGGTGAAGTATGCCCTTTCTTTTATATTTCTGACTGAATTCCTAATATCTCATGACCCTCTGGAGGTCATCGCCATTAGGATTCTCTGTAATGTATAATTTGTCTTCCAGACAACAGGGAAGGCTACTGCTTCACTGAAGTCTTACAAAGTATGTGTCAAATTGGATCAAGCAACAGGAACTCTGTCACCAAGTCTGAATGCTGCTGCGATGGTGGCCGGGGCTGGGGGCCAAACTGCGAGGTCTGCCCCTTCCCAGGCACTGTGGCCTTTAAGAAGCTTTGTCCTCATGGTCGGGGATACATGTCCAATGGAGCAGGTACTAACTTACCTAGTAAACACCATCTTAGATAATTTAAATATTTTGGATCTCAGAGAGTTTTCATGTGGAGAGAACAGTCACTTGGGAGGAAGGTACACAGCCAAAGGCCTTTGATGAGAAGGCATCCATCCCTGATTCCAGGTATTCATTTGGCACTCTGGCTGATTGACATGCTCTCTTGCATTCTCACATTTGACTGCATTGTGAGTACAAATCAAGAGCTACTTGTGTACCTGAGAGCAAAGCAATGTTGTAGAGGCTAATATCTGATCAGTTCCAGTCATTTGCTTACACTTACAACTTACTAATTGCATTTGAAAGTTAGATTAATGCTCTATTCCGTATTTTTACACTTAATATTTCTCCCTAATCTGTGCAGTGTTTTTTACTTTATGTGGGGCTTTCTAATGTCAGATCACAAGAACCTACTGAAACTTAATAAAATTAGTTCTGTATGATGCCCTCTTGTGAGCTAACCTTCATTTACCTGCAGATATTGATGAGTGCAAGGTTATCCATGATGTCTGCCGTAATGGGGAATGCATCAATGAACGGGGATCTTACCGCTGCCACTGCAACCTTGGCTACACTACAGATATAACTGGCACTCTTTGCATAGGTAGGTTTTTCATTATGTTCTGTGAATATAAAGTTTATTATACTGTATGTATATAAAGCTTATTACTAAGAGATGGCTTTACACAAGCCTTGAAAAATGAGGAGCAAAATGTCCTTCATCAAGAGGTTTTCAGCATTTTAAAACACGTCAACGAATCTTGTTTGTTACCACAGAGGTATCTGGTTTTGCTTATTTTAGACCTGAATGAATGTAACGAGTCCCCAAAACCTTGCAATTTCATCTGCAAAAACACAGAGGGGAGCTTCCAGTGTTCATGTCCGAAGGGGTACATCCTTCAAGAAGATGGGAGAAGCTGCAAAGGTAAGAAATAAACAAGCAATTTATTGCAGAGACTTGATGTTTCACAGGCAAATACTAATCCAAGAACATTTAAATAATGTAAACCTTTATGAATGCTAGTTATTAACAACCCTAATGGTCTCTAGCTCAAAGATGAACAGTGTTTTCAGTGCATTGTCCAGCATCAATAGTTTTAACCCACCTGCATTATGCTGAATAAGGGACAACGCTGTAGGAAAGATTTTGAAATGTTCTTTATATTTTCACTTATTTCTGTATCTTGTTACCAAAGCTCTGACTGAAACCACACAAACTTGAGCAGCAATTCTAAATTTGGCTTGGAAAATGACATTACTCTTTGTAATTAGTGCTTAAATATTGCTTTTGGAGTTACAGCATTCTTCAGTACAATACCATTTTGCAATCTGCCACTGCTTCTCATGAAGACAGTGGTTTGCCATTAATTGATAGAGCTTGGGTAGGCATTGTAGTATAATAGCATCTTACAGACAGGTGGGAGTGGTGTCTGTCATCCCACCTTAGCAGACACTAAGTAGGATAGCTCTGAAGTCCTGTTCATAACGTGACAGGCTCCATGTTCAAGGAATGGATGTCAGTGTGGAAAATGAGATATATATTCAAATACCTTTATTTGATACATTATTTATTTGCAGTCACTTCTCAGTCCAGCTGAACTGCCAGATCCTCCCTAGGAAACAAATGAAAAATGTTTGTTTGTTTTTTAGATCTTGATGAATGTGCAACAAAGCAGCACAACTGCCAGTTCCTTTGTGTCAACACTATTGGGGGTTTTACTTGTAAGTGCCCTCCTGGATTTACTCAGCACCATACAGCCTGCATTGGTAAGTGATGTGAGAATCTAGATACAGATTTGGGATTTCTTACTGTTTCTTATTCCAGAAGCAAACTAGCAAGGAGGTGAAATTGGCTGCCTAGGAAACCAAATTGAAACATAGTCCAGATTCTGATCCCAGTCCCTCGGAGGTCCTCCGTCCTACCATCCCTTGTTTTCCTACTCTACACCTTTGAATTTTGCACTTGAAAAAGCCAAACAGGAGCAGTTTATAACTCTTGCCCTACTTTTTCTTATTTACTGAGCCAAAAAGAAATTCAGTTCTGTCCCTGTAGTCCTTTTGCAGGACCCACATTACAGGTCATGTCTAAAGTCCTTTAAAAAAACATATTTTATTTATAGGAGCCTATATTTTTCTGCAATTGTCGTCTAAACAGAAGCACCTTAGGTCTGTGGAAATGTCAAATGAAATTACTTCCAGCAAAGCATACATTCTACTCTGCAAGTTGGATCTTTCTTCTGATGATCCTCTATTATTGGTGTGAAGATGTGTCTGTCTGAAGATTGGAATATGAAACTACACATTCTTGGTGAAAAAAAGGGAGCGTTTCCCTTCCCATAGCCGTTCTTAGTTCTTTCAAATTAAAAATGTCAGCTCTTCTTCTGTAGTAAAAAGTGAAAAATGGAGTGGGCAGTAGGACAGCTATGTTGCTAATGTTTTTTTACTGCTTGTCACAAACTTTCATTGTCAGCATCACTAAATCATCATCTTTACAACGAAGAATAAAAAGTAACTCTCAGACTTTGGTTTCCTTCAGATAATAATGAATGTGCTACTGAAATTAATTTATGTGGGGCAAAAGGTATTTGCCAGAATACTCCAGGAAGTTTTGTGTGTGAATGTCAGCGTGGCTTCTCACTTGACCAGACCGGGCTTAGCTGTGAAGGTAGGTGCAACACAGTGCATTTCATTCCATCTCATCTCATCTTGCTTTTCTACATCTTTTCTCATCCTGCTGTTACCCAAGGAGGGGACATGCAGAGTAAGAACCAAATCCTATGGAGTAAGTGTGTTCAGATAGAAGGGAGGGTGGGATTTGGAAGTTTATCAATAGGGACGTATAACTTGCAGGATTCTAGAGAGCTGATATCTTCTGAGGTTACTTGAATTTAGTCTGCAAAGTTTTAGTTTGAGAATCACAAGTTCAGTGAACTTCTGTCAAATCCTGCCTGGATTTCTGAGGGACTCACCGAGGACAGGAGGCCTAGCATCTGCAAGGTGACCTGCTGAGAGTTTGTGGACTGATGACTTTTATCTCTCTGGATCCCTAAAGCCTTTTCCCAGAACAGGGTTTGGTTTGCTTTGAAAAAAGATATCTTGGGATTGCTGGGTTCAATGCTTAAGTAAAAGCAGGAAATTCTTTGCTTTGCAAAGCTTTTGTTTGTTTGTTTGTTTGTTTGTTTGTTTTTTTGTCTTTCTGCTCTCTGCTCCACAGCAGAATGCAGTAGCTATGGAATCTGTGGGTGCATTTGAGCTTTTTGTGGTTTTCTAACATAAGTTACTTTATATAGAGCCAGAACTCTACACCTGAAAGGCCTGAAGTGGCCTCCCATTGCTGGTTAGGGTTTTGGAAGATCCTGGAATATCCCTTCATGTATGGATGATAGCTTTTAACAGAGTTTTCAAATATAGCATAACTTGAGCTTCTCTCCCAGACTTCAGAGTGTGTCTCACTTTTTTAGATGTTGATGAATGTGATGGAAACCATCGGTGTCAGCATGGCTGCCAAAACATAATCGGAGGATACAGGTGTAGCTGCCCACAAGGATATCTCCAGCATTACCAGTGGAACCAATGTGTTGGCAAGTCACTTTTTAAAATTTATCAATGCATGCGAACTTGTTAGCAGCAACAAGTGAAGGGCAGCGGGTCAGTTTGCCTTATATTTTTTTCTGATCATTATTTACTACGTTCAGTGGAGTTACACTGCAAGTGAGCTGTCCTGTGAAAGGCAGGTGGTTTGAAATGGCCAGTAGCTCATGTCCTGGTTCGATGAGGTAAGCACAAACAAGTTGAGCTTTGAGAGTGCTAGAAGTTGTGATGATTTGGAAGGAAAGTGCATTACTCACATGTATCTTGTGATGGGAACAAAGGAAGTCTTCTCAGCCACGCAGCAGTCTGCTCAGAGACAGTTCCAGTCTGAGAGTTTGTTTGTTGAACCTGACAGACTCAAAACCAAAAGTTTGGGTTGTTACGTTGTAAAATTAAACTTCAGGAGTAAAACATTTCAAAATCTACTAAAATCCTCCTCAGCCTGTGCTTTTAGCATTTTTACAATGCCTGCAGGAAGCTTGCTGTGTGTAAGCTCTTTACAGAGTTGATCATTTCTCATAGCTGACTAAAGCTGCTGCAGTCTGTCTAAAGACACTGCCTTGCAGCTTTGGGATAGACTTCAATAACAAGTGCTTACAGCTTAACTTTGGTTATAAGCAACAAAAACTCATGTTCTTTTTTATGTTAAGAAGTAAATACACTGGAAAATGAACATGCATATTTCTTCCTTGTCTAAAATCATTTGTGACCACTGACTACTCTTCATGTTTCAAGCAGGGCTATCAGTTTCAGAATTCTTAGACCCCACTGAAAGAAAGGCTTCAACCTGTCAGCAACAAATACTTATCACTAGAGACTTCACTAGGAAAAATTATACTTGAGTGCCACAACTGGGGAAAAACCTGACTAGCACTTTCACCTTCTGGCAGTCCAGGCAGAAACCCAAAACTGCAGGACGTAAGACCTCTTTTCATCCTGTGCCCATGGCACCTCTCCTTCCTGCTGAGGCTGAGCACGGCAGAGCTGTGTGTATTGGAGCACAGAGCAGCAGAGCACAAAGCTGGCACCTGATGCCACACTTCCATAGAGCCCAAGGCTTCTGTGCCTTTTTTTTTTTTTTCCCACCAATCACCCAAAATATGGGAGCTAATCTTGGTGGTATCCACACTCTCTCTGCCTCCTCGTGGTGCAGCAAGTTTCTGTGGTTCGTATGTTCATTTGTGGTGTTGACCCAGTTGCCACAAATTCAGCTGTGTTAGGTATGCTGAATATTGAAACATCAATCTAAGTTAATGGCAAAGCTCATATGGGCTTTGTTAGATGGAATTCAGCCCCAAGTTTAACTCTTTAGGGTCCTCACATGTTCAATTTTAATGTCTGTAACTAAACGCTTATGATACTTCTCTAGATCTCCTGGGAATGCCACAGGGCAAGAATCCACATAATAGGCTTTTCCATACCAGCTCCTTCATATTACTTGGCAATTCCAGCTCTGCAAACATTTTGTGCCATTTTTAGCTTATTTGATGAAGTGTTCAGGGACTTCTGATGTTGCTGTAACACATATTTAGATAATCACTGAAGAATGCTTTGGTTCCTCCCATGCCTTGTGCCGTGTGACTGTGTATCCTTGCCCAGACAGTTCTGTGGAGCACTATGCCATATATCACACTGCAAAAAGTAGAAGCACTGCTTTTAAACCAAGAACAGTCGCATTGTTTGGGGAAAGACAGCAATGCTCTCAATAGCACTTATTCTCCTCTGTCTCTCCTGGATGTGTAGGCTAGAGATGCTGCTCTGGGCTTTATGTGTTTATTCATGCAGGGATCATGCAAGTGCCTGAAAAAGGTGTCAGAGCCTAATTCCCTCTTTTTCCTTTAATCTTGAATAGAATTATGAACACGGGATTACCAGACCAGATTCTCAGCTGTGTAAGGTTTTATCCTCAGGTTTTTTTTCTGGAATAAGAGATGTTCCCTCCTCTACTTCTCAGCTCTTCAGAGCACAAGCTGACATGGCATGAGACATCTTCAGCAGAGTAGTCCAGATGTTGCTTGGTTGTATGGCACAGTGTGCATCTGATACGGCAGCACGTCTTTCTGAAGGGGTAGGTTGGACCGACCTGAGAGCAGAAATTAACATGGTGTGTTCTTCTTCCTTTCCAGATGAAAATGAATGTCTAAGCGCACACATTTGTGGAGGAGCATCTTGCCACAATACTTTGGGAAGCTATAAATGTATGTGCCCTACCGGATTTCAGTATGAACAGTTTAGTGGAGGTTGCCAAGATATCAATGAATGCGGTTCTGCACAAGCCCCGTGCAGTTATGGTTGTTCAAATACTGAAGGTGGCTATGTCTGTGGATGTCCACCTGGTTACTTCAGAATAGGACAAGGGTAAGGGATTCTCATTTTAAACTAACAGACATAAAGGCAACGTAACTCGCACCCTTCTCTGTAGTGTGGAGCAGCAGAACCAGGGTGTTATCACCAATGAGACACGGACAGGATTGTGGAGGTGCTCAGGAGTTGGATTCACCTGCTTCTTTTGGAGATAAGGGAGGGGAGATCTAATGGAGAGAAGGAAGCTACATGGTTTTACTGTTTAAGGAAATTTGGTCACAACTACCAGATTCTATAATGCCTTTTGAGGTACTGCTTTCACCTCTCCTGCACATCCCAGCAGCCAGCCAAGCTATCTGAGCTCACACCTCTCACTGTGATCTGTGGTGCATCCTTTCTAAAAGCCAAACAAAACAAGTCTCGCCAGCTCCAAAGACAAATGATATTATACAAGTGGTGGTTGGAATTACAACTTCGTATGCTTTTATTTTCTTGTATGCTTCATGTGTTCCAAATGAATTACTTTTTGAATAAATGTCTGCTTTATTAAAGAAACCAATTTTCACTTGCCCCAGTGGGAGTGTTAGGGCAGTGCATCATGTTGGACCAAGCACTCAACTGGAAAGCAGACAGATTGTGCTTTAAGTTTTAGAAGTGACTAAAAGCTTTGGGATGCTCACTTGGACTGCATTATGAAAGACCCCAATTCTCAGATTTTTTAGCATTTCCTGAAAATTGGTCTCTCTTAATGTGTTTCAGGTTGGATGACAGAAATAACTAACTTCTCAGAACCTAAACTGGTGTTTTTCAAACCCTTACATACTGGCAGGTCTCTTTTAGACAAAGCCCCGTGGAAACAGATTCTTGAAATGAAAGAGGTAGTTGCCTTGTGATTCAGTGAGAATTTTGCCTGTTAAATCAAACAGAAAATTTCCTGGGAAATGAGTGCTGCACAAATTGCTTTATTATTTGTACTCACAGTCCCCAAATTTAGCTTTTGATAAGATATTTGTCTCACTGGAATTAATTTTGGATTTCTTCTTTCCTTAGACATTGTGTTTCTGGAGTTGGGCTAGGCAAAGGTCAAGGACAAGAGCTTTCACTCAGCGGAGAAGTAGATGACAACTCCCTCTCTCCAGAAGCTTGCTATGAATGTAAAATCAATGGGTACCCCAAGAGAGGAAGGAAGCGCAGAAGTACTAATGAAACTGCAAATGAAGCAGAGGTAATTGACCCTCTGGGGGGAAAGGGTTTGGTGTTATCTGGTGAAAACCAGTCTTAGACTGATGAATGTCAAGAAGCAATCTCATGAGAAAGTGTATACCCCCAAGGTAGATCAAAGGGCTGATTTTGGACATCAGGTGTCTGGGACAGGGCTTCCTGAAACTGTTCTGTCACTGTCAGGCAAAGGTTGTCCCCTGCCGCCCTTCGATACCTACTGCCATCAAACACTCAACTAAACACCCACCCAGCTGTCCTGAGGGCAGTGCTCTCACCTGTAAAACGGGCTCTTGATGTTAGAGGATGACAGGTGTGTAAAACATTTGTGTGACCTTGTGGCCAGAAAGGCAGTATGCATTGGGCAGGATGGATGGTGACCCCTCCAGGCAGAACCATGTTGTGTCTGGGGCTGGTGCCCTCACCAAAGCAAACAAAGAGCTCTGGATGAGAACACTGGACTTCGAAGGAGTCCAGAGCATCCAAATGCTGCAGCTCTTCTTGGGGCTCATCCACACCCTCACAGTCACTCAGACTGCCAGCCTGGGGGTGAAGCTGTCGGTGAGGTCACATATTGTGCTCACTGCTGGTCCTGGCACAATTAGGGAGGCTGAGCTTCATCTGTCATCACCTGGAAGTTGCTAGGGACAGAGGCAGGTTTCCATTTGCCTCTCAGTGGGATAACTGTGCCAGTGAGTACGTACAACCTGTTGCAGTGCTCGCCCAATTCCACTCCTTCCCAGCTGTTGTCATTGGTTTCTTTTATCTTAACCAAATATTAACAAGTGGTTTAAGCACCCATATTTAGATGAAAACTTTGCTCTGTGACAAGTTTTGTCTTTATGTGAAGAAGAAGGCATTCTTTTTCATTCATCCTGGAGGGAGATATTTTCCTTTAGTTCTTGGCAAATGTTTTGAGAAATAGCATAACTGAAAAGTAAATCCTTTACCAAACCCCACCTGCTGGAGTTTGTTCTGAATTGGTCACAACACTGGGACACAATGTGATTGAGGTGGTTGTAATTCTGTTTGTACTTCCACTGAGCTTGCCACACGTTGTCCAGAAGTCTCTCTGCTCCCAGCATGAGTGCAGACGTTGTGGTAGAAGTGCTATCTCATAACAGTCCCTCTTGAGCAAAATCCATTGTGTTACCTGAGGCTTATTTTGTCTTGGAATACAAGGTCAGAATGCTGGTTGAGTCATTCAGTCCAATGCCCTGCACAAGTCACTACACTGCATCTTTCTCCCACCAGTTAAATGTAAACAGCTTGCAGGGGAAATATCCCCAAGTCCACAGTCATTCAACTTCTCACTTCTTCATCCATTCTGTGGTGACAGTGGTGTTATGGGTGAAGTGTACCGAGCTGATCTGGCCAGAGAAAGCAGCAGGTCGTGGCATGTCACTACCCTGAGCTGCCATGTGTGTTCTCCACTCAGTGTACATGTGAAAGAGCTTGCTTTTCCATGCATGAATACAGGAGATTCGGGGGCAAGTCAGCTGTTTCCATTCTGTGCTCAATGTATGGCTGTCTGCTAACACAGGAAAGCAAGAGAATGCTTTTGTCCCGAAGAGCAAACACTTGATTTTGGGCAAAGTGGGGTTGTAAACTGCTTCTTCAACGTGTTTCAGAGTTCTCTGTAGTTGGTGCTGGGTAAGGGCATTTGTCTCAGAGGTGCTGTGTACCTTCCTTCCAAAATGATAATATTTAGCAGATATGCTATCAGAAGTGTTTTCAGTCTGCCCCTGCAGCGTGACTCACACATTCACGACTTGGGAAGCACAGTAACTGTCACTTGGAGGTGAGGGGTAGTGCTGCAGCTCCAGCAGCCTCCACCCAGCTCCGTGTCCAAACAGAACAAATATTACAAAGTAGAGAACTCCGACCTAAATGACATGCCTCTCCACAGACCGTGCTGTCTTCTGCACTTCATTCCCATTAGTTTGTGATCCCCCTGACAGAGAGGCAGAACAGGCCTTTGTGCGGTGTAGGACAGTGGCTGCAGATGCTGAGCACAGACAGGAGGTGTCAGGCAGCAGGACCCACATGGAGAAACCCCATTACTCATGCAGGGGTGGTGGCAAAGACTGCACTTCATTCTGACAACCACTAAGCCTCCAAGAGAGGTTTAGAGAGATGATTTTACAGAATCTCCTTTTAAAAGCTATTTTGTTAATAATGGATGAGCTGGATAAGAAAGACACATATAGATGGCTGTGAAACGTTCTCTGACAAAGACAGCTAACATTGTTTGTTCTTTGCAGGATGAGCAAGAGCCTCCAGTCAGTCTTGCCAGCTGGGATATTGAGAAAGCAGCAGTCTTCTCTATCAACATCTCCGATCTCAGTAACAAAGATCGCATCCTGAAACTGCTTCCTGCCCTCACAACACTGACAAACCATAACCGATATTTAATTGACTCCGGAAATGAAGATGGTTTCTTTAGAATCAATAAGAAGGACGGAATAAGTTACCTTCATTTCACAAAGAAGAAGCCAGTGCCTGGAAACTATTCATTACAAATCAGTAGTATTCCACTCTATAAAAAGAAGGAACTTAACCAGCTTGAAGAGAAACATGACAAAGACTACCTCAGTGGTGAGCTGGGAGATAACCTGAAAATGAAAATTCAGATATTGCTTCATTAATTCATCAACCAAAGACCAAATAATTAAACCAAAGATAGATAGGTAGGACTGAATATTCCTCCCAATCAGATTCTCCATATCATAGGTACAATCTTACATGAGTACATTTGTATGAACGAGCACCATTATATTATTACATAAACAAGGTACAGGATGAATACCCTAGCTCAAAACAACCACTTTCTCAGGCTTTTAACTGTAGCTGAGCTACCTTGATATGTTGAATCTTGAAAACTGGGACTTTTGCCTTTGGAAGTTGGCCACTGATGCTGAGACACGTCATCATTTCAGCAGAGGTACAAGAATGTGCTTTCATCTGATGGACAGCTCTATTTTTGTAATTCTTAAACTTCGCTTCTCCAACTACAACTTAACTAGGTCAGCCATTTATGATATCCATTTGGTGCTAGTAAATTTTCAACCTAGATTTATAAATGCACTGTAATATTTACACAACTTAGAAGCCAAAATTGCCATTATTCAGTCTAAATACTTCAATCAACCAAAGTTAGCTCAGTAGTTTATCTCAGTTATGCCTATAATACATTACATGTAAATTAAGTGTGTGTATACTGTAATCATGCTATTTTTATCAATGAAGCATTTGTAAACTAGATTAATAATACCCTTAATGTGAGGGTTTGTAATGGTGCTTATAAGACCAACTACTTGTTAACTGTATACACAAACCTGATGATAAAGTTTCTGTGACTTGCCAAAATGCACTGAGGTCAGTAGGGACCATTAAACATTCTCAAAAGTCAGATGACAATCAGTGCCATCCTACGCCATGACATTATGTAACGTGTCAAGAGTACCCATAGTCATTCATATCAGCAAGGGTTCAATGTCATAAATGTCACAATAAAACAGTTTTTTTTTTAGTTTATTCTGTGGCTTTGTGTTCTTGCTGAACAGTTTATCACACTGAATTCTTACATTTCAGGCGTTTTTGGTAGGGTTTGTGTTCTGTATGTGTGCACAGGTGACTTCTGGACGGCGTGCTGCTATCATCTGTTCACTCTTTGTGCAAAGGAAGAACAGAGGAAATACAGAAAGCTTCGCAAATCTAAGCTGCAGTGGATCTCTAAAATAATTGTGTGGCTCCAGAAAGTGCATTAGAACATTTCTGATGACTTTACCTGAATCATCAAGTCAGTCAGTAGTTCTGATGGCCAAAACATGCAGAAGTGGATGTTAAGTCATTGTATGAAAAAAAAAAAACCAAACACATTTAAGCATTTGAAAAGCCATTTGCTAAAACTGCCTTGTTTAAAATATTCAATTCTTTTGCTCCTACTTCAGCAGCTGTTCTCAAATAATCTAAGACTGATCACAAAGGCATAACCCAATAAAAGCGACCATCGGTTGCAGATGCGCTGTAATGTCGGAGGAGTTATGTAGTGATGCTGGTGTTCTTGTAACATCTTGTACATCTTTTAGCAGCAGAAGAACATTCTACTGAGGTGTGATGCTTCAAAACCTGGGGGCAGAAATGGACCAAGTGGTGTCTCTGAAAATACTGCCTGGGTTGCATTGTAATTGATGGAACATACACCGAGCTATAGTCATTTTGCAAAGGAAATGCACAGTAACTGCTACCCCAAATTGTATTGTTTTCTGTAATTAGATTTCAGCTCTCTTGCATTTCTTTCTGCTTAACAAATACAACTATACAGAATGGAGCTGGTGCATGTGCACTGGGTTGCCTTGGTATTTATAATAGACTTATGACTGGATTTTACATGCTGGTGTGCCAAAGCCTTGAATGGTGTATTTTTTTCCATATGCTGTGTAACAAAATATAATCAGAGCTTTACAGTTGTATGTGCCACTTCAATTTCAGCAGGTTGGGATTGTTCTTTTAGTGCATAAGATTGTATGGTTTCTGGTTAAAGTGTATGGTTTGGGTATTCCCTCTCCAACTCTCAAATATTGAGAGGAACTGAAAAGAATGTTTTCAGAAAGGGCTATCAGGACTCTGTTGAGTGGTGTTGGTTTCACATTTAAGCTGCTTAATAACACCTTAATATGGTAAAACCTCCTTGGTGGTGTTCCAGCAGCCCCTGCATTGTCTGCACAGTTCTGCAAGTCATCTTTGTTAAGCTGCAGAAATAAGGACAGATGAGAGTGCTGTGATTTTGTCATATAGGGAGGAGACCAATTTGAAGTAGTTCTATCCTTCCATTGACTAAAAGATAATGTTCAAATAATTACAGTATTGTGCTATCAGATCTTGATAGCACTTCTTTTAGTGATTTACAAATGGAAAGCCCAATCTTGCCTGTCAGTTTTAGTTGCCATATACATACAATTACTTACATTAGCTCCAATTTCTGCAGTTTTCTTAAACTCTGTGAAGCACAAAGGTTGCATGAAAACACTGCACAAGACCTGCAGTTAAACAGTGGTTTTGACCTATAAGTGTGATTTACAATATTTCCCTGTGTTTGATTTGACAGTGTTATCCCAGAGTGACTCTAAGCACTAGGTACACGAGAGGGTTTTTTCCAATGTGTATGCTTTTGCAATTAAAGACTATTTTTCAAATTCAAGGAAATGATGAAATATGTGAGATAACCACGTGGTTATTCCCTCTGTCACAGCTGTGCATATGATGGGCATAGATGCATGCATGGATAATAAATATTTTTGGTTTGCTGTTAAACAAAGATGGCTTCTGACTGTGCATATCAAATCATACTATTGTGTATTGTAGCAGTATCTTGTAAACTTGATGGCTGACATGTATTTGGCAGAACGTGACTGTTTCCACAGCCTCCCATTTACGCAGACTTTCAAAGGACCCGAAGTGTTTGCTTTCTTACAGCAGGTCCCAGTGGGCCATGCTCAGGTTCTGTCTAAAATAAATATTCTGCACTGTGATTCAGATTCAGCTTCGTGCTTTGGAAGAGCTGATCTGGACAAGACTCCTGAGCACAGAGAGGCCTGGCTGTTTGGAGAGCACGACTGACTTGTATGACGTTGCCTAACAGCTGCCTGCAGCTTCCCCATCCGTGTTCGGGCACCTCTGGTCTCCGCTGCCACAGGTAAGTGCTGTACAGGGCAGCCCACAGCTGCTCTACACCAGAGTGGAGGGGGAGGTGCTGGCATTACAGAACTCTTCTCACTGACTTTAAAAACTGACATTTGCTGTAGAAGAATTTTTAGGATTCTTCCTTTAAGATGATGCTGTGTTGGAGTCATTAAACCTCACGGTACTCTTATAGTTCTGATTGCTTCTGCCAAAATGAGACTGCACTGAGCAAGGTTGACAGCTGATGTTGTGGCGCAGTACTGCTACTTTCTGAGTAGCTATGGGACGGGAAGGAGTAAGCCTCTCTTCTTCCAGCTTCACTGTAATGAGAAGATAGTCTGTATTTCAAGCTGTAGGGAGGAAGTCATAATTCAGCAGCTGATGAGGCAGTGGCTGCTCGTGGAGCTGCAAGAGTTGTGTACCCATCTCAGTGCTGCTGTAGGTGCCCTGTGCCAGGTAGCACAGGAGCTAACAGGATGCATGGGATTCCCAATGCTGGGACATCTCAGCACAGGATCTTGCCTACTTCACCCTCTCTCTGGAGCAAGTCTTTAAGCTTTGTCTGTTTCAGTTGGCATCATGCTTGCAGAAGTAGCCAGGATACAATGTACAGCAGGTTAATCTGGTAAATCCAGGGTATTCGCCCAGAATAAGCCCTCATACTATCACAGTGTTGGCAGGATAATGCTTAGCTAAGGCTGTTCAGAAATAAAACAGGACTTCTAGTTGTGGCAGTGGCCTGAGTATGCTGGGTGTCTGCAGAAACCAGCACAGCTCCTGGGTAAGCTCCTGCAGTTCCATGTCTGTATGGAGGGCTTCTGCATGCAAGCCCATGCATCAGCATGGTGGGTTCAGGCATTAAGTTAAACTGCGAGATCATACTGGCTTTGGATGCTGTGAGAACTTCAGGAAAACTTGAGGAGAGAGTGAGCATACAGCTGTGTTTCGGGAAAGACTGTGCCATCACTTAGACTGAAGTAAATGGCAACTGATTGTAGTGATTGCAACCGTAGAAAGAAGGAAAAAAAAGAGGAGAGGGAGAATGCAGCAGTTGATGAAAAGGCCCCAGTGCATGTGGCTGCTGCTGCACCTGCAGACACAGGTGCTGTGCTGTCCCTGTACCTTGGAGGCATTCAGTGCCAGGGCGGGGCAGTGCTGCTGCTGTGTTTGGTGCTGCCTTGCCACGGCCCTCAGGGCTCACAGAGACCGAGGGCAGCTTCAGGACTCTCTCAAGGGGGTTGTGCTCTTTGGTTTGCCCAAAGATGAGACCATCTCCCTTCCAGCAAAGCCTTGAAGATGTGGATGACTTCAGCTCTAACACATTCCAATCGTCTACTTCTGCTGTCCTTAGAACTTGCCAAATGCATCACACCCTTGTAACAAATGCTTTTGAGGAATACTGTGCCCAAGCCAACTCCTCAGTTATGAGCTTCCCCTTAAGTTCAGTGCAGCAGTGTTGAGGCCAGAGTGGTTATCAGAGGTTTCTTATATTTCAGATTCTCCCATTTCTAATGTGCTCATGAGTGGCACTGTTGAGGTGAAAGTGGAAGCTGGGGCAGTTTGGGCAGTGGGATTGTGGTGGCAAAGCTGGCTTAAAGTGTAGTGTTCATTCTGGTGGGTCCAGTGTGTGCTACTGCTGCCTGTTAGTGTATGGCTGAGCCCTGTACCACTCACATGCACGTGTACGTATGTTATTTTTATTTCTAAAGAGTAAAGAGGGATAACTGTTTGTCAGTGCTTCCAAGCTGAACTCACGTTGTGCCAAACCTCTGCTAAGTACCCAGGAAAGGCTTTTTCTTCTTCTGTCTCTTGGGCAGGACCCTTCCCTCCTGCGTGGCAGCACTGTGGGCCCAGCCCTGGCCTTGGCTCAGCATTCACATCTGTGGGTTTGTTTGTTTTTAAGCTTCTCTATGGCTCCCAGGGCTGTAGGATGGAAGTGCCTCACAAACACGTGCTGATCCTCACTACACCCTTGTGAGGTTGGGATGTGTTTGTGATCCTCTGTTTACAGGGTAGAAATCAAGAACCAGATCTTTCAGTCTGGAGTAGCCTATAGTCAGTGTCCGTCCTGCCTGGGGCAGCTCTGAAATACCAGAGTGTTTCTGCAGTGGAGGATAAGAAGCCAAATGGGCTCATCTGCTATGACAGCCCCAGCATGCATGGAGCCACGGAAACTGTCCCTTTGCAAAAAAAAAAACAAAAAAAAAAAAAAAACATGTCCCAGCCCCCCGGGGTTGCCATTTCCCCATTTCCCCACAAGGATCCACGTGGGAAGCTGCCCCTGCATGTGCTGCAGCAGCAGTTAGAAAAATGTAGAGTGGCAGTGCCTGGTGGTTTGGTTTGGTGGCTTTCTGGTGGATAAGAGGTTTTGTGTGAGTATCCAGGTCAGCAGACTGCTTGGAGGTAATCAGAAGTGACACTGCTGGTGAGCAGGGCCTGGCTTTGCCAGCTTTCCCAGCTCATCGCTAAGGCTGCGGGATGAACCAGCCAGGAAAACAGGGCTACTGCTTAGTTTTCTTTGGAGATTGATCTTTTATTCCTATCATTCCTATGTGAGGTGCTTCAGGGTGATTTTTTTATTTTTTTTTCTGTGACAACCCAGAAGAATTTTATTAAGAGTTTTTCAAGCAGCGTGCACCGGGGCTCAGTTTGACTGTGCATGTGCTGCAGCATAGGTGAGCTCAGACAGGTAGGAAAGCTGCCTGGACTCTTCTCCTTTGTTACGTTATGTGTGTGCTTACAGCTCTGTATAAATGCATTGTTGACGTAATCATAGAGCCGTGAGAAACAGTATAACCGAGCACAAACCAGGTGAAACTCCCCTGGTTTTAGGTTTCATTACATACTGGAGGCTCAGGCCAGGTTTATTGAGGTTCATGAACCTCTCTCTGAAGCTGGGCTCGGTTTCAAGCAATCCTGGGCAAAGTTTCAGGTAAATCTGGTCCAAGTTTTGAGTAAATTTGGAACAAATTTTAGGTGAATAAGAGATGATTTATGATTTTAGGTAGAAACCATACACACTCTGAAGTCTTAGCTTGGTTTCATTCTGTAACCAGGAAATCTTGGCATTTTGGCTAAGTTTCACTTTGATCTTGAGTTTTGACCCTAAACCCAAAACAGCTGGGACAAAGAGGTGAGTCCCGTGAATAAACAGTGCAGAAGTGGGTTCACTGGGTGGAAGCCCAGAGCCCTGCACCACATTGAGCACAAATCTGTGATGCTCTGCCAGCAGCAGAGGTGTTCCCATGCTGAAGGTAACACCGTATGTCCCACCATTGCTGCTTCTGTAGGGCATCCAAACGACTGAGCCTTCCCCAGAGCTCTGAGTATGAAGCTGCATGTGCAGTTTCTAAGCCTGGAGTACTCTGACTTTGGATTTGACTTATGCAACAATCCAGTCCATGCTGCATGTTTGCATTTTGAAAGAGAAATTAAGATAAGAAATCTATGCAGGGGAACAAGGCCCAGCGTCCTCATCCCTGACTTGTGTTAAAACATGGCTCACATCCAAGCTCACAGTGGGAAAACAGACACTCTACCTGTTGCTTCAATGAACTCCTGTGATTCAGAGCACAGCAGCACCAGTTCGCCAGCCCAGAGCTGTCCAGTGGCTACAGGTGTCATCCTGCCAGTCCTGCCAGGCCTGTCACTGCGCGGACACCTGGAAGACAGAAAAGAGCTGAGAAGTCTTTTTCATGCAGATTTCTTCAGATTCCTTCAGGAGTTTAAAAGAGATCTCCAGACAGAAACTTGTCCTTTTAAATAAAAAAGTATGTATCATCATTAAATGCCTTGATCATGAGATTCTTTTTGTGCCAAACATAAACTGTAGATGGAAAATATTTGAGCGGGATCTGGCTCCAACTACCAGGCAAAATATGAACAGTTGAACTGGGAATGTAAGTGCTGAATCCAGAGAAGAAGGTGATAGCACAGTCTGCTGCTGCTTTGAGAAACACGTGACTGGAGGGACGGGCAGGAAGGGAGAAGGAAGGTGCCAGTGCAGAGCAGACAAGGAACCACACTGTCAGTCTATATTCACATCAGTGCAAAGCTGAAACAACAGGAAACAAGGAGAAAGGATCTGGCGGCTGCAGGGAGGCTGCTCAAGTTCTTTTGACGTGTATCAACAACCATGTGCTCTTGTAGCCAGCTCCACCAGGCTACGAGCTCTAGAGCAAACCCTTCTCCCTCAGCTGACGCTCCTGAGCCAACAAGAACTTGATGAAGTACATGGGGCTTTCTGTACCACATCTGCACTAAAATGGATCAAAGGAGGAAAGAGGAGGGTCTGCTCAGTGGATTACTGCAACTGGAGCCCAGTGGGGAGCTCTGGGATCAGCAGGCTTTGGGGCCTTGGCAGTGATGTCCCTGGCCTAGGTTCTTCACTGTTGAAAGGAAAATCCATAGGCAAGAGGCTGAGAAATACCACTGTGCATGTCCTCAGAGCACAGACAAGATGCTTCTGATCAGGAAGTTCATCTGTATTTCAACTAAGCCAACTCCATGTGAACTTGCCCACAGTTTGTTTGCCCCTGTAATTTGATTACATCATTTATGAGGCTGAATTTACCGAAGACCATGTTGTTGTCTACACATAGTCTACTACACACTCCTCTATCCCTGAATATGCTGGGAACAAGAGCAATTTCTTCTTCACAATGACAGCATACATAAAACCAAGGAAGGAAATTGTGGGTCCCAACGCAACCACTGGGCCCAGGTTGAAGGCCAAGTCTGGCAGAAGTTGTACAGCCCTCTGTCGGAAAAGGCCAATTATTTGTTCATCTCATTCAAGCAACCAGTAGCAGAGCTGTGGGTTCTCCACAGAACAGCCCAGAATTCATTTGAAAATTAGAGAATTGGTAAAGGATTTACTCAGTGGGACCTCTTTACCAGTCCCCCTAAGCAGAGATTAGCTGTGGGCAAAGAGTCATTTTGTGCCCTCTTAGTACAGATCTGTCCAGACATGTCCTTTTGGCAGGCAGGTTTAGACCAAGGGTCACTCTGTGTGCTTCACTGCTCCAAAAATGTATCAGCAAACCGATCTCTTGTGACCCGGTGCCCTGCTGACAATAGCTGGGTTACGTTTATGAAGCGAAAAAAGAAAAGATCAGTATAATATAATACTATGGCATGGAAAATGAATTTTGAATGAAATGCAGAGATAAATCATTTATCCTCACCAATACCCTCTCCATGTTTCTTATCCCAGTAATTGAGACCATGTGTTGTGCTGCAAACAATAACTATGGGAAATTACTCATGATTCTTCCTTCACAGACTTGGGAAATGAAAGTGATGGGAAGTATGATCATCTTTTTTTTTTTTTTTTNTTTTTTTTTTTTTTTTTTATGTTAACAGCTCTAAATTATTAGGGTGGGAAGAAAATGTCAATAGAACATAAAAGTGTTTTGTACAATATTCACATTTGCTCATACTTTCAAATCCACTGTGGCTTATTAGTTCATGGGAAAAATGACAAAAAGGAATAAAACCCAGAAAATGAATCCAGTATCAACATCTTGCCTCTATAGTAACAGAGAAATTGTAACTTGTGGGTAAAAAGTGACAATGTTAGGAAATGTCTGTTGGGCAATTGTGGTGATTAACCCTATCCATCCCCTGGCACCTTCAGCTTCCTGCCAGCCTGACGCATTCCTATGGATTAAGGAATGCACACTGCTCTGTGCTGCTCCTTGTATTAGAAGCCTGGAGCTAGTGAAGCCCTTAACCTCTGTTTCAAGAGTTTATTGCTCAGCTGTAAAAATTCTCCCAGGGCTGAAACTTGACAGAAAAATGTCTCCGCCTAGGAGGAGTTTCTGTTCTGAGTTTGGTTTGAATTAGTTCAGCCCTTTTCCACTTGCAGAAGGACAATGGAGCAGGAATCCCTTTCTCTCCTTTCTTCTTTTTAAATCCTGCCAGGGCAGTACATATGACAGGCAGCACTCAGACCACAGTCCTCTCTGCAGCTGCAGTGCAGGGTCAGTGCTGGCTGCTGCAGCACTTCCCTGCCCTGTAACAGGCCACACTCCATCCCTTTACTCGCACTGATGCTGGCTCAGACAGTGGCTCATGCCTTCTCTGAGCCGAGGTTGCTGAAGGCCATCTTGGCTATGGTGCAAACCGGGGAAATCCGCCCTTGCTGCTGTTCCTCGAGGGACTGGCTTGCTGCAATGCAGAACGACCAGGGCCACACCTCCATGGGGTTTTGGCTTTTCCCAGAGCTGGCCAGTGTGCCAGCACAAGCCTGTCCTCCTGTGGTGGAGGTGCAAGTCAGCTCTGGCTGGCTCTGGCTTTGCTGTGGAGTACTGGGTGGTAGTTTTCCCGGATAAAGAGCTTGGCCCAGGGAAGCTGCTCTCTGCAGACTTCTGCCTGAGCCAGGGGATTCATTTCTAGAAGCAAGAGTGCTAAATCTATTACCCCTCTTGCATGAGCTGCCTGCAGGGCTGGTGAATCTATTATAACAGTCAACGCTTTATGAATGAAGTCAGGCCCCACCAAAGTCAATAGCAAAACTGATTTCACTGGAATAAGGTTTTACCCTCAAAGTGCCTGTGGGAGCTCACCCATGCTCAGCACAGCCATCCACAGTTCCAGTGGTAGAGAGGAAATAGAGCAGAGAAGGGCCCTGGTGCTTCCTCAGCTCCTCCTGGGTCCTGCTCAAACAGATGTGCACTTTGTAACAGAATACCACTTCAGCGACGCCGGCAGGCCTGGCTGTGAGATAGGTGTGCCTCTGAAGTGGCTGACGGAGATACCTTGGCACAGAAGCAGAATTTTATAGGTTACTGGAGTATTGCCCCGAGCTCTCACAGGGCCAGAGCATAAGTAACAAACAAAATTTCCTATGCATGGCGAGATATCACACCCTCGACTCAGTGCCAGTAACCCAGCCTCTCTAGTGACTGCGCTGTGTGCATTTAACTGACTGAACAGCTACTTGATATCATCCAGAACAGCTTATAAAATTAAATGTTATTAAATGTAATGGCAGACGCACAATCCTTGCCAACACTTATTTCAGTAATGATGCTACGCTTGCCACTTCACAGGTCTGACCTGTCACTTGAGAACTCAAATGACCCATAACTGAAGCTGTTTTATCCACCTACAAGCTCAGGCCATTCCGTTAGCTGGATACGGTGCAGCGTGTCACATTGCGTCCAACTTCTTTACAGCCACTGAACTGCTTCCTGCTCAGACATTTTCCCACCACCTCGGTACATATGACCCTGGTGACAGCATTTTCCCACCTGCCTGACTAAATGAACAAGCAAGGTTGGCACCTTATTCCAGAAAATGGAGCTGTTCTGTGAGTTATGTCATGGGTTTCTTCCTGCATTGCTGACTTTTCCATACCTCCTCACTTGCTGAGCTGACCATAGCATTTTCTCCATTTTGAATGCAAGGAAATTTTTTCTTTGGCAGCTACTTTAGAGCTGTCCTCCCACTGCTCACAGGTGAACTCATGTCTAAACTATGCTGTGGGATTTCTGATACATGGAGCTCTTTCAACACCAATATTGGGTGGAGAGCTCAAATCTGAGATACAAGCAGCCTGTTACTGAAAAGGCATGAGTTATACGTGGATTTTTTTATGTTTTGTAAGACTCAAAGTTCAGTTGGGTTCAGTCCCTGCAGAGGCAGAGCATCAGTAGCAGATCCTTCCCGGTTGCTGTGGTGTAATGAGGGCGAAGCTCATGCCCCATCCTTTCACTGGGGTGGTATCTAATCCAGCTGTCACTGCCTGCTTTCCTGGAAGGCTGTGTGAGCATGGCAGCTGCTGGACATTTACTGCTTGGCTCTGCTTGGCTGAAGCTGACCAGTGGCTTTTACAAGGAGATGTTTAGGCACTAACACAGAGGAAACAACACCAACTGTGTTGGTGTTGTTTTCTCTTAAGTTAGCTCATGGCTTACAACCTCCATGAAAAACGTGCAGTATTTGCCACAGTTTCAACCAGTAACATAGAAGAGATTCCACTCCCCTCTCTCTCTCTCATTATAGAGGCTAATTGCAGAAGTGGTTTTTTTTCTTTTCTTTGAAGTTTTGTAAATGTTTTCTATTTTGTTCTGTTTTGTTTTGTTTTGGGGGGGAGGTGAGTTGGAAATAGTTCTTGTGTTGAGATAACACAGAGGTTTTTACTTACAGCCAAATACATTTCAGGTTGGACTCTGAAAGTCCTTCCATTACTTTTATTTCCCTTTCACTCCTTGGAATGCACAGTTCCTTTCTGCTTTTCATGGTCATTTCAAACATCATTTCCCAGTGTTTCATGGCTTCAGTATCATTGCTCAGGGAAGGGAATGTTGTCCAAAACAACAATCAGTCTGAGACAAGAACTCCTTCACAATGGAATCTGTGGCTGTTTGATCAGAAGAAGCAGGTGGTATAAGGCCAGATTTCTTTTTAGGAAGAATACAAACAGAAATACAAATGGATTTTTTTGACAGATCTCAGCACAGCATGGTCTAATGTAAGAACCAAACAAGAGGCACCTGCTTCCTCTGCAGCCAGGGTATGCAGTTTGCTCTGGAACCTGATGTGACTTTTTTGTTCCGCCTGGTCTTTGGGACATGAGGACAGAAATCAGCACTGGTGGATGCCACATACATGGGTGGATAACAGTGAGTGGTGCTCCCTGCATTTGGAGTTTAAGGAGTTCAAATAACTAAACTGTGTATTTTAAACAGCTGTATAAAATAGCTGCTGCTGATTGCACTAAAGTCTAGGGGTAATTACTTGCAAAGTAGGAGGCTGTGAAAGGTTTAACAGAGGGAAACATTCTATGTAGGCCGTAAGAAGCAAATGAAGCTCCTGTGACCCGGTCATCTATGCCTGATCTGGGAAACGGAAAGTGTTTGTCCATCTTGAGCAATTCCCTTTGTCCCATAGAGTGACGGTCCAGTGGTATTTAAAAATTGGCCTTTCCAGAAATAATTCATTTCCTTACTGATGACACTACAGTGAGTTGAAGAGCAAACAAAGTCTAGAAGGAAGCGTGATAACCCTTTTCAGACAAATAAGATAAAATAATGTAGTGAACCTAAGAGCTACCAGAAGATACAAGAGTGCTAGGGTTAAATCCTCCATTGATTAATATGTAAATGAAGTGCTAATAAAGACTTGCTGGTGTTCTTTTTTATCCAGAGAAGGATGAGCTACTCTAAAACCGCTTCCCAGCTCAGATGTTGCAGTCTCAGAAAACACATGGTTGCAAAGGTTAGTAGCCCTAGCACAGGTACGCACACTTCCAAGGAACCTTTCCTGCAAATTCTCAGTCACTGAGTTCAGGCCATCTTTTGCTTTGCAGCACTTTGTCTTGTCTCTGCAATGTGCTGTCTAAGGGTTGTGGGTTTTTTTAAACGTTGTTCCTTTTTAGTGCAAAAAAAAAAATCTTTATATAACCTTTGGAAGTTACATAAGCAAGAAATGTCTGTTAACAGCTGCAAATGTTTATGTAGCTCTCCTGTGCTGGAGAATGCTGGCAATTAAAGGTAGCTAGCAGGAGACTGGCTGCTGTAAACAGCTGCAGCCAGTAATTATACCCTGTTCTCACACACCTATTTTCAGGACTGAAAGGGTTTCAGGATTGCTGAACTGATCTGGTGAAGAAAGCAGTATCAGTGTGTTCAGGATTTTGAACTGTTGGAGATGAAAGTAAGTTCTGTTTTTTCAAATCTAAGCTGTTGTTATAGCTGGAACAAAATCTATCCTTGCAGGTTGTGAACCAGTTCAGTCGCCAAGAGACCTTGAGAAACATGCACTGAATGATGTGAAGCCTAGGTTTAAAGACACTTCAGAATACTTTTCTACCTTAGAAAAAACTTCTCTGATTTTTCTGAAGACTGAAATCCTTTCTTAACAAAAGCTTTTCTTTTTTTGGTGAGGCACGTGGGGATGCGGAATTGTTCTTGGTGGCTGCTGCTGTCTAGCTTGTGGCTGAAAACATGAAGTGAGAGGGAGGGATATCCAACCTGAAAATGGTCTTCTCTGTAGTAAAGTAAGAAATGCTCTGCAGTACTGAGACACAGCTGCTCTCCTCTCCTTGGCCTGTACCCCACGACGAGAGCAGCACTGGTGGTATAAATTTTACTGATAGACTTCAGAAGACCCCAATGTCTAGGTACATTGCAGCAAGCTAAAGGCCTTGGATCCCCACTATTATGGATTCTCTTTTCTGTTTTGTATTGTGTCTGGTTGCCAGATAGAGATTTAGCATTAATTTGTGTGTTGCCAATTAAAATGTTTACGATGTTGAAGGACAAATCACCCTCTCCTGGAAATTAAAGACTCATGCTACTATCTCCTGATCCTCAGTGAGTACTGCATTAGTCAATTTGCGGGCAGTCCAGTAACTCGATAGCAGCAAATTATGTAGTTATGTGGGAATTCTGGTTTTTGGAACAGGCTGAGGTTCCCAAGCTAAGGCCCAACACTGCTAGGGTGTGTCATTTGTATGAGGCACTTAGTGGAAAGAAAAAGCTGTGATGCCACAGTCCCTGGTGCTTTCTGGAGAACAAAATATAGCAGCAATATTACACAGAGGTACAAATGAGAACAAACAGAACTGCTTATCCTCTAAGAACTTTTTTCTACAGTGAAGGACCACCTTGCTAATCAGGCCTCCAGCTGATACTGTGTTCAGTTACCTGTTTTTCTGATGACTGTTTTAGGGTTAGAGATGATGAGTCTGAGATTGGATTTGTGGTCACTGGATGTCCTGTCTGTACCTTCAACTCTACGCTTAGAAGTTTTACAGCTATCAGTATATGCCCCTTGTGGCAGGAGCAAGTCTCACTCCTGGTGTCCACTTACACTTGTGCTGTCTTCAGTCTACAGCAGGATTAAGAGTAACACAGTTTTAGCCCAATATCCTCCTGTCGGTCCAACCTGAAGGAAGAAGGATGATAACAGCTGAGAGCTTAAGACTCAAAATGTTTCTCTCTATTCATTCAATTTAAAAATAGTTCTGTTGTTAAATCCCAGTCTGAATGTCACCAATTTCAGCAAAGCTGGGATTTATCCCACTGCCCTTCTGAAAAAGAATTACAGCTAACATCAGTACTGACATAACAACCCAGTCCTTCTTCATGCTCTCCAATGCGCTTCAAATTCATTCTGCTATTAGCAGGAAATAACAGAGAAAAGTGGATTGTGACAGAGCCAAGTAATAATCCACTGAAGTCGTAAGACATCTAAAAAGGTACAGATACAGCTTTTAAATGGCAACTTTTTCATTGCTAAGTGACAGATTGCTAAGACCCCCTACAGCCTGCTCTCAGCTCTAGAGAAGGCTTCTGCACACAGCTGTGCTGCAGCAGATGAAGAGATGCAGAATCTAAGATACCTTCCTACATCACACAGTGAGGTGCATTTGGGTGGGTGGGGAGCTGCAAGAGATGTAACTCCCAGACTCTAAGAGATATGCCAGTGCTGGTTTGTTTGTTTTTATCTTTTTATACTAAGTAACAGCAGAAGAAGCAGCTTCCATTTTATGCTTAATGATTTAAGTAAACAAATGCAATATTTCAAACATTTCTTACAGAAAACCAGTATGGCTGTGTCTGAAGCTGTCATAACAAATGCACTTTGTGGCCAAGAAGAACCCACCCAAAATTTACTGTATGAGGTATGAAGCAATAATGGGACACACTGATTCATCAGTTGATGAAACCAGAAGTGCCCAGTGTTGCCCAACAGAAGGTTACTCAGGGTTCTAATGAAGTGTTTCTCTTGCATAAAAGGGAACAGATGTAGCCAACCTCATAAGAAACAGAGCTATGACCTGCTGTGAGCTCCCATTGGGCGAAGCTTCTTTCAGATCTGAGAAATTGTTCCAGCTGAGTCAGAATATTCCTCTGGTACCACCGTACTTCTGCAGGCTAGATTTCCAGATTCTGATCTGGGCTGTGGTAAGGCTGCGTTCTACCGTTTTTCATCTACTGGCAAAGTACCTTTAGGCCTTGCAAGCTATTGGAAAGCTGAGCGCTAGCTGAGGAGCTCTGTTCTATGGACCAACAGAAACATTACACAAAGTTGTTTTGTCCTTGAGGTTAGTGGTGTATCTCACACTGAGAATCAAGCCTGGTCACCTTCCCAAGTTCTTGGCAACAAGAGAGGTCGCAAATCTTCCTGCTGTGCTTTGAGGTGTAACTAGCTGTGCTGACTGCAGAAGTAACTCTTGGTACTGGGTTAAAGTAGAATCTCTTGTACTCCAAGCGAAGAACAAATGTGACGAAGAGGCTTTTGTGAGTTTGCACCAATCTTTTATATAGATTGTAGAGAAAAGAGAGAAAGGCTTCAGTTAACTTAGATGATCGGAGAATAGGGAAGAAATAGTGACACTGTGGCTGCCTGAGGATTTCTAGATGAATTCTTGCATCTCCTCAGTCTTTGATTCATGCTAAATGTGCTTATAAATTCGAACATCTTGGGTAAACAGTACAGTAGGTGGTTGCATATTGCTTATCTTCTGCACTGAAGAAAGCAGAACACCGACATCCACTGCACTTACTATATACTGATGCAAATGTTTCAGGGTACCTCAGTCTTAGGCCCAGAATAAACCTAACTGCTGCAATGGTGCATGCTCCCATTGGGATTCTTGTTGCCTGTCACCTTGTAAGTAAGTAATCTACCACTTACTTACTCAGTGGTAGATTCCAAGTTCAAAACCAGATCCTTAATAAAGCTTCCAGGAAAGCAATAGCACTGTGAATGTCAGCAGGGCCTTCAGCATCAAAGACACAGAATAAAATTATAGATGGAAAAGACCTGTTAGGTCATCTACTCAGCCCATCTGCGAATGCAGAGAACATTCCTGCAATCTGCTTTTCTTTGTCTGTATCAAGCCAAAGGGGTTTCCACTGGTTCCCTTGAGAAACTATGAAATAGCAGACTAGCTCTTGCCCTTAGGAGCAACTTTGAGTTTGTGAAATAACAGAGGCTTTCTGAGTTTCAGTTTGATGGAGGAAAGGAACTCTGAGAAAAGGACCCTTAGTCTTATGACTATACTGTATCTCAGATATAATTCTTGATTAATCATTTTTTGTGTACAGATCATATGAGGATAAGTGTCCCACCCTACAGCTGTCTCGTTCAGTAATTATTCCTCAGACAGATTTTGTCATCTCTGAGTAGTAAGTAGTGCACAAACCCTGGACAATTCCATTTCACTTGGCAAAACGTCAGAATTTGCCGTAACTAATGTTTGAAGTATTCTGCCAGACTCTTACACCTTTTAATTGTGCTGAAGTTCTTTGGAAATAAGTAATCTGATGTCCCAGAAACCCATAAAAAGTCATTCCAAAATATTTTCTTGAAAAGCACTCAACAGATGTTTACTGAAATCAACTCCATCTATACATGGAGATTTATGTTTTTCTTCAAATTCCCCTTGCCTCCACTGTTGATAAGTCATAACTTCTTTGTGTCTTTATCTCTCGCTAGGAAATGCTTCTGGCCAAATCTGTGAAGTCCTTTTTGACCTCAGGTATTGGGCATTAAATGACAAGAATCAACTCTTTTTCAAAGGGGAAAAAAAATACTTCTCCAGCTATTAAAACAAGTAACTCCTGACTTTTGTTGAAAATCTATGTATTTATAAACTGTTGAAGTTGACTACGGAGATAGTGCTAAAGGACTAGCACTACCCTCATCATTTTGATGAGAGCTGTATTTGTTTGACAGTCTGCAGCCACTGAAAATCATATTCAGCATGCAGTATAATGTTAAAAAACAGTTGCAGAGTTTTGGAAGGCTATGATTAGTATCTTTTTGTGCCTGTTTGAGCTGTACTCCACAAAATGAGCAAGGATTCAGAAAAAGCTGTTGTCTGACTGTCACTTTGGTTGTGGGGATGGGGGGGAATTTGAATACACCAAATATCTTCGTTAGCAGTTGGACATAATTTTCTTTTGTTTATTATTTGCAGAGGGCTCTGTGTAAAGCAGTAATATAATAAGAAAACTTTGCCAGTAACAGACTTCAGGAACATGCACAGGCCACTGAGACTATGTAATGTACTTAATTATGGGTCAGCATTAGAACGGACAACTATGATGCAGTTGTAACAAAAAGGTTTCCCCTGGGCTGCTGGCAAATCCTTTAGTGGACTAAACCAGAAGTTTTGCTCTTAGGTCTAATTTTTGTTCTGAATGACTAATTTGTAAGCATTCTTTCTTCATGTTGGCTACACAGAACTTTATCTACTGTTCCTCACTGTTCATTAGAAGTGATTTTCACGTATTTCAAGTAGCTATTCAAACATTTTTAACTCTGCTTGCTAGCTGATGGTGCACCTGGAAAATGAAAGTGTGGCAAAATAGAAGGTAAAGATCAGAAAGTAAGATAAAAGGCATGAGGGGGACCTGAGGGATTATGTCACAGCTAGCCCTAGTCTCAGTGTTATACTGATCTGTGACTTGTGGCACTTGATGCTGACAGTTCAAATGTAATGGTGGCTGGTGGAATAACCCATTAGATGGGCAGATGTTGCTAGCAAACAGCTTTATCAGTGCACAATTGTTGTGTACCACCCCAACACTGGGATAAAGGTGACAGACAACTAAGACTGGCTTTGCGTGAATTTCCGAATGCCAGTTTGGACAGACACTATTCCTCTTTTCACTCAGATGTTCTACTATTTTGGCAGCTCCCCAAAATTTCCTGGAGTAATTGCAAATGAGTAATTATTTTTTCATTTAGCTTGTATGCAATCCTGGCACCACTGACCAACTGATCACTTTCTTAATGTGAACGTAGATACGCCATCTGAGCTTTGAATGGTAAACTTTAGGAGTAAAGGGTCACAGGTGGTGTCCAGTGCATTGTTATTGTTATTGATCTGTGCCAACAACTTTAAAAATCATCTTTACTAGCAGGAAATGATGAAGAAATAAATAGGCAGGTCCTGCTGGTAAGCAGGGGCCCAGGAACAGATAGGAATGAGGAAAAAATCACAATCCTCTTGTAGGAATCAAAGAAGTTCTGCTGTTCTATAAATGCTAAGCATCTCAAAGGCCTTCCAAATAAAAACAAATGCCAACAGAGGCACCTGTCCCACACAGCAAACTTCCAGCCTGCTAAGAATGCAGTGGTGAAAGTTTGCCTAGGTTTTCTTGTTCTATGGGTCAGTCTTACTCAGCTGGCATTTGGGAAAATGAAGTTTGGAAGCTCTATGCATGTGGCCTGGAGTGGGATACAATCTATGTCACACTTCCAGAAATAACAGAAATGTAAAGTCCTCTTTACAGCTTCTCTTAGCTAGAAAATGATAAAATGATGTAGAGCGCTGCACTTGAGTGAGCAACAATGTTCTGATGAAAACAGTTGCTGCCTTTCCAGGGCAGCATGTTGGCTTTTCGTTTGGCAGCACTCTTCCAGGCAGTAAGTTTTATGCTCCATTACTAATGGAATTGATACGGTTAATATTAGAACAAAAAAACCTCACCACGGTGATGAGTGGGAGCCCTTGCTCCATTTATACACAGCTCTGTCTTCCTCTCCTTGTCAAGAGAGCCTCCAATTCTGTGCTGTCAGCTCCACAATTTCCTGGATTTGCCACAGTTCCTTTTCCAGTTTTCCCACATTGTCAGTGCTTTAAAGGAAGTTGAGAAGAAAGGTAAGAATATAATTGAAATTTCATATTTCCATCCCCCTCACATATCTCTTTTCCTTTGACTGCTGCCAGCCTATGTACTGCTATGATGGACAGAATAAAAGCTGTGTTGCAGAATATGAATGGCCTGAATTACCTATAATGGTCCTGACAGTTTGGCTCACAGGTAACTTATACCTGGAAGTGAAACTATAGGAAAGTAAGACCTGCATTTTGTCTGCTACTCTGAAAATCTGTCAGATGAGTTTCCCTGATGTTATCATAAGGGCATGTACCTGTAATTTGACAGCAACTGAAGTGCAAGGTGGCACAAGCAGGAAGATTACAGTCAGGAGCAAGGTGTTTCAGCAAGGCAGTAGTGGGTACTCTGTGCTCTCTAAACTCAGCACACACAATCAGCTTAGTTGCAAAGGAAGGGAAGAAGTTTTCTTCCAACTAGGACGCGCAGTTATTTTGTCTTGGCCACTTGGAGACAACCTCTTGGACTAGCTAAGAATCTGTAAACCACAAAACACTCATGCTAAAAGAATCTGGCTAAAGATACTACTTTTGTGACTGTTTTGTTTTGTTTTGTTTTTTTCCTTTTACAGAACAAACAAATTCCTTTGCAGTAATCAATAGTAATCAAGAGATAACTTTCTTCAGTTCAAGGATATCACCTTTAAATGGTAAGGCTACAAACAATACTAGTACAAAATTTCTATTTCTGTTAAAAATGTACTATATAAATATTTTGTAAAAAGATGATGATTAATAGTAATATTTTGTGACATCATGAAGAAAAGCAAACTCTATGGAGAAATAAGCAAGTGTACATAAACAGTTCACATTTGTTTAATTAAGCATATTTTTTCATTTTAAAAGCAGTAGTTAATTTCTGGATGGTGGCTCTCAAATTATAAAATTAATTTGTCAAGTTCTCAGACCTGGCAGGGCAAAAGGTTTTTGTGCTGTGTTATAGCAGAAGGGGAAAAGCATAACTTCTTCAGTTAAGAGCTAAATAACCACACAGTTAATGGAGAGAAAATGTAGGAAAATAATTACTTTAATTCACTTCAGACCTGATCCTGCAACCTTTAACCATGCAATGACAGACATTCTTAGCCCAGCAGCAGAGCCAAATTTACACTTTGCAGAATAACATCCTTACTGAGCGAGGGATTGCCAAGGAGCTGTTAGTGAGGGAAGTGCCCTGTGCGCCAGATCCAGAAATCAGTAAGGCAGTACAGTCTGCCCTATATTTCCAGACTTTTGGTACCTTACATAACTAGGTACAAAATATGCAGTTTTATTTCTGATTCTTTTCTTTGGAAGTGCAGTCATGTGCAATCAGGTGGAATAAGTGTGCTGATAATTTTCCTTCAGAAACTGTAATGATTAGCGATGCGGACACTTTTCTCTTTAGGCAGAAACCATGAGGCACTGAAGCAAGCATTCACTTTTCTTGCACTTGAGGTCACAAATTTATGCAAGTCAAAAATGTTGAGCCTGCCAAAAACATCATGCTACACTCCACCAAATAAAAGGACACTGTTATTCTTACAAGGAAAGGTTTGACAGGACAGGAAATAGGCAGGGTCATAGAAGTTTACTTAATACTGAAACTTATTTAACCATCTTTAAGCCAAAATACAATGTTATTTTTTTCGTGTATTTACATATATATACTGGGGGGTGGGGGAAGATAAACACAAGAAGCAAGCTATTGCAAGAATTAACAGCCAATACAGAAGTTAGGGAGCTTTAACAAAAATTCATGTAACTGTTACTATACATCACTTGTCTCTACTGGGTTAACAAGCATTAACAAAGTTTTAACATATATCCTGAAATTGCAGCACGAGGAATCAGATTTAGAAAATCCAATGCAGTTTACCAAGCTATATGCTACTTCCAGAGCAATTCAATCTTTAAGTAAACTGCATTCCTCTTAAAGGAATGGAGGAAGAGCAGAATGAATCTGAAAGATAGGAAAAATGTTGCTGTTCATTACAATTTTCCATTTTTGTTGAAACACAGCAGGAGAGCAAAGCCACAGGCTTCTCTACTGCTCTTGCATGCCAGGAGGGATTATGCAAACACTGCAACCACCCAAATCTTATTTAAATTGTAGTCATTGTTCCCCCTTTAATGGTTATACTTTTGCCTGCTTTCACTCAAATATTGCTGCATCTTGCTTTCCGCCAGCTTAGTCCCAATGGGAGTCATCAACTCTTAATTACAGATGAACAGATCTCTGAAAAATACCTCTGGGAAAAAAAAAAAAAAAAGAGTAGGGGAAAAAAAAAGGCAAACCTTAAGTGCCATCTAGTGGCTGCTTATTAAAATACATTGAATCAAAAAAATTCTCAACATGCCACAGAGTAACATAACTAGCCGAAATGAAGAGGTGCTTGAATTCACAACCAGCGAAGACCTGGTTAATAACCAGGAAAAGGACTAAAGATGAACAGCACCTTTACAGTAACTCTGAAGATTTTTGGCCTTAATTGGAGAGCTCAAATTTTGAGGAATGGCAGTGATCACCTGCTCCTCCACTACCCTCAGCAGCTCGTCAGAATCTCTATCCTTCCAAGTTGTCCTGTGCATTTTAGTTAAAACCTGAACGCTGAACCCTTTCACGTCTCAAAATGGAAGCCAAACCACAGGGGTGAATATAGATCCAAATATCTAAATTCACGTTAGCTTTTTCCAACCAAATAATTCACTTTGAAGGCCAGATTTTTCTCCATCCCTATTTGTAACAAGTCAAATTAATTTCTAAAAGAAAGAAGGCAGATTGTTAGCTAGTCACGTCCTTTTTCTCTCCCTGCAGGAAAAAGCCATTTTCTGCTGCAGACAGGAATTCCTCTCCCAGATATTTTCCAATATAAAAGCTCCACATTCCAAGGAGACAGCTGTATCACTCCTCAAATTTTAGACAACTCTTCTTGGAGATGTGTTCCTTCTACAAATAAGCAGTAATTACAGCATAAACTTAAATAGCTCTGTTTGAATTTGTTTGGTGACAATGGAGAGCAGCTCAACAGCATATTGATAGTCTTTCTATGTAGATATATGTATTTTTCTTGCGTAGCATTTTTACTTTCAAGTTGCTTCAGAACTTTTTTTTCTTCAGTCTTATGCATACAGTGAGCCTTGGCAATCACTCCTCAGTGAGAGTCTGGAGAAAAGAACCTGTACTGATAGATGCTTTTGATGCGAGATTTGATGTGTGTCAGCTTTTAGCTACTCTGTCTAGTGTCATCCAGTCAATGACATACCAAGCCAGCTTTATGCTGAATCACAAAACTAATACACAACTATTTAATTTAGGTATGCTAGATCTCAGATAAAGTAATGTACAACATCAATGTATCTGTCAGTCCCTTCTGCTAATACGAAAATTCTTAAAACATGCTGGATTTTAATTATAACAGGAACAGACGAGCTAAGGCAAGCACACAAGTAGTGTTTATCTTTGCTACTCGTACTGAAGGAATTACTAGGCTTTATTACACTAGTGCAGTGGTTTCATATATATGGGAAGTTCAGTGCAGCAGTGAGCTTGAAAGCATTTCCACTGATTCAGATAGGTGTGTTTGTTTTCCAAGACTCCTACTGGCAAGGACCTTGCACTAGTCTTAAAATAGTTCTAAATAAAAATACTTTTCAAAATAAGCAAGACATTTCTCCTAAAGACACTTACCAACCTCTATGTTGAGAGAACACAGCAAGCATGGATCAATACATTTACTGTTGTGTTTATTCCTCATGCATTCTTGCTTCTCAGACTGGTGTTTGCTAGAAAAAGCATGTTCCTTCTTATCTCACAGTCAAGAATGTCATTTTTATTCAAATATTTAAATGAATTTTTTCCAAGTTACAGCAAACTGCTTAATATCAATAAAGCTTAATTTTATTACTGTAGGTTGCTGCCTCAAGTGAGATCATCCTGTATCTTTTAAGGATTTAAACCACTGTGTATACCTTGCTTTTTTTTTTTTTTTCTAGGAGGGAAGAGAAGCAGCAAAACTTACTCTCAAACTCCAGCAAGAAGTGGGTTTACAGAAAAGAATTTCTTATTTTAAGACATTTAAACCATTTTCGGTTACTGAAGATCCTTTCTGGCCGATTATATAACTGAAGATGCTTAGGGCCAAGATAATTTGTCCAACAGATTTAGAACCTTATTACTATGATGTGGTTCTCACTCACAACAGCCCGGCACGGGAAGCCTGAAAGGCTTTAAGGGAAGAAAAGCACTGCTAGGCAGGTAATGTGCATAAAGGGAAAGGTTTTAACCCTGGTCAAAGATGGATGTAGTTGCAGCTTCACCATGCCAAGTCAAAGTAATAACTATGCTCAAAGGAATCAGAATGCTGTCATATTGCTTTTTATTTTCCAGCTCTTCAGGGTAGTGGGACAACATATATAATGTGCCAAACTTTGGTAATGACCAGTAGTAGGTAAGGATGCAAAACAAGGACTAAAAACTATTAACTCAAGACTACCAAGGAGAGAATTCTGTGAACATCTGGGTCTACAAAAACCCTTCTACCTTGCCACTGGGATTCACTCCAAAAGTTTTTTGTTAACTGATCAAAATGGATGAAGTACTCCAACTGGAGAAAAAGTCTGATGCTGAGTCATCAAAGCAGCATGTTCTTCCATACAGGTCCTTATTCATGAATGTTGAACAACAGCAAGTTTCATAACATTTATTTATTAATTGGAGTTGTAATATTTACTTTACAAACCATATTCCCAGCTCTTTATGTATCGAGCTGAAAAAATGGCTGCTTGAGAACCAAATAAGAATCAAAGTTAGAACATTACCTTTGAAAAGAAACAATCATTTTTGACAGGTCATAGAAGATGCAATATTGATATCTTCACCTTATTCTGATTTAGGAGTCGCAGTAGGAAGTCGTATCAATACATATATCATTGCTAACTCTGTACAAAGTAAGCTCTCAGAAAAAAAAAACCAAACATACAAATGAAAGCTTGCTTTAGGTGATTAACACAAACAAATATTATTAATGAGGACAAAATATTAAAAAAAAACAACCCAAAAAGTAATGGACCGAGTCAATCAAAATATTACAACTAATTCAAATGAAAATTTAGAAGTAGAACAATAAAAAAGCCATAGAAAGCCCATTCAAATTGTTTTCAATTCTTTCCAGTAGAACCAAAGCCACCTTCACCACGTTCTGTATCATCTAGAGCCTGAAAGACATCAATTATAATAAGCTTGTTTAGAGTTTTAACTTGTCTTCAATTCCTACATAACAGATATCATTTATCAGAGGACAGTGCATTTACGAGGGCTGCCCTGAAAGTTATGCCTGCTATTATGTTGGCTCATGACATCAGAGGCAGATGTTGGTGATATGGCAGTAAATATTGAACCTTCCCACCAATATGCCATTACATTTTGTTGCCATGTGACAGATGGCATCAAGGGGCATTCTGACAAAGAGCACCTCAGCACTGTGAGGCAGTGGGTGGTGCATTTCAGCAGTAGTGACAGCAGGTCATTCTGCTGGTGCAGAGTCTTATTCATTGCTGGCAAAAATGAGTAACAAGTGGTGATAACTACGTTGAAAAATATTTTTTGTAGATGAGAATCTGCTCTATCAAACAGTATTACTGTGCTCTTTGTATCCATTGTAGTTTCCACAGAAATATATAGGAGGCATTACTTTCAGAGTGACCTATATACTTGGCTTCTCACAGTAGGTCAGCACTGTCAGTAACTCAAGTTAAACCAAAACATTTTAGGAGTCAGTTTTCAGTGCCTTCTGTAAAAGTTTAAACAAATCCCACACTGACAGACAACTATTTCTAGCATACGCTGAAGCATTTCTCATCTGCTTGTTATCTCTGAAAAACTAGGAAATCAAAAATCAGATCATGCATGCAAAGCTCAAAGGGTTTTATACAAAACATAACAGAATTATTGCTTGATAGCTGAAATAGTTTTAAAGCGAAGTATTTACCTAAAGCAGAAATTTCATCTATATACAACTATGTTACACTACTAATTCTTGAAAAAAAGGGAAACATTTCCCTTTGGCAACTTACTTGAACTTCTTCAAGCTCAGGATAGAAAATGCGTTCACAGATGAGCTGGGCAATTCTATCTCCTTTCTTAACTACAAAGAAGTTAAATTATTATTATTTCCTTAAAACAAACAAACAAACCATATGAAGTTCAGACAATCCTTCTCTAAGTTTCAGAATGTAATAAATTTAATACTTACTTGAAATACAGTTAAGCATATATTAGAAGTCACAGGAAAAAACAGGCTATGACAAACTTGTGCTCTGCCCTTTTGAATGAAGTTTCAGAAGCAATACCAGCTCAAGGGACCTCCCCTCATTCCTGCTGCTATACTGTGGCATCCTAAGCATTGTTATGCATAAATACTGCAGAGACTCTGACAGCTGCTTGTATGATGTAGATCCCTTGAGCATTTGATCCAGAAACTTGTTCCCCTAGGGAATTCTATATTCCAGTACCTGGGGATTCTATGACTCTATGATCCTATGGAAAAAAAAATTGAACTGATAGAAGAAAATCTCTGAATAGCATACAATTTGATTCACAGAACTTTTTTAAGAAGCTTGTGCTGTGAAGCTGCAGAGGTTTTAAAAGCACTGGCAATAATATAACTGGGTCCTAGGGCTTAAACCTGTGCATTTGGAAAGGGAGAGCATGAGGGAAAACCATTATCTTTTATTATTCATGTTTCTCAGAATCACCGAGGAGTTTTTATCTCAAAATTGTTTATTGCTGAGAAAGAAAGAATCCCAATATGAAGTTGCACTTCAGTAAAGGTAATGAATCTAAAGGTCCGCTAAGTAGCTCTTTTCTGCATGCCACTTCATTTACTAGGAATACAAACTTTTCAGATTTCCTTAATAAGACATTATTATCTTGCCAAGATTTTGTTTACTGGAAAAATGGTCTCCGATGAAACTGCCATTTCGCAGGCTTTTAAAGAAAAAATAGATTTTCATTTCCTATCAGACGTCTAAAAACAGGCTTTGCTTAGCTTAATACTTACCTTCAAAAGTCTCCTTGCCGAAGTTGAAGAGTACAACACCAACGTTTCCCCTGTAATCCTCATCAATAACGCCAGCTGATAAATGGAAGGATTAAAAGGGATATCCAATTAATAAATGTTGCCAGTATTTTAAACAATCCAGGTTTGGATTGGTAACGACTGCAGTATCTTATGCTGGTATACCTTATACTGCTCATGCCCAAATTCCAAAGCATGTATTCTGAAGTCTGCTTACATAAATACTAAAATTACATGTCCTTCCTAGACATTCCAGACACCATACATACAACATAGTACCCATAGAGGTTATAAATGCCAAAGACAATTGTAGCATGACTATGTCTTGAACTTTTATTACTGAACATATATACTTAAGAATAGAAAATTGAGGGTTTTTCTTAGTTACCTCAGTTGTGTATATTGCACTATACACTGTTCCTAACATTACCGTATATCTCTGCACTTGTAAAAGTAGCGATTTTTATTTATTTTAGACCAGGCACCAGTTCATTAAGTGCCAATTATGTAATGATCTTGCTGCAAATGCTGAAGTGCTCTGAAGATGACTATTAAGCATCCCTCTCCATCCTTTCATATCCAATATGCAGGGTTAACAGATATGTTATATGTAAGAAGAGCGTGAACACCACTGAATCTTGCTAAATGACTTCAATAAAACATGGCTCCTTGGTAGGAGTAGGTAGTACACTTTTTTTTTTTTTTTTTGCCAAGAAAGAAAGATGCAAGTAAAAGCTAGCTTTTATATTTAGCAGCAGCATCTACAAGAAATTCTCGACCTTAGCATTGCTCTCTGAAAAAGCTGTGGCCACTTTTACTTCCTTTCATTTGAGAAATTTGAAATAACTTTGTAAATGTCACTTCAGAATTCAGGCTTCCCTCTTTGCTTCAGCAAGGTTACCACTGAGGAGGATGATCTAGCCCCCAAAAATGAAATGAAAGACAGGTTAGCTCTCTAAGAATTGAAAACTGTGATACTCAAGACAGAAAAGACTGATTAATATTTTAGTGGCCAAACTGAAGTCAGTAGCATTAAGTCATTTGTATTATTCACTAGAGGGAGAAAAACTTTCACTAAGTATTCCAATTTTGTAAGCTTAGCTATAAAGTAAACCACTCATAATGAATCTACAGATTGCTTCAGACTTGTCTTCTAGCAGACAAGAACTGCACTTCCCACACACTCCTGAGGATGAAAGCTTTCCAGAGGATACAGGGAGGAAGGATAATCTTCCTCAGCTGTACATTTAATATAAACAGAACTTGCAGTCAGACTTGAAACTGTATAGTAGGAAATAATAATAAAAGAAAAACTCTTGAGGCCAAAAGCACTAGTCTAAATGCTGTGCTGACTGGCTGAAATACTTCCAAAGTTACAATAATTTCAAATTCTGGTAAATTTTTGTGAAATTAATTGCCTTCCAAACATTTTCTCTTTATATATATTATATTCACATTGTCTTACTGAATTCAACCACTGCCACCACCTAGACTTCAAGTTTAAACTACACTGTTTTATTACAGAATATATGATCCAGAAGGACCCAACCAGAAATTCATTGTATTGGGCACGCTGGCAAAACATGGTAACAAAGTTTTCTCTCTTGGTATTCTGTTATTCCAGAACAACAAGTTGCAAGAAGTAAACACTGTTGTGCACCAAGACTATTTTCTAAAATACATGTACTGGGTGGAAATCATCTAAGTCAGTTTTGGAAAAATTATGCATTAGAACTGGCAGTTTGACATATGGCCTTACTCTGTCAGAAGTTTGGCATGTCATTTGTTGGGAAAGCATCCACACCTAGCAGATGTGAATTCTGGATGTGCTCTTGCATGATCCCATACTTTTTCTGACCCTATGATCCACAGGACTTCTTATCATGTATTTTTCCTTAAATGGATAATGGCCTTCATTGTGACAGAAGTACTTGGGTGGGACAATTAAAATGGCATTATAACTGTTTTGATTTCCTGAAGTCCTCTACTGTCAGTAACAATTTTACTCGCGATTTTTAAGCTGTTTTTTTTTCAACAAATTGAACGTAAGTTATCCTGCTAAGCACTGTTTATTTCCTTCAAGAATGTCCTACTACTTTCAGATTGAAAAGATTGTATAGAAGTGTAGCAGAAATGCTAAGTCACAACCTGAAGCAGTGATTGAGCACCTGGTGGGAGGGCAGGGCCAACCCAGGCGAGCTCAGGTGCATGCTGTGCAATCAATCTGAGTGACCAGAAGGAGTGGAGCCAGGATCCACCCCTTTCCAGCCCTCATTTAAGGGTTGGCAGTGGGGGCCAGGGGATCTTGCTGGAGATCCCTGCATACCTGAGGCCCTGCAAGGGTAAGCAGATTTTCTTCTTTGTTTCTGTGCCCATGGCTGCTGCATTTGGGCTAATCTTTGCTTGCTGTGGCCATGACTGTGCTACACTGTTACTCTTGCATTACTCTTGCAATGCTTTCCATTGCATTGTAGCATTACAAGAGAATATATCTCTTCGTAATAATTAAAAAAAGTTTTAGAGGTGTCATTTTTAAGAACCACACTATGGTAGATCATGCATGTTATAGTGTCTCAGGTATAGAACAGAGAAGTTTTGATTCCCATCTTAGTGCTTTTTGGTGTTTGTTTTTTTTGTTATTCAGGAATGCCTAAAACACCTGTGTGCAACAGACCTAAAATAATCTATTCTGATATAATGTAAAGCCTGAATGACATAAAGCTGGCACAGATGCTCCCCTCTAACCTTTGATATCAGAAGCATGTTGCAAGTGTAGCCAGACTTTCTTACGCCACAAAATAGGCCCAGTAAAGCAGTTCTGCAGCAGCTCTAAGTTTACTTGGAATTGCCTTTGCTTGATGGCTAGTTTGGCACCAGAGGATTAAGTGACCATCCTTAATATCCAGAACCCTGCCTGTAAGCAAATACGTGTCTAATTGTCTTTGGAAATAACTGAGAATTTCTATCAAGTGTAATGAAAACCTCAAAGTATATTAAAAAACATCTTATTCAAAACAGTTGTTGCTAGTAGCAATAAAAAAACCCACCAGACTGGTAGAAAGTAGGTTCTTGCTTTTACTTTCAGACTTTAATTAATGTACATGGTTAGACGTGGAATTCTATATGCGCTGATTTAATTAATTCATACCTTACAACAGGCTGAAAAGAATCATACAGCTCTTTAGAGAAAATGGAAAAAAAGAGTAAAAATAATCTTTAAAGCCTAAATCAAAATATAATTTGTCAGGCAATACTTACAAGAACATTATAAGGTGTTCTTATAGAAAAATCATTAATAGCATTTTATAATTCATCAAGTTTTAGACTGTAATTTGCTGAGTCTCTAGGGTACTGATCAGTTATCTCCTTTTGCCAGACAAGTAGGGAAGCTAGCGTTATCTATTTACACCTATTACAACATGAACTTAAGGTATTTTACAATCAAGATTTACAACATTATATTAAAAATTGAAACAAAAATAAATCTTACCACCAACATCTATGAAGTGTTTTGCAGCTAAACCAGAACGTGGTGCTAGAAAATAGAATCACAGAATTAAAATAAACCAGTAATTTTTAAGTGCAACACTCATTTAAAATATTTATAGGTTAGTGTGTTTGTACAAAGTTGTGACACCAAGAACTGTTCCCACTGCCTATCTAAAATAAATGTGGTTTTACAGGAATGGCTATGAATGCTGTTGTATATACAAACAAAACCAGCTGCTACAGCCTACAAGAAAATTGGCATCTTTATAAGATAAAAATCCACCCTTGATTAGACCACCAAATATAGAACAGATTGCTTCTGTTCTATATTTGCTTCAAAGAATGCTGGAGTATGTTGTCATTCCACCATCCTGGACTAGTCCCAAAAGGCTACTCTGGCAATCCATTCTAGTTATGATGGAAAACAATATTTGACAACAATTTACTAAGAACACTGCATACAGATAAATTATGTATAGGTCTTTTATATTCCTTGGCCTGCTTTGAAGACAGTAATGTATAAGCATCTCTTCAAAATTTAATTTGTTTAGGATAAAATACATGCATAAACACTCTCTTCTTATATGAAAGAACACAGCAAACTGAGCATTTTCCTTCTCTGGGGTAGAATACCTTCACAGGCTCTGCTGACTGCTGTCACTGAAAGCAGTCTGTTACATGAATTCTTCTACCTCAGGACTAATTTTTAAACAATCAGGTGTATTTTCCATACATCCCTCACCTACTAGTCTTTACTGTTTTAATTCTAAAACTGCAGGGGGGTAACCAATGATCACATCGCCTATAAAGCTGTATGCAGGATACAAAAAATGTTCTAGCTAATCAAATTCTTCATTGAGATAGTCAATGTCAAACCTGGCCATTTAATAAATGTCTGGCGTGAGGCTTAATAGATCACGTAAGCATGTGAGCTTTTGTTGTGCGTAGAATAACTGCAAGCGAAATCTAAATGAAAAGATCAGACCTCTCTGCTCTGCCTTCACATCCTTTTCAATGAACTGCTTGCTTACCTACTCGGCCGTAGCACCCAGAAGGAAGTGCGACCTGAATGTCTGTTTTCACCACGGCTTTTTCCATCGGTGGAATCACACAGTCATAGGCACTGCGTGGCAGAAAGAAACGCTAGTTTATACAGAATGCTTAAAAAATAACCGTTAAGTTCTGTGTCTAAAGGTACAAAGTTACTTAGAATTACTCCTGCGGGGATGTGAGAGCATGACTTGCCGTGGAGCTTATCACGCAAGAAACGTTTGCAGGCTGACAAGACCTAACGCAGGTCCTTACGGGTGAGAGATTCCCACTTTGACAGCGCTAACTCTGCACAGCGTCATTTGGATAGCGTGATCCCGACACCGCTACTCCTATCTGCTTTTAATTGGTGAGAGAAGGCATGCAAGCTTAGCCTGAAATTAACGCGGGCGCGGCTCCTACCTCACCTGTACAAGTCGTAGCCCGCGGCCCGTGCAGAGCCCTTGGACGGAGCGCGGGCGTTGTCGGACAGCTTAGTGAAGCGGAGCCGCACGGAGGGCTCCCCGGCCACAGAGCCCTTCTGCTTCTTGCTGGGGGACGGCTGCAGGACGGCCTCGGAGCACGGCATGGCTGTGTGAAGGAGGAAGGCGGGAAAGGAGCAACGCCACACGAAAAAAGCGCGCGAAACGGCAGCAGCGCCCACTGCGGACGGAGGGGAACCACGCTCCGTGCACCCCCGCCGCTACGAATGGCCTCGCCCGCCCCCTCCCTAGCTCCCAGCTCCCCGAGGGCCTTCCCGCCGTCAGCTCCCGCCCGGCGGAGCTCAGGGCAGAGCGAAGGCGGGGTCCGCTCTTCCCCCCACCCCCTTACTGCGCCAGCGGAGCCGTAGCTGCTGTCCGAGGTGGCGGGCGCAGCTGAAGGCGGCAGCCATGCGGACAGCGGAACGCGTCAGCGCGGCTGTGCCTCCTGCCGCCGTCCGGCGGTGACAGCCTCCCAGGGCGCAGCGGGGCTGGCCGCGGCCACGCCGTCTCTACCCCCGGGCTGTACCTGTCATGAGGCGCGGGGCGGGTCCCGGCAGCCGCACGAAGGCGCGGGGCGCCCCAGCAGGAGTAGCTGCGGCGCCGGGCGGACCCC